>CM042316.1:44183496-44250996 GCA_023566125.1 Zingel zingel | reverse complement strand
AACACAACCACAGACAGGCTGTCTGTCGGTGAGGACCCACACTAACACAACCACAGACAGGCTGACTGTAGGTGGGGACCCACTCTAACACAACCACAGACAGGCTGACTGTTGGTGAGGACCCACACTAACACAACCACAGACAGGCTGTTGGTGAGGACCCACACTAACACAACCACAGACAGGCTGTCTGTCGGTGAGGACCCACACTAACACAACCACAGACAGGCTGACTGTTGGTGAGGACCCACACTAACACAACCACAGACAGGCTGACTGTTGGTGAGGACCCACACTAACACAACCACAGACAGACTGTCTGTCGGTGAGGACCCACACTAACACAACCACAGACAGGCTTACTGTAGGTGAGGACCCACACTAACACAACCACAGACAGGCTGTTGGTGAGGACCCACACTAACACAACCACAGACAGGCTGACTGTTGGTGAGGACCCACACTAACACAACCACAGACAGACTGTCTGTCGGTGAGGACCCACACTAACACAACCACAGACAGGCTTACTGTAGGTGAGGACCCACACTAACACAACCACAGACAGGCTGTTGGTGAGGACCCACACTAACACAACCACAGACAGGCTGACTGTTGGTGAGGACCCACACTAACACAACCACAGACAGGCTGACTGTTGGTGAGGACCCACACTAACACAACCACAGACAGGCTGTTGGTGAGGACCCACACTAACACAACCACAGACAGGCTGTCTGTCGGTGAGGACCCACACTAACACAACCACAGACAGGCTGTTGGTGAGGACCCACACTAACACAACCACAGACAGGCTGTTGGTGAGGACCCACACTAACACAACCACAGACAGGCTGACTGTAGGTGAGGACCCACACTAACACAACCACAGACAGGCTGTTGGTGAGGACCCACACTAACACAACCACAGACAGGCTGTTGGTGAGGACCCACACTAACACAACCACAGACAGGCTGTTGGTGAGGACCCACACTAACACAACCACAGACAGGCTGTTGGTGAGGGCCCACACTAACACAACCACAGACAGGCTGACTGTTGGTGAGAAAATGATAAGTAAAAACACAAAAAGGTTGGAAACTGCAGGTGGAGTCAGGCACACCAAGCTGGGAGAGCTTCTCCTGAAGCAGAGCTGGGATGATGGTGTTGAAGGCAGAGCTGAAGTCCACAAACAGAATCCTGGCGTAGGTTCCTGCAGAGTCCAGGTGCAGGAGGATGTGGTGGAGGGCCAGGTTGACAGCATCGTCGACAGACCTGTTGGCTCTGAGAGTGGCCTCTCTCCATTGACAAGTGTTAACTTCCTTGAAGGCGGGTACTCTGTTGAAGTTTAAAACTATTGGATCTGCCCAGAGCCACTCTGGATCTGCCATAACCAATCGCTAACGTTTGGTCGTGACGTATGTCACGCGCATGTGCAACAAGAGGGGAGACCGTCAAGGCTATTATCATTAGCACCGCTAGCGATAGCTTTAGCCAACTCCTTCACCACTAACGGAGCAAGCTGGAAAATCAAGCTGTTCCCGAACCCCGTGGGGAGGAGGGCCACAACATCATGGCCCCCAACACAACTCAGATTGTTCCTGCTCGGGCTTTAACTTCTGAATATTCAGCAGCGTCGCCACAACGGACCGAATGGCTTTGCTCGCATCTTGCTAGCGCACGTCCTCAACGTCATCGCTCTCAGCCACTTCCTCTGTTCGCTGATTGGACCGCCAAATATTTGACCGGAGAAAACCTAAGAATATACTGCAAACCCAGACGGAGTACTGAAGGGAAATTAAAATTGAGCGGAAGTATGTAGGAGGGCGGAGCCAGGCTAGCATGTCTCCAGTGAGGTGTTAAAAATGTTTGTGAACACTGGAGACAGCTGGTCAGCGCAGTGCTTCAAGCTGGATGGGGAGACAGCATCCGGTCCAGCAGTTTTCCTGGGATTCTGTCTCCTAAACAGTCTGTTGACGTCTCTCTCGTGGAGAGAGTCGTCACTGAGGTGGGAGGGTGGTGGAGGTGGAGGGGACCTTTAAGGAGGGCATTGGTGGGGGGGCCCAGGACCCTGCTGAGGTGGTGGAGGTGGAGGTGATGCATAGTGAATGTAGCTGTAGGGAGGTGTCGTAGGGGATGGTGTCAGGACTGTCCTTTCGTCTTTCAAATCGACAGTAGAACTCGTTCAGGTTGTTGGCAAGGTGTCGATCGTTGAAGGAAGAGTGGGGGGCTTTAAGGATGCTGACACACCGAGCTGATAATCGGCCGTTGGACAGTCTGGCGAGGTTATGTGACAGGGCAGTCGGGACTCACCCGGAAAAAATCTGACAAAAATCTTTTAAACTAACCTTTGTCGATCTGAAACAAGCCGCCATGACAGTCTGGCTTTGAATTTCAGGAGAAAAAAGAACCATATTCGTCTAATCAGCTGCCGGTTTTCATTTTCTGGGAGTCACTGTACCGTATACGGTACAGTTTGTGGCTGTGGCGTTGCTGTAACCTCCATTCATAAACGTTTTTATAACTTTACAGCATTAAATCTTCAAAATATACAGCCATGTGACACACCACTTGAAAGCTTAGTCTCTCATGATTAAATTAAGCCCACACACAAAGCATGAGATGATGTATAGCAGTTACACCACTGCTACAAAGCTAAAGAAAATAAAACAATACAGCGTAAACAGCGCAGCTGGTGTATAGTGCATCCATTCCTTTTTCCTTTCCCTTTAGCCACTGCCGGGATTTTTTGCCCAAAACTTTTTTTTCTTAAATCCCCAAGGGTCCAACGAAATGGAATATCCAAGCCATTATATCCAAAACGAGCCGTTTGCCTCACAATCTTGACGTTTCTGACCAAAAAACAACAGAAAATCGCTACACTGTATCTCATTTCCGCACTTCTATCGCGTCTTGCTCTTCTCTCGAGGGTCCGAGAGAGCAACTTGATATGGGCGTCACTGTGTTCTCTGACTTCTAAGGTTTCCATAGACACCTGGTATAAGCCAATCGGTGCAGGTTTGCCTGTGATTGCCCTAATGGAAGCCGAAGAAGTCTCTGACGCGTTGTGAACCCACGTGGAAACGATCGACATTTGCTTGGACCAGTTAGATTTAAATGCTATAAGACCCGCCTACATTTTTAGCGAATGAGCAAATGTGACACCAAATGTGCCCCTGAAATTTTAACCCTGTAATGGCTGGAGCTGTGTCAAAGCAAAAACAGGGCCTCCTGTAAGCGTATGGCACCCTGTGCAATGTATAATGACTTATTTCTATATATTTATGTGTATAGTTATTTCAAGTATGTGTATGATTGATGTGGGTGTGTTTGTGTATTTGAGAAGTGTTTTATTTTGTACTTTATTGGCTTTTTTCTTTGCACTTTTCAAATAGAAATCAGAAAAACACACAGACATATCTGTATAAAAACATTCATATAAAATCCATTTTTGAGTCTTTTGGCTTCTGTTTTTTTCTGTAGTGAGCTGAATCATGTGGCTATGGCCTTGTGTATCTGTATCTCACTAGATGTGTGTACAGCAGTGTATTTTAATAATTTTACAGATGTATGACTTGGACGGAAATAACAACCCTCCATTCTAGCCTCTGTAACTCTGTCAGTAAGGCCTAGAATCACCCTGACACTTTTAACAAAAACTTGAGTGTTTCCTTCCCAATGATGCCAGGCTCATCCCTGAGTGTCAGAGTATACGGGAGCTGCACCACTTTTAATTTGGGTATGTCGTTTAGACCAAAAAGCTTGAAAATGCAGCCGACTGTTAAGAGGTTAATGGAAACAATACAGAGCAGCACCGCCTGCTGTTATGGAGACGTATTACATCTCGCACCCGTGCAGAGTGTACGCTCAAGTCGGTGTCTCTTCGGTGTGTTCTGAGGAACTTTTTGGACCTCGGGGAGACTGATGAGTCCGACCGGCTTTACTGCCGACGGTCGGCCGTCTGGTTGGTGTGTAACCAGATGGGCGGCCGTCGGCAGTAAAGTCAGTCGGACTGGCCAAAATGAAGGCCGACGGCTCCTCAGACGTACGACGGCACGGACACACCGAACAGACTCGAGTCACAGACCTCGCCAGACTGTCCAACGGCCGGTTATCGGACCGGTGTGTAGCTGCCTTTAGGCTTGTAGTTGGTGATCTGCCTAAGTCCTTCCAGACAGTCACAGAGTCGTTAGCAGAAAACTGGCATTGGAGCTTCTCAGAGTACCCTCGTTTAGCCTCCTTCACTGCCTTGCTAAACTTGTACTTTTACTCTTTAAATCTGTCTATGTCCCCACTCCTGAATGACTCTTTATGTGTTACTGTGTATTTTTGTAGTATTACTACATTGTACTTTATGTGTGCAGATACTCACTCTCACCACTGGGAGGCGCCAGCAGACGGAGACCCGGAGAAAAGGTTCCCGTCTCTGGAGATGACCATCAGGACCAAGTGGGCCGGAGCCGCGGTCGACTGGAGCGGCCACGCCCCTTTCTACTGAAGCCCACCCCTTTCTACTGAAGCCCGCCCCTTTCCACTGATCACATGACAGGGAGAGATCGTCCAATCAGCAGGCAGCTGACAGACTGAATCTGTGAAGAACTTCACAATAAACGTGTTAATTATTAACTCATTAAAGTTCCTGACTACTTTTACTCTTTCACAAAAAAACGTCAAAAAAACTACAAAATAAATGACTTTTTTGATGCATTATGTCAGCGTGTGAATAAACAAAAGAAACGTGTTACACACAGACACAGACACAAACACACACACACACACACACACACACACACACACACACACCCTACTAACTGTTCCCTACACACAGAGTTCAACGCTTAGAGCAGCGTCTGTTTCAAACATCTGGGAACATAGGAAGACGTTGTAGTTTGAGTCTCCTACCGGTCTCTGCTCTGAGCTTTGTGTCCTCCTCTTTCCTCTGTCTCTGTCCTCCTCTACCTCTTCTTTACTGGACAGAACGACTGCAGAAGGAAAGAGGAAAAGAGGATCAGAATAACAATCAGCCGACTGAAAATCAGCGAGGTAAGGTAGCAGTTTGTTCCCTTTAAAAGTTAAGTCAAGTTAAGTTATGACCCTGAAATAAAGGTCCTAAACGTGAGGCCCAGGGCTCCGACTACGTGCTGAGAAACATGGAGTAGCTACGGTAGCTACGGTAGCTACGGAGGCTACGGCGGCTACGGCAGCTACAGCAGCTACGGTAGCTTTCACACCGGAGCAGTTTCTGCAGGTGCGCCTCGTTTACTAAGTAGAGACTGACCGATAAAGGATTTTTAACGCCGATACTGATACAAATAGTTTATGATTTAAAAATCCGATATTCCGATATATCGGCCGATATATATTTTTAAAAAAAGATTAAAAATCCAGAAACGCGTAACAAAAGATAAACAGATTTCCTTAACATTAGTTATTTGTAAAGACCCAGCCACGTTTCATCTTCAATGCCCTTGCTGATGGAAGGAGGTTTTCACTCAAAATCTCACGATACATGGCCCCATTCACTCTTTCCTTTACACGGATCAGTCGTCCTGGTCCCTTTGCAGAAGAACAGCCCCAAAGCATGATGTTCCCCCCCCCCCCATGCTTCACAGTAGGTATGGTGTTCTTTGGATGCAACTCAGCATTCTTTCTCCTCCAAACACGACCAGTTGAGTTTTTACCAAAAAGTGCTATTTTGGTTTCATCTGACCATATGACATTCTCCCAATCCTCTTCTGGATCATTCAAATGCTCTCTAGCAAACCTCAGACGGGCCTGGACATGTACTGGCTTAAGCAGGGGGACACGTCTGGCACTGCAGGAGTTGAGTCCCTGGCGGCGTAGTGTGTTACTGAAGGTAGCCTTTGTTACTTTGGTCCCAGCTCTCTGCAGGTCATTCACTAGGTCCCCCCGTGTGGTTCTGGGATCTTTGCTCACCGTTCTTGTGATCATTTTGACCCCACAGGGTGAGATCTTGCGTGGAGCCCCGGATCGAGGGAGATTATCAGTGGTCTTGTATGTCTTCCATTTTCTTATAATTGCTCCCACAGTTGATTTCTTCACACCAAGCTGCTGACCTGTTGCAGATTCAGTCTTCCCAGCCTGGTGCAGGTCTACAGTCTGTTTCTGGTGTCCTTTGACAGCTCTTTGGTCTTGGCCATAGTGGAGTTTGGAGTGTGACTGTTTGAGGTTGTGGACAGGTGTCTTTTACACTGATAACAAGTTCAAAGACACCAGTTCAGAACCTCAGCAGAACAGCTCTGATCGGGTTCAGGACGTCAGGACCTTTGATGAGGATGTCATTCAAACTGAGACCTCTATACTTTTGGCTGCTGTTCCACACTAGTCTGACTGGGGTGGAGACTGAGTGTGGATTCGGCACAATGAGATGACTTATGTACCACACTGGCCCGGTCCAACTTTACAGGACGTCTTCGGACAGCTTTATTGCAGCTCTGTCGTTCACCATCTCATGGACTTGCGCAGTATAAGCCGTCTTCCACTCAGGTTCTTTCAAAAGCTGCTTCTCAGTCCTGAGGAATGTTGCTTCTACTGCTTTCTTGTTGTTTGGCAGAGTTGCTGGGTCTTCTGCCCACGGATACTTAGCGTGCCAGTGTGGTTCTGTGCTGTGATCATCTCCAGTTGTGTACGTCAAGCCATTTCTCACGATCTCCATCTCCCTTTCTTCTGCGAGCGTCATTTCTTTACCCCCTGGCTGGCAGTTCCAACAGCAACACCCTCCACATCTCGGCTGGCAGGCGGCTCCAATACTTTCCCACCTCCACCACTTCAGGCAGTCTCTGCTGCTGGTGGCTGTGCTAGACTGGGCTTCGGTGTGGTCTCGATACTGGCAGGAAGCTGGGTCTGTTGAAAGCTCTTGATATTTGACTGCTGCAGTTCTCATAGATCTCGTGACGTGAGTCTTAGACGTGTAAGTCATCAGGGTGACTTTCTCGAGGAGATCTGGATGCGTGCCCCCAATTGTCTTGCCGAGTGGACCATCCCAGAGCACCAGGTCGACAATAGAGCGGACATTTTGGGGCACCAGCTGGCCTTCTTTGTGGCTGATCAGAAGCTGGATCTCTCTGGGTCTAATGAGGTCTTTGAGGGGCACATCAGGGAAGATCTCCTGCAACTTATTAGGTGGAACATGTCTGTGTACTTCTGCAATTTTATCAAGTCCGTAGCAGATCAGTGGGTGAGACTTGAGGGTCCCTCTTAAAGTGTTGATACGGATCTAGAGGAGATAGTGCTTGGTTGCAACAGACACCTTCATCCCTCCAACACCATGGATGACCAATTTGACATCTTCACTGCGGAGGTTCAGTTTGCTTGCAGCTTTATGAGTTATATAATTTGTGTCAGACGCCAGGTCAATAAGTGTCCCGATTCTTCGCCCGTCATTTGCGATGACGTCAAGAAACATCAGGATCACGGGTACTTGTGCAGACCCTCCTCCTCCAGAAGGCCTCTCTTTGCTGCAGTGGAGTTGTATGCTCGGGATGCGGTGTTGCAGAAGGCATCGCGACCCTGCTGCGCTAGCTCAGGAGGAGGTTTACAAAGGAACTCTTCCTGGGCCTCGGTGCATCTTCTCCCCTCAGCTCTCACTGGGCCGAACTTGGGTCTTTGGGACAGATGTCTGGACAAGGGACAGAGAAGGTAGTGGTGTTGGTCTCTGCACTCTGGATTCCCGCAAAGGTAAGTAGTTTTTCTGAAGGGTTCATCGTGGACTTCGAGGCACCTCTTGCAGGCTCCGAGCTGTTGCACTGCGTCCCTCTTCTCCTGAAACTTTGCGGTGGTTCTAAACCTTCTGCAAATGTAGAGTTTTCTCTTGTGCTTTGGGTCTCCACAGATAATGCAGCCTGCTGATCCACTGCTGGAGTTGGTTGTCTTTGTTTGGGCGTGCTTTGCTTGAAACCTGATCTTCTCCATGGCAGGGTCAATGTCTCTCAACTGATCTAACTGCTCATAGATGGACTCTTGGGATTGGAGATATGCGAGTAACTTGTCAAAGCGGTTCTGGTGGTTCACAGCGTTGTTCAGGTCAGCAGCGTGGGTTAGCCAGTCTTTCTTCAGGGACTCCGGCAATTTGCTTTCTATAGATTTTATTACTAGTGTTTTTTTATGGCATCTGCATTGTTCAATTCATTTAAATCATAGAGGGCTTTTCCAAATGCCTGGATGAGCTCTACGATTTTTCTACGAGTCTACACTGGTCAAGACGGTTTTTCACTGTCAAGTGCATTTTAACTGTGAGGTGCCCACTCTTGAAAAGGACCAGACTTGGGATTTCACTCAGAAGAATATTTATTTTGATCAGTTGAAGTAAGTAGGTCAGGATTCGAAGTAACAGGTGAAAAACCTTTCAAGAGAGGAAAAAAAAAAAAAGAAAACACTAAAAGCATTTTAAATAAACAGGTATATTCCCAACACAGGAAAGGTCAAATGCATTTTCTCCTACAGGCAACACAGCTTGGTTTTTTACCCTGCATTTTACTAGGTTTTCCATATTAACTATACCAATCTAAGCATTTGGTCTCATCAGTTTAAAACCTCTTTAAACCATGCAGTAATAATTTCTTTCAAACTTTACCTGTAACATTAACACATTTACCACATTAAATACAAAATAGACAAAGGATCCAAACAAGAATCTATATGAAACAAGAGTCCACGTGAGCTTACCTTGTCATAATCATAAGTCCCAATTCCTCACAGTGAATGCATTTGTGCTTCTGCTGACCTCTTTGTCCGTCGCACTCCAGTCAAATGACTAATGCATGTATTTGAACACTGATTGAACTGGGCGCGAGCTTCTAATCTCCCAAATTCAATTCACCTGGTTGAGCCTGCACCAGAGTGCACGCACAGTCAGGTGCGGGCTGGCATGCAGAGCGCGCGCAGGGGAGGCGGCATGCAGGAGAAAAAATGACGGATACACGGAAGACAGCCACACCTCCACCGGGTTAGCGCGACATTTACGATACATTATTCATTCACAAAGATAATTGGTGTTCTTAAAGGTTGGATTTTTCCTCATTTTTTTTAATTAAAGGAACACGTCAACTTATTGGGACTTTAGCTTATTCTCCGTAACCCCCAGAGTGGGACAAGTCCATACGTACCCTTCTCATCTCCGTGCGTGCTGTAAGGCTGTCTGACAGCTCCACCGGTAGGTTAGCCTAGCACAGAACATGCAGGTAACTGGTTCCAACTAGCCTAGCTTAGCACAGATCCTGGAGGTAACTGGTTCCAGCTAGCCTACTGCTCCGAATAAGTGACAATATAACGCCAACATGTTCCTGTTTACATGTTGTGATTTGTAGAGTCACAGCGTGTACAAAAACAACGTAAAAGTATGCAGAAGTAGCTTAAGTCCCTGAGCTTCACCTTCTGAGAATATAGTTGGTGAACTCTCTGGCCGGCTCATGTGAGAGAGAGAGTATCTTCTGTCCGCGCGGTAAAAAAGTTAAAACAAGAGACGCTGCAGCATCAGCGTCTCTTGTTGGAGCAGCATGGCCACCACCCATTGCTCCACCAGCAACTTCTAAGGGCTTGGATGCAAACAGATCCCTGATTGCTGTGGTTGGCTGTCTCTGCTGTGCTAGGCAACCCCTAACAAAGATCTGCAAGGGGGACTGGTGCCTCTCTGTCCTTGGTGGTGGTGACCATGGTGGTTCCACTGGTTCCTGAAGGCATTCAATACCCTGTTGATCCTTGGTACATATACATAGTGCAGGGCCCAAAGATGCATTTCATTATCGGGGTCCACGGTCACGGTAAACATTGATTACTCCACATGTCACCCCAGAGACTTTCAATCCGCTGGTTGTGGGTACTTGTTCCTCTTATGGCACTGCCTCCACCACAACCTCGAAAGACGAAAAACATGTAAAACACACGTCTTCACTGTCTAAAGACATCTGAACTAAGTCCGTCGTCAGTGTGGCTTTTCCCCTAACATTATTGATCACTGGAGTACAGTACATATATTCTCATCGTTTAGATTCACATTTTGTTAGTGTTCTTTTGCTCACTTTCTGGTGCTTATGTGTTACTAATTGTAAATGATCTCTGTTACATGACTGGCCACCGCAGGAGGACACGGGGGGGGGGTTCTACAGAAGTTGAGTCTGTCTCAGAGATCAGACTTAGTGCCTTTTAAATGCTACGTTGTTTGTCTGGAGATAACGGGAGGAGGACAGCTTTAAAAGAAGTGACTCATGTGAGAGAGAGAGTATCTTCTGTCTGCACAGTAAAAAGTTAAAATACGTATTTTTAAGCCCCCAGTCTGAGCAGAAGCTGCTTTCCTCCAAAGACCCAGCAGCACAACAGCTACATGACAACATCAGCAACGCCAGCTGGTGTAACGGACTCCGCCTTCACGTGATGACGTCATAGAGACGGTATTAGTGTGCACAGTTCGTGTGAACCTGTTTATTTAAATTATTTATTTTTTTATACATTTAATCCATTCAATTGTCATTTTATAATGCGGATTCCGTCCTGGTCGTGGAACAACGGACCAGCTCTTTACTCTCGCAAGGACCCTGGAGGGAGCCTGGGAGTATGCCCAACCGGTCTACATGTGCTTTGTGGATCTGGAGAAGGCGTATGACCGGGTACCCCGGGAGATACTGTGGGAGGTGCTGGGGGAGTATGGGGTGAGGGGGTCCCTTCTCAGGGCCATCCAATCTCTGTACGACCAAAGCGAGAGCTGTGTCCGGGTCCTCGGCAGTAAGTCGGACTCGTTTCAGGTGAGAGTTGGCCTCCACCAGGGCTGCGCTTTGTCACCAGTCCTGTTCGTAGTATTTATGGACAGGATATCGAGGCGTAGTCGGGGTGGAGAGGGGTTGCAGTTCGGTAGGCTGGGGATCTCATCGCTGCTTTTTGCAGATGATGTGGTCCTGATGGCATCATCGGCCTGTGACCTTCAGCACTCACTGGATCGGTTCGCGGCCGAGTGTGAAGCGGCTGGGATGAGGATCAGCATCTCTAAATCAGAGGCCATGGTTCTCAGCAGGAAACCGATGGAGTGCCTTCTCCGGGTAGGGAATGAGTCCTTACCCCAAGTGAAGGAGTTCAAGTACCTTGGGGTCTTGTTCGCGAGTGAGGGGACAATGGAGCGGGAGATTGGCCGGAGAATCGGCGCAGCGGGTGCGGTATTACAATCAATTTATCGCACCGTTGTGACGGAAAGAGAGCTGAGCCAGAAGGCAAAGCTCTCAATCTACCGGTCAGTTTTCGTTCCTACCCTCACCTATGGTCATGAAGGCTGGGTCATGACCGAAAGAACAAGATCCAGGGTACAAGCGGCCGAAATGCGTTTCCTCAGGAGGGTGGCTGGCTTCTCCCTTAGAGATCGGGTGAGAAGCTCAGTCATCCGTGAGGAGCTCAGAGTAGAGCCGCTGCTCCTTCGCGTTGAAAGGAGCCAGTTGAGGTGGTTCGGGCATCTGGTAAGGATGCCCCCTGGGCGCCTCCCTAGGGAGGTGTTCCAGCCACGTCCAGCTGGGAGGAGGCCTCGGGGAAGACCCAGGACTAGGTGGAGGGATTATATCTCTAACCTGGCCTGGGAACGCCTCGGGATCCCCCAGTCGGAGCTGGTTAATGTGGCTCGGGAAAGGGAAGTTTGGGGTCCCCTGCTGGAGCTGCTACCCCCGCGACCCGATACCGGATAAGCGGACGAAGATGGATGGATGGATGGAAATTGTCATTTTATATTCGTTATTAGCTTTTTATAAACTATGTTTTATTTATATGTGCTAATGTTTTTAACCAGAATCCTTGTTTATAGCATTATGTCAATACAATATATTTACTTTATATATGTATATAAATGATCAACTACACAAAAACATTCATAACTGAAGAAATAAAATATGTAAACAACTAAAAAAAATTATATATTATTTTCTTTTAATATTCCTAATTTGACATATTTAATAAATAAGAAGTTGTTGATTTTTTTTAATTAATCCAGATTTTCAAGTTTCACCAAACTACATTTCCCATAATGCAACTGCCCCCTCCCTGTAGTTGTGCTGATCAACCTTTAAACATCCGCAGCATCTCATTAAGAAAGTGTTTGGATAATAGACTGTAAATATTACTATTATATTCATATATACAATCTATGGTTTGGATGTTATTAAACGTAACACTAAAATAATTAGAAAAAGATCCTGAACAGCAAACAAGTCGAGAGTACTCGATTAAAGTTAAACAGAAAGACCTCAAACACATCACAGTAACTTCACGCTTTTATTGTGAAAAGAGACAGAACTCAAAACTAAACATGACACAAGTCAACGGCATTTCTACAATTTGATGATCACAGCTTCCATCTTTAAAGACGTTTACAATGTTCACCAGGGATCTGTTCAATCATTCTGGATTATTTCATACAAAGTTCATTCATTGGTTCATAACAATAAGCTGAAATATTTCTGTTAGTATGATCCTGTACAGACTCAACTGATCAGCAGTGAGAAACAGGAGGCGACTCTCCGTCCTCCACAGGACTCAGAGACACCGAGGAACCAGGAGACCAGAACCAGAACCCAGGATAGAGAGGCTGGGTGAATGTGGTGTTGAAGGTGTGGAGGAGGATCAGTGAGTCAGAGGAGACTCTGTAGAAGGACAGAGAGCCAGCAGGACAGTCCACATACACTGCTACTCTATCAGAGACAGAGGAGGAGGAGATGGATGCTACTCTACCAGAGACAGAGGAGGAGGAGATGGATGCTACTCTACCAGAGACAGAGGAGGAGGAGATGGATGTTACTCTACCAGAGACAGAGGAGGAGGAGATAGATGCTACTCTCTTGTTGTGACAGACAGAGTAACCACCACCATCAGAGCAGGTCAGACTCCAGGACTGATCATTACCTCCAAACAAACAGTCTCTACTGCCTCCTCTCCTCCTGATTCCTCTGTAACTCACTGATATAAAAACATCTCCTCTCCTCTCGACCTCCCAGTAACAGCGACCAGTCAGACCATCTCTACACAGCAGCTGATGATACCAGTAGTCAAACCTCTCTGGATGATCAGGATATGGCTGCTGCTCCTCCACATGTGTCACCTTCCTGTTGTTGTCAGACAGTTTGAGGTTTCTGTCCACTGTGTTTGTGTTGAGTGTGAGTTCACAGGAATCTGACGGAGAGAAGGAGACACGACACAGCTGCAGTTATTAACCAATCAGCTCTTTGATGATGACATCAGAGGGTTGGATGAGTGATGTCACAGTTTGATGAATGAAATTAAAAACAGACTTACACTTCCTCAGACCTGGTGTCAACCATCTGACTCCAGCAGGCTCCACCCTGAAAGGAAGGGGGGGGGGGGGGGGGGGGGGGGGGCATTACATCACTCTCACACACAGCTTCATCCTCATCACATGTAGGGCTGGAATTCACTCATTTATATTCATATTTGGGCTGTCAGCCAATTACAATATGTCATTTAGTTTAATGTCCTTTAAAGAGTCCCCTCAGTCAGCTGATGGTGAAGCTAACTAACCAGAACCAGTCCTCTCAGTCAGCTGATGGTGAAGCTAACTAACCAGAACCAGTCCTCTCAGTCAGCTGATGGTGAATATTTAGAACATTGGAAAAGTAAAAAAAAAACACAAAGTAGACTAAATTATTTGACTCTTAACAGAGAATATAAATTGGCTGAATATCTCAACTGGGTCAGACAGATAGACAGGTCAGAGAGAGAGAGAGACAGGTTCAGAAATAGTTGGTCCAGACGTCAGTGTACGTCTCTGATCGATCACATGAGCCATGCAGTACTGGCAACTGACATTTTAAAAACCAAGCTTACTAGTCTGCCAAAAGAGTAGATTAATGCTTCATCCACACACTCTTCTCACCGCATAGAAAGCACATAGCTTTGTGCTAAGCTAGGCTAAACCTGTCCTGGACCATTCTGTCGAGTTGAAGCTAATTTGATCCCTGGAAAGAGGGGAAAAACGGATATGGACAGTGCCTTTAATATACAGATATATGTCTAAGCTACATCAATTATTAACAAAAGGGAGTTTAGTTTAGTTCTTGGAGATGATCTCCTTTAAAACGTCTTACACAAATATCTACGTTTTGTTCATCAGTGTTTGTACCTGAGAGTGTCCAGTCTCCAGAGAGGATCCTTCAGTCCCGCTGACAGTAGCTTCACTCCTGAGTGATTGTAGCTCAGGTCCAGCCCTCTCAGATGGGAGGGGTTGGAGCTCAGAGCGGAGACCAGAGAAGAACAGCCTTCCTCTGAGGTCAGACAGCCTGACAGACTGCAAACACACAGAACAGCACACAGGAACCCTCTGTCAACACGTGGAGCCATGTGTTTGTTTTATGTTTGTTTGTTGTCCAGGTACATTTTGGTCCAGATTTATAATACAACTTTAAAATCATTTGTGGTATTTAATTATTCAATAACAAAAGCAAATGATGAAACACCCCCATGTAAAGTAACTCTAAGTCTAATAACTACTGCCCAAGTTTATCGTATCAGCAGACACAAAGCTACACGTCAGCTGTTTTATCAACTAAAGTTAATCAGAGTTTAAATGGTCATCAGTTGAATGGGTTAATGAATCCTGACCTGAGAGTCTCCAGTGTGCAGTTTGGACTCCTCAGTCCAACAGAGATCAGCTTCCCTCCTGAATCCTGCAGGTTGTTGTTACTCAGGTCCAGCTCTCTTAGAGTAGAGGACTGGGAGCTGAGAACTGAGGACAGAGCTTCACTGCTTCTCTCTGACAGATTACAGACACTCAGTCTGGAGAGACAACAGGAAGGGAACAAGATATTTATATTTAACTCCTGTTGAAAGATATCAGAATATTTAAAGGTACAATATGTAACTTTACTGCATTCAAATGTCTAAAAACAAACATGCCTATGTTGTATGTTTTTATGAGTTGTGTTGCACTATCCCAAATGTTTCCACCAAATTACAAACCCAGAGAAATCTGTTATATAACTCCCATAATTCCACGCAACTTCCCAACGTCATCGAAAGTTTATCATCCATTGTTTTGACTGAGAGACCCCTAGCGGCAGAACATTACATATTGTACATTTAATGATGAATAAATCACACTAACAGAGCTTTGTTGGAGGGACAGTAATGAAGAAGACATATAGCATTTGTGTTTAAATGTTAAGTCTGGACTTTTGGTGTTAGAGAATATAAAATCCCTTTTAACATATGTATTTAAATTATGGCTATATTATTCTAAACACGTTGGAAACATGATAACTAATTGTGACTGAATGAGGAGTAAAAAGACATCAGATATCCACATTCACATAAGATTTAAAAAAAAAATGAGGTTCTCAATCTCAGCCATAGTTCATACTTTGTGCTTTACGACATATTATAAATAAAAACAAAAAGTTTTGAAAACATTCAAAGATTTTCCAATGTTTTATTTTAAATCCTGACATGAGAAGGGCGGTTTAAATTTAATGAAGCTTAACGTTTAGAGAAATATCATAAGAAGACAAATAATGATTGTGTTTATATGTTGAGTCTGGACTTTTGGTGATTCAGTATATGAAATCCTTTTTCAGCATGTTTAAATATCTGCTGCTCTACTCTAAACAAGTTGGAAACATGATCATTAATCATGACTGAATTAAGCAATATTACACAGGAGGGTTTGATTTAACGTCATTATTGGCACAACAGTGATGCATCTAGGACAGAGGTGCTGGCTGAAGTGATAATATGATGTTAAATCAAACCCTCTCGTGTAATAAAGTGATTATACAACAACGGTTACCAACTAAATAAAAGTTATAATCAAACTGTATTCATATTTTGGGGCAATTCACTCTCAAAATAAAGAAAAGCAACAGAGAGGATTTGTAGTCCCTCCCTGTTGAACGTTAGTCAGCCAGTCATCTTAAGCTAACGTTATCTTTGTAACGGTGGAGATCATGGAATTTTCCAAACAACCACTGCACATATAAACCCCAAACTGCTTGGCTAACGTAATCTGCTTATAAGTATATCTACTTAAAGAAATATACAGTGCATACGGAAAGTATTCACAGCGCTTCACTTTTTCCACATTTCGTTATGTTACAGCCTTATTTCAAAATGGATTAAATTTATTTTTTTCATCAAAATTCAACACACAATACCTCATAATGACAACATGAAAAAAGATTTTTTTTAAATGTTTGAAAATTTATTAGAAAACAAAAACGAAAATATAAGATGTACATAAGTATTCACTCCAATTAAGCTGTAGAAACATCTCAAGGATGATCAGTGGAAACAGAATGCACATGAGCTGAATTTTGAGCTTGATCGTTAAGGCTGTGAATATTTATGTACAAGTGATTTCTTTGTTTTTGTATTTTTAATAAATTTGCAAAAATCTCAAACAAACTTTTTTTAAGTTGTCATTATGGGGTATTAGGTGTATAATTTTGAGGGAAAAAATAAATGTAATCCATTTTGGAATAAGGCTGTAACATAACAAAATGTGGAAAAAGTGAAGCGCTGTGAATACTTTCCGTATGCACTGTATTTTTCATGGATAGATTTAGCTACTATACGTCCGCGAACAGCTGATGTGATCCAAACAGCTGATATAATCCAAACAACTGACGTAATCCAATCAGATTGTCTGTTTGGATCTACTTGTATAATCAGGAATAAAGAAACGTCCATTAATCAAAATCGCATGATATTAAAACATTAATTATTTCTGGATCTCAGCCACAGTTCACATGTCATGTTTCATTTTTTAAACTAATTTATTGCTTGAGCGCCATCCTCACTTGGTTCAATGGAATTGTTGTATTATTTTATGAAATAAAAGGAATCTGAATCATTCTTTATGAAGTGATTCTAAATCAGAATAAAATACATTGGGAGCATTCAAATCTTAAGAATGTTTAAAAAGTATTTTTTCAATACTGTGTTTTCAAAGATTATTGTTCTTGATCTGACCTGAGAGTCTCCAGTGTGCAGTGTGGACTCTTCAGTCCATCAGAGATCAGCTTCCCTCCTGAATCCTGCAGGTTATTGTTACTCAGGTCCAGCTCTCTCAGACTAGAGGACTGGGAGCTGAGAACTGAGGACAGAGCTTAACAGCTTCTCTCTGACAGGTTACAGCCACTCAGTCTGGAGAGACAACAGGAATCAAACAAGTTATTAATATTTAAATCCTGTTGAAACATATCAGAATATTTAAAAGGTACAATATGTAACATTTCTGCATTAAAATGTCTAAAAAACATACCTATGTTATATATTTTTATGAGTTGTGTTCTTACACTATCCCAAATGTATCAAGCACACAGATAATGGACCCACGAGGCACGACTCAGAATGTAAAATACAATAGTTTATTTATCAACAAATAAACTCAGCAACAGTGTCCAATAAACGACAGGCAATAGGGAAAAATCCAGGAGACAGGCAAAGTCCAAAAATCCGGGAAATCCAAAAACAACAGGTAACAGGAACACGGGGAAAACGCTCAAAAGCTGGACACATGGCAACAGACAATCTCGCACTGGAGAGAGGGGAAGACAGAACTTAAATACACAACTAAATTAGACACAGATGCAACACATTAGGGCGGGACAGGTAATCACACAAGCTGGAAAGAAACTAACAGGAAATAAAACAGACAACCTTCAAAATAAAACAGGAAGTTGAAGACAAAACAGAAAATGTAATACAAACTAAAAACCATAACTTGACACAGGGATAAAACATGACAGTACCCCACCCTTAAAGGCCGACCCCAGACGGCCCAGGATCTCCAGGATGCAACCGGTGGAAGTCCTGAATGAGTTCAGGATCCAGGATATTGCTGGCGGAAACCCAAGATCTCTCCTCAGGCCCGTACCCCTCCCAGTCCACCAGATATTGATGACCCCGTCCCCGTCTCCTGACGGCCAAAAGTTTCTTGACAGTATAGACGGGACCACCATCGATGATGCGCGGAGGAGGTGGAGCAGGAGTCTCGGGCACCAGCTGACTCTCCCGTACTGGCTTCACTCGACTGATATGAAACGTCGGATGTACCCTCATGGTCCTGGGAAGTTTCAGACTCACAGCAACAGGATTAATAACTTTCCTGACAGGGAACGGGCCAACAAAACGGGGTGCCAACTTACGGCTTTCGACGCGGAGAGGAATATCCCTGGTCGACAGCCAAACCTTCTGCCCCTCCGTGTAAGTAGGAGCTTTGGACCTCCGGCGATCTGCAAACTTCTTATATTGGGAAGAATTGTGGAGCAAAACTTGTCGTGCCCTGGTCCACGTCCGCCGACAACGGCGAACTAACGCCTGGGCGGATGGTACTCCCACCTCTTGTTCCAGAGCCGAAAACAGTGGTGGTTGGTATCCATACACACACTGGAATGGAGTGAGGCCGGTGGAAGAGCATGGCAGAGTATTGTGGGCGTATTCTACCCAGATGAGCTGTTTACTCCAACCAGCAGGATTCCTGGATGATAGACAACGGAGACCTACTTCCAACTCCTGGTTCAAACGTTCGGTCTGCACATTGGATTGTGGATGATACCCTGAAGATAAGCTCACAGTGGCGCCGAGCAGATTGCAGAACGCCTTCCAGAATCGAGAGATGAACTGGGGTCCCCGGTCCGAAACCACATCCCTGGGAAGTCCGTGTAACCTGAACACATTGGAGAGCATAACCTCCGCCAGCTCCTTGGCGGAAGGTAACTTAGGCAGGGGAACAAAATGAACCATTTTAGAAAATCTATCAACTATGGTAAGGATAGTTGTGTTCCCTTCCAAAGAAGGCAAACCTGTGACAAAGTCTAGAGAAATGTCAGACCAGGGACGAGAGGACACAGGAAGGGGATGCAGCAATCCGGCTGGAGGTTGGTGAGAAGATTTATTCTGCGCACACACCGGGCAGGCTGCCACATACTCCTTCACAGAATCTCCCATGCCGGGCCACCAGAACCGTTGTTGTACCACGAACGTTGTCCTTTTAACCCCGGGGTGACACGACAGAACACTGGAGTGGGCCCAATGAATGACCTGAGATCTAAGCTCCACCGGAACAAACAGTCGATTAGGTGGACAACCGACCGGGATAGGTAGGTCTCCAGTAGCTTGTCTGACCCTCTCCTCCACCTCCCAAACCACAGCTCCGACCACATAGGAAGCGGGTAGAATGGTCTCTTCAGACTTAGGGGGGGAACCAGAGTCAAACAGTCTAGATAGTGCATCTGGTTTCACATTCTTGGAGCCCGGACGAAATGACAGTGAGAAATTGAATCTGTTAAAAAACAACGCCCACCTGGCTTGCCGAGAATTCAGTCGCTTAGCTGACCGAAGGTACTCCAAGTTCTTGTGGTCAGTCCAAACCAAGAACGGATGCTCCGCCCCCTCCAACCAGTGTCTCCACTCTTCCAACGCCACCTTGACTGCCAATAATTCTCAGTTCCCAACATCATAGTTCCTCTCTGCAGGGGACAGTTTACGAGAGAGAAAGGCACATGGATGGAGCTTACCATCGGTGGGCAGGCGTTGAGAGAGGACAGCACCCAAGCCAACATTGGAGGCGTCCACCTCCACCACAAACTGTCGGTTGGGGTCCGGCATGGTTAGAATTGGAGCCGTCACGAAGCGTCCCTTGAGAGATTGAAAAGCCGAGTCTGCTTGATGAGTCCACTCGAACCTAGTCTTGGCAGAGGTAAGGACATGCAGAGGAGCAGCAACAGAACTGAAATTTCTGACAAATCTACGATAGAAATTGGCAAACCCCAAAAAACGTTGCACCTCCTTGCGATTGGTGGGGACCGGCCAATCCACGACTGCCTTGACTTTCTCAGGATCCATGCTCATCTCTCCCTCCGCCACCACATATCCCAGAAAGGACACCTTGGGAACATGGAACTCACATTTCTCAGCTTTGACAAATAGTTCATGGTTAAGTAGTCTCAGAAGAACAGCACGGACATGTTGAATGTGCTCAGTCAGATTGCGGGAGAAAATCAAGATGTCATCCAGGTACACAAACACAAAAATATTCAACATATCTCTGAGAACATCATTAACAAATGCTTGGAAAACAGCTGGGGCATTAGTTAAACCAAACGGCATGACCAAATACTCATAGTGTCCACTAGGTGTGTTGAAAGCAGTCTTCCATTCATCCCCCTCCCTTATCCTCACCAGATGATAGGCATTTCTTAAGTCCAATTTAGTAAAAATAGTAGCACCTTGTAACAGTTCAAAGGCAGAAGAAATCAATGGGAGAGGGTACCTGTTCTTTACAGTAATGTCATTAAGTCCACGATAATCAATGCATGGCCGCAAAGACCCATCCTTCTTCCCCACAAAGAAGAATCCTGCACCGGCCGGCGAGGAAGAGGGTCGTATGATCCCTGCTTCCAAAGCAGAATCAATGTAGTCCCTCATGGAACGAGTCTCAGGAGCGGAGAGGGAGTATAACCTCCCCTTAGGAGGAGAAGTCCCTGGCAATAACTCAATGGAACAATCATACTGTCTGTGTGGAGGTAGAGCGGTAGCCCTAGCCTTGTTGAAAACCTCCTTCAGGTCTGCATAGCAGGAGGGAACTGAAGACAGATCAGGAAAATCTCCCTTCATCGTAGTCTCCGGGTCCACAGAGGAAGGATCAGCAATCCCCTCCTCAGCATTCCCAGGTTCGACCTGGGAGGAAACTGGAGCCACCGCCACCCTCGCCAGTGTAGAAACAGGCGAAACATTGTCAGAAAACTTCCTAGGGCAGGACTGAAAACACATACTGGCACAAGCCTCGCCCCACTCCGTAACATCCCCTGATGACCAGTCAATGTGTGGGTTATGTTGGTGGAGCCAGGGAAACCCAAGAATTACCGGGTGGAAGGATGAATTTACCAGCAGAAAAACAATAGTCTCAGAGTGTTGGTCAGGAAAAGTCAGAGTGACAGGAATGGTTTGGTGGGTTACCTGCCAAAGCAGCCGACCGTCCAGCGCTGTAGCTCTTAAAGGGGCAGACAGGAGAACAGAACCCAGACCCAACTCTTTAGCCAGGGAACTGTCCATGAGGCTAGCATCAGCCCCCGAATCAATCACCTCCTCAAGGGATCTGGAAAACTCAGCTGAGGATACGGTCACTGGAAACATGGGTCGAGAGGGAGTGTTAGACATAAAAGCACGGCTCACCAGTACCCTCTTCTTTACTGGCGAGCCTGCCCTTTTACCGGACAACGATCAATGAAATGTCCAAGCTGCCCACAATAGAAGCAAGCTCTCTCCCGGAATCTCCTCTGTCTCTCTTCTGTGGACAGTCGGGCCCTCCCCAGTTGCATGGGCTCCTCCCCGGAGTCAGCCTGCGGTGACGTAACAGCCGGCCGACGTAGAGATGAGGAACTTCTGATGCCCGAGAAACCCCTGCTCGGAAGATCCCGCGGAGAATCCTCGGCACCACACCACTCTCTCTCTTGATCGAAGAGCCGTTTGTCGACTTTGATGACCAGGGCGATGAGAGCGTCGAGGTCCTCTGGAAGATCCAGTGCTGCCAGCCGATCCTTCAGCGCACTAGACAACCCACAGAAAAAGGCATCCACTAGAGCTGTCTGGTTCCACCCACTCTCTGCTGCCACCGTGCGGAAATCAATGGCGTAATCTGAAACCCTCCGTCTGCCCTGACGAAGACTCACCAGAGCCCGAGCTGCTTCTCTGCCCGGAGTGACGTGTTGAAAAATCTGAACAAATGTCTGAGTGAAGAGAGTAAATGAATCACACAGAGGTGAATTCCTTCCCCACTCCGCTGTGGCCCACGCCTCTGCTCGTCCGGTCAGATGAGAAATCAGGTAAGCAATCTTAGCTCTGTCCGTAGGATAGTGAACAGACTGAAGCTCAAAATGCAGTCCACACTGAGTCAAGAAGGCTCTACAGTCACCAGACTCACCGGAGAAGCGTTCAGGCCGGGACAGATGAGGCAGAGCTGAGGAATTGGCAGACGACTGGACCGAGGAAACCACAGCACCCCTTCCGTCCATGGTACCAGCAGATGAAACCGGTTCCGTGAAGCTCTGGGGGGTAGGCGACGTTACAGCAGCTTGAGTGGTTTGAAACTTTGTAGTCATGAAGGAGACTTGCTCACAGACGCTTCTCTGCAGCTCCAGCTGACTCTGTGAGATACTCCTCATCTCCGTTTGAAGAGTGGAAAGCACCTCATCTAACTGATGAAGTCTCAGTCCTTGAGATCGGATAGCGTTCTGTATTTTACTTGAGTCTGCGGAGTCCATAATTGTGGCGAGATTGTTCTATCAAGCACACAGATAATGGACCCACGAGGCACGACTCAGAATGTAAAATACAATAGTTTATTTATCAACAAATAAACTCAGCAACAGTGTCCAATAAACGACAGGCAATAGGGAAAAATCCAGGAGACAGGCAAAGTCCAAAAATCCGGGAAATCCAAAAACAACAGGTAACAGGAATACGGGGAAAACGCTCAAAAGCTGGACACATGGCAACAGACAATCTCGCACTGGAGAGAGGGGGAGACAGAACTTAAATACACAACTAAATTAGACACAGATGCAACACATTAGGGCGGGACAGGTAATCACACAAGCTGGAAAGAAACTAACAGGAAATAAAACAGACAACCTTCAAAATAAAACAGGAAGTTGAAGACAAAACAGAAAATGTAATACAAACTAAAAACCATAACTTGACACAGGGATAAAACATGACAAAATGTTTCCATCAAATTACAAACCCAGAGAAATCAGTTATTTTATTTTTACAGAAAGAAATATTCATAACTGTAATATTGCTTTTATCCCAAAGCAGCGCTGCTAACCCACGAATACATTCACTAGTAACATTAACGTTAGCTGTTTAGATAGACAATTAATCTAATCCTAATTTAGCCAGCTAGCACACCCCGGTCGGGCTGCCTCACTAGCCCTGGTGCAGATAGACTTCACTCGGGATGACAGCTGACAACAGCCCTGGGACATATAGTTACCCTTAGCCCCCAGTCAGCTAGCAGCCAGCCACTACCATTACAGCAATCTGTACCCGGCCAGCACTTAACTCCAGTGCCGGGGTGCTAACAACGCTAACGGCAATTTAATGAAGCGTCGGGAAACAGACCATATCGGACCCAGGCGCCCGAGTCAGAACAACGTCCATCCATAATGTTAGCTACGTCTCCGTTAGCGCTACCAGTGTTCGTGCCAAAAATCTCCTCCCTGACGAATTTCTCCCCCCTTTGCGTTTAGCTGTCTTAACAGTTAGCTAAATTAACCCAATAAAAGGTGGGTTTAGCACCAAAACGACTATTTAAGATTACAGCAAAGTGAAGGTGGAGATAACTCCGGGCAGCTGGGAGATCTTCTGCTGCTGCACAACATCAGCCACCTAACGTCCTCGCCGTCCTGGAGATTCCCCCGGCCTTTAAACATTTAAATTCTTGCTATGTTATTCCAAACACGTTGGAAACATGATAACTAATTGTGACTGAATGAGGAGTAAAAAGACATCAGATATCCACATTCACATAAGATTTTAAAAAAAAATGAGGTTCTCAATCTCAGCCAGAGTTCATACTTCTTGATTTACGACATATCATGAATCAGAAAAAAATGATTCGAAAACATTCAAAGAAGACAAATAACGATTGTGTTCATATGTTGAGTCTGGACTTTTGGTGATACAGAATATGAAATCCCTTCTCAGCATGTTTAAATATCTACTCTAAACAAGTCAAGTTGGAAACATGATAATTAATCGTGACTGAATTAAGCAATATTAGATGAATGTTTGATATAACGTCATTATCGGCACGACAGTGATGCAGCTAGTTCGTAAGCATGACTGAAGTTTCTTCATGGACAAGTCAACCATCAGGCTGCTTAAGGAATTGGGAGTGCGAGGCCAAACCCTACGCCAAGCCATCAAAGCCCTCTCTTGTGAAGCAGAAGAAGCAAGTCGATGGCTATGGGTGAAAAGGGGTGATTCCACCTGGACCCCTAATAACACCTGCGGCACGTAAGGGTTGAAAGCAGAGGGGGGGCACACCTGGGACGCTAGTTGCTGCCGATGAGCCGTCTGGAGGTGTCGTGGGCCTATTATTGAAACACCAGTGAAGGAGGGTGACCACCTGATGACCCCAATGACGCTAAAAACCCCCATTCTCATTTCACTCAACCAGACCTGTCACCACCACAGCAAGGAAACGACTCTGATGGATGCTTCGTCACCACTCATACCTCAGGTTCTAAACGGGATTGTTTCACCTAGTCCTAAAAACATAACTGATTGTTCATCAGACTTGACAAAAAAAGCATGCGGGTAGGCCATTGCAAAAATCGTTAAAAACATTAGCCAACATATTTATAAAGAATCACATTTGAATAGTAATTTCAGCATTAAAATAGAATTGATAGTTTTACTATTGCAATTATATTTGACTTTCGGAATTTGTTCCAACAGCCCTAATGAGTTATACACTGTATGTGAGCACAATACATGAACTGACCTCAGAGTCTCCAGTCTATAGTTTGGACTCTGCAGTCCAGCACACAGACACTCCACTGCTGAATCCTTCAGGTTGTTGCAACTCAGATCCAGCTCTCTCAGATGGGAGGGGTTGGATTTCAGAGCTGAGGCCACGACTTCGCAGTCAGTCTCAGAGAGTGCACAGCTAATAATCCTGTGATGATAGATAATAAACAACATTTAAAGAATAATCAAATCTGAAACTTGTATCCTTAAAAAACAGACATTTTATCAAAAAGCACATTCACAAGGGTCTAATGTTAGATTCAGATATGTTGAGGTGAGAGGTCACGGGACCCCTTTCAAATATGGCCATGCCATACAGACAGAGATTCATTCTGGATTTTTTTAATGAAAAGTTAAGCCTGCAGACTTCCATTTATAATATAACTACAACTCACTTCTTCTCTGAGCTTGAGGAAGATAAAATCCCACCACTGAGGTGAACCTGCTGAGCTCTCCTTCACTGGCAGAATGAACCTGGAGGTCGTCCCAGCAGCTGACTGTGTGACCAGCTGATGTCTCAGTAAATCAGGAGATAAATACACGCATTCAATAAAAAAACATGGCGCTAATGTGTGCTGCCATTTTCTCTGCCCATATGGCCTTTAGTGTTACTGAAATGTAAGAGAAACGCATTGTCTGACAGTTTGAATTTTAGGGTGACCAGAAATGGGACAATCTTTAAAACGCTTGTCCCATATCAGAATATGCTCATTGTTGGAAACTAAACAGTGTAAAGTTGCAGCTTTTATTTAATGAGGATGGAAATGTTTTTTGGCCTCCCCCCACATCCTCTCTCTCATCAAACAATGATTATAGATATTAGGGCTGGGTATCGCCTATAATTTCTTTATGCATTTGATTCTGATTCACAATTTCAATGTTTATTTAGGATATTTCAGTTGTAAAACTAATTTAGCTTGGATATGAAAGAGATGATACAGTTGTACAAGGTTCCCTCTAACCTGCTGCATAGAGACAGAGCGCATCGCATCATACTTTGAAAGCCACGCCCACCGGAGGGGAACTCTCTGCTTCTATCTGTAAGTTAAGCTGACACACATAACGTTGGACATATCGTTAGGTTGGTGTGATGATGCTGTGGGATCCTAAAGTCTTCCCATTCTCTCCGCTGATTCATCACATCTGTATCCACTTTTTTCTTCACAAAAGCTCAGTTTTTAAGGTCGGCAGCTTATGAAAACTTAGCTTCTGGTTTATTAAGCCTTTTGGTAGCGAACATCACTATAGAACAGCTTATAGGCATGTTTCTGTTGTTTTTATAGCAGATGATCATAAAAATATGATAAAAATAACTAACTGAAAGTTATTATGAAAAAGCTTAAACTCCATGTGATGTTAGTTCAGCAGATCACAAATAATAAATGTCTGTTTGTATATAAATAGACACATTATAGAAACACACTGCTGACTCTGTATATGCTGTAAAAAGGCCGTCTGTTGTGATTACATGATGACAGAAGATACTTTAGCTACAAACACAAAGATCATCATCGTCTCACAGCGTTTGAGACAACAAAGACATTTGCAGAGTAACGTACAATTATTTACAATAAGCAGGTTTATCTTTCATAGTGTGTAAGTTTAATATTGTTCATGTGTGTAAAGTCTGTATGTTTACTCTAATACTGATGGTCTCAGCTTCACATTGATTTAAAATGATGATCATATCTGGACTTACCGAGCCTTTCTGCAGTTCCTCACAGCTGGAATCAGTCTCCGTCATCCCTCCTCTGTTGTGTTGTACTTTTCCAGGTCCAACTCATCCAGAACCTCCTCTGACAGCTGCAGCATGTAGGCCAGAGCTGAGCAGTGGATCACAGAGAGTTCCTTCTCTGATCTGTTCTCTGACTTCAGGAACTCTTGGATCTCCTGATGGACTGAGTGGTCATTCATCTCCATCAGACAGTGGAAGATGTTGATGCTTCTATCAGGAGAGATCTCATTACTGTTCATGTCATCACTGTTCATCTCCTTCACGTTGTCGATGGCTCTCTGGATGATTTCTGGACTGTTGTCTGTCTGACCCAGCAGGCCTCCTAAGAGTCGCTGGTTGGACTCCAGAGAGAGGCCATGAAGGAAGCGGACAAACAGGTCCAGATGGCCATTTTCACTTTCAAGGGATTTCTCCATGGCTCTCTTCAGGAAGACATTCAGGGATGGGTAATGATCATTTTCCCAATCACCATCATCATCATCTTCATCATCTTCATCATCATCATCCCAGTCTTCTCTCAGGAAGTCCTTGAGTACCTGTGTGTTCCTGTTGGTGTAACAGTGGAACAGGTAGACTGCAGCCAGAAACTCCTGAACGCTCAGATGAACGAAGCAGTAGACGGTTTTCTGGAAGATCACGCTCTCTCTTTTGAAGATCTCTGAACAAACTCCTGAGTACAGCGCGGCCTCTGTGACATCCAGACCACAGCGCCCCAGGTCTTCTTGGTAGAACATGATGTTTCCTTTCTCCAGCTGTTCAAACGCCAGCCTCCCCAGCTTCAGAAGAACTTCCCCGTCAGCCTCCGTCAGCTCCTGTGGACTCGTCTCATGTCCCTCAGCATACTTGAGCTTATTCCTCTTTGTCTGGACCAGCAGGAAGTGTGAGTACATGTCAGTCAGGGTCTTGGGCAGCTCTCCTCTCTGGTCTGTAGTCAACATGTGGTCCAGAACTGTAGCAGTGATCCAGCAGAAGACTGGGATCAGACACATGATGTGGAGGCTCCTGGAGGTCTTGATGTGGGAGATGATTCTGCTGGACAGATCTTCATCACTGATTCTCTTCCTGAAATACTCCTCCTTCTGGGCGTCAGTGAAGCCTCGTACTTCTGTTACCCTGTCAACACACGCAGGAGGGATCTGATTGGCTGCTGCAGGTCGGGAAGTTATCCAGACGAGAGCCGAGGGAAGCAGCTTCCCCTGGATGAGGTTGGTCAACAGCACGTTGACTGATGACGTCTGTGTGACATCAGAAACAGCCTCATTGTTGTTGAAATCCAGTGAAAGTCTGCTTTCATCCAGGCCGTCAAAGATGAAGAGGACTTTAGAGCCAGCGAGCTGCTCTGCTGGGACCTCCTGTAATGATGGATGGAAAACACGGAGCAGCTCCAGAAGACTGTACTGCTCATCTCTGATCAAGTTCAGCTCCCTGAAGGAAAGAGGAATCACCAGACTGATATCTTGGTTTTCCAAACCCTCGGCCCAGTCCAGACAGAACTTCTGCACTGAGAAGGTTTTTCCAACGCCAGCGACGCCACTCGTCAGAACGACTCTGATGGGTTTCTGTTGGCCAGGTAAGGCTTTAAAGATGTCAGAGCACTTGATTGGAGAGTTATGGAGGGTCTTCTTCTTGGAAGCTGTCTCGAGCTGCCTCACCTCATGTTGGGTATTAACCTCTTCACTCTGTCCCTCTATGAGGTAGAGGACAGTGTAGATCCTGTTGAGGAGGGTTCTACTTCCTGTTACAGCTCCTTCAGTCACACGTTCAAATGTCCCCTTCAGCCTGATCTTATGTTTCTGACGACCAACATTCACTAAAAAAGGACAAAGGTGAGAGACAGAACAAGAAAGAGAAAAGTTGACAATCCGATGATTATTTTTATTATCAATATGAAAACAATCAGTTAAATTTCAGACGGACGTAAACAGTAACAATATTTATGTTAAATGTCTTCGCTAGTGCAGCATGATATATAAGGAAACACGTGTTATGCTATAACTTTGTTGAATATTGATATATATATATACGATACATAATCACACAAACATGACGTGTTCTCAGTTCTGCTGCTTTCAGGATTCTGCTAAAATACAACAACGCTGGTTGAGTTAAAAACAAATGAAAGGAAATGATTTCCAACTTTCTTTTGTTAAACAAATTGAAATGAATATAAAAGACAAAAAAAGAATAATTTTGAAGTTACTTAAATTATCCTTGTAATTTACACAATAAAGTCTGAGTGTCTTTCTTGATGTGTATGTTGCATTAGTTAACGCTAATCAATGATAAAACGATATGTTGTGCAGCCCTAGTCTGTGCTGTCTGACTCAACACATGTCTCAGTATTACAACAACCAGTGCTGTGTCCAGACATGAAGACATCAGCAGACAGATGGACAGCCTTACTTTGTTCAGAGCTGCTCTGATTGGCTGTCTGCAGTCCAGCTCTGGTTCTGGATCTGGACGGCTGCTCCTCCTCAGAAACATCAGTCCTCTTCCTCTCTCTGTGAAAACATTTCTTCATCACTAAAATGATAGAGGCAGTTTTTTTATTTTGAGAAAATAAATATCACATTTGACGCACATTTTCAGACTTTAAATAGTTAAAAAAAACTCTTTACAGTAACTTCAACATTCGGCTTTAAAAGCCAGAAGAGATCCATCTGAGTTAGAACCAGTATCTGAACTAATAGTTCTGCATCATGAATATTAATCTTTTAGCAGAACATTTAGTCTTCATCTTCATCAGGTCAGCTGACAGTAAAACAGTCTCTTACTTTGTGTCTGAGGGTCCAGGTTCATTACTGAAGTCTGGAGGAGGTGTTATGGACCGGTCAGTCTTCATAGACAGACCGCCGGATACTACAGACTCTGCTCCGTCCTTTGTGTCTGAGGGTCCAGGTTCATTACTGAAGGTCAGAGTTTCTCCTTTGGACCGGTCACTCTTCATAGACAGACAGCCAGATACTACAGACTCTGCTCCGTCCTCCTCTTCCTCCAAACCACTCATCTTCTGATCTGAAGTCAGTCTGAGAGGTCAAACAGGAACACTGACTGTGAGCTCATAACATTTAAAAGAAATCAAGTTTGTTAAGGAGTCAAAAACAGGAAGCAATGATCAGGAAGTAACACACACACACACACACACACACACACACACACACACACACACAAACACACACTCACACACACACACACACTCACACACTCACACACACACACACACACACACACACACACACACACACACACACACACAGAGTATACAGTACGATAAAACCAGCCAGCACTCTGTCAGTTGTCATGGAGGGAATCGTGAGAATTGAGAATTTAAAAAGCTATGACTGAACTCTTTCACTTTCAGGGTCAGGGTTAGGGTAGGATATCCTCCCTTTTCTCATGAGCCTGGGAGACAAGACTCCAGGACTAATGTCATCTCTCTGTCCTCTAATGGAGACAAGACTCCAGGACTAATGTCATCTTTCTGTCCTCTAATGGAGACAAGACTCCAGGACTAATGTCATCTCTCTGTCCTCTAATGGAGACAAGACTCCATTATGAAGATCAGTCTCACCTTTCTGTCCTGGGCATCCTCCTCCACACATCACTACAACAGTAACAGAGGCATTAGGTCTCTACATTTTATTCTGAAAGGTCCCAGAGGAAACAGTAGAGTCCTGTTGTGTCTGACTTTACGCTGGTGGAGATGACGGTTTGTTTTCTGACAGCAGGAGAAAGGCTCGGACCCCCCCCCCCCCCCCATCTTCACACTCAGCCTTCATTTAGATCTCAGCTACACAGCTGTAACGTTTCCTGACTGCAGCCTCCCGGCTGGGATAGACAGACGTATGAACACCTGGCAAAGTATTTAACACCTCCTCTGTAGTAGTTCATGTTACAACATGGAGATTAATCTTCAACACAAGAGTCGTCCACACTCTCTCAGGAAATAAGAAGTAGAAACATTATATTCAACATTACAGAGCCAGAAACTAACCTGAAGAGACCACAGACTAACGTCTTGTTAGAGTACCAAACAGTTACCTTACAGTTTCTTCAAACAGTCCTAAGAGCTGATGAAGAAGAGGTGATGAAGAAGAGGTGATGAAGAAGAGTTGATGAAGAAGAGATGATGAAGAAGAGTTGATGAAGAAGAGATGATGAAGAAGAGTTGATGAAGAAGAGTTGATGAAGAAGAGATGATGAAGAAGAGGTGATGAAGAAGAGGTGATGAAGAAGAGGTGATGAAGAAGAGGTGATGAAGAAGAGGTGATGAAGAAGAGTTGATGAAGAAGAGATGATGAAGAAGAGTTGATGAAGAAGAGTTGATGAAGAAGAGATGATGAAGAAGATGTGATGAAGAAGAGGTGATGAAGAAGAGTTGATGAAGAAGAGTTGACAGAGAAGAACTCAGGTGAGTTGTTTCCTGATGAGTCACAGCCCCACCTGTCAGGAAGCAGATTTTCACAATAAGAGCTTTGTTTCTTCTCTCTGTGTAACTGCGGTTGTTGTTGTCAGTGTGTGTTGGTTCTTCCTTTGTCCCGTGAACGCAACACGAGAGACTTTCCACACGTCGAGTTCCAACATGTTTAAAATGTGATGAACAAACTTTATCGTTAAACAGACTCAGTGACACAGTGGAAGAAGTACTCCAAACTATTAATACTACACGGTGAAGTAATACTCTGTCCAACGTCCTGCTCTGTTACTAAATGTACTTGATGTAGAAGTAGCAGTGAGAGCTGATTCTCTGCAACATTACTTCATGTTTTACTGCTGATTCAGACTTTGTGTGTAAGCTGTGAATGAGCAGAGCAACACGCTGTCAGATAATGGAGGACAGGAACAAGTACAAGCTTTCCTTCTGAGATTACAGCAAGTATTCAGACATGGTACTGCAGTAAAAGTACTAATAGCACAGAGTGAAGTTCCAGCAGCTGGCTGAGCAGATAACTAACGTGGAGAGAAAACAGACAGACTCTCTGGTCCCTGAACTCAACACAATATGAAGATGAAAAAGTGAAAGACTGACGTCCTGGACTGCTCTGATTGGAGGGTTTCTCACGCTGCAGCTGGACCTGGAAGACCTCTGGGACACCGAGACATCTTATCTGACAGCAACACAACCAACCTGTTTCAGCTTCATCAGGAGGAAGAGGAGGAGGAGGAGGAGGAGGAGACAGGAAGACTCCTGTAGAACCAGAAACACTGTGACATCAGAGACCAGAGGAGCAGTAACTCTTCATAACAACCAGCAGTGATCAACGGGAAACTAAACTTCACTTAAAAGTTATTTTAACTGTTAACAAACAACGACATGATGAATTATAATGTTATAGATTATTGGTGATGTTGTCATTTGTTAGTTTGGAGAGAAATACCAAAATAAAGAACGATCCCACTAACCCAAAGTCCCCAGTTAGTCTTCATCTCTGAGCTGGTGATGACGTCATGGCGCCCTCTGGTGACATCAGCAGGAACTACAAGCAGAGACCACCAAACATATCCACACATTAAAACATGTTTACAGATATTATTAGTTTCATTTCTATGTTCTTATCTCACACACTCCGTATCGGAAGTTTTGGAAGTTTTATTCATTTTTTTTTCTTTTTTCATTCATCCGTTCATACCATGCATGACAACAACAGAAACAGCTGCTTCATGAGTGAATCAACCCCAAACACCAAAAGTTATCATAACTACCTATCTTTACATTTAATTATCATCATTTTAAGCGTGTTAGTCGTCATTTTTCTTATAACATTCCTGTATTTTTTTTCTTATACAAATTCTTAAATTTACAAACACTTTTGCAGCTCTTCAGCTCATAGTCTAATAGATGAGCTAGACCCCTGATGCCATAGTTGTATGATTTTATCAATAGCAGACTATGATTTATGGTGTCGAATGCTTTGCTTACCCCCCCCCACTGTGTGTTGCTTATTCTGAGTTCCATTAATGCCAAAGCTGTTGATCTGTTTGATCTGAAGCCATATTGCTTTTCAGTAAGTAGGTTATGTTTTTCTAAAATAATATTTAGTTTTTGAGCAAACCACTTTTCAAGGATTTTAGAAAACTGAGAGAGCAATGACACTGGCCTGCAGTTATTGAAGTGATGTACATCTCCCTTTTTGAAAAGTGGAACGACCTTGGTGACCTTCATCTTCTCAGGAAAAACACCCGAATGTATAAACAAATTAAAAATAAAAGTCAGAGGATTAATAATGCAGTCAATGGTCCTTTTGACAATGATCATGTCCAGTCCGTCGCTACCAGTAGATGTTTTATTTTCACATCTGCTAATGATAGATGCAATTTCATTTTCCTTAACCTCAGCCAGGAACATGGACTGCATTATTCTGCCGGTAGCATTTGGACTTTGGTTAGATATAGCAACTGATTTTGCAATGTTTTCCCCAATATTAATACAAAATTCATTGGCCACATCTATGCTTTTATTCATAACATTTTCATTATACACAAAGTATTCAGGTATCTTAATATATTGTGAACTTGGTTTTATTATATTATTTAATATTTTCCATGTTGTTTTCATATTGCCGTTTTTATCTTTCAATTGTCATCAATTTATTTTTGTAGCTCTATATTTGGCCTCACAATTAGGTGTCCTATTCTTTTACAAAGTCTTTATACAATCTATTTTTCTTTGTACATGCTTTAAGGTGTAAGGTTTATCACTTTTAAGGGGTTTCTTTGACAGCTTTAGTGGGCAACATTTATCATAACTAGATATATACATGTTTAAAAAGGTTTCATATGCTGTATTCAGATCAGTCACATAGACACCTGACCAGTCCAGCTCACTCCTGAAATATGAAGGCTGATGTGAGCTCTTGTATCTCTCAGGTTGCACGTCACATGTGGTGAAAACAGGTGCTTAATCAGGCGCAGATCGCTTAAGTCATTTATCAATAATCCACTTTGAACAATTTTTTGAACATCATTTGTGTCAATATTATCAATTAATGTGGCACACGAGCTAGTAAATATATGTATATTATAAGTGACACGTTATTAGCTGACGGAAGCTAATTACTGCATATGATCTCACGTTGTGATGATCCAGCTCTTATCAAATATATATAATAGAGCCATGTCAGTGATATAGTCTGGCCCTGATGGAGAGCTCTTGGCCTGTTCAGCACCACGGACAGCGACAGCTGTTCAGCACCACGGACAGCGACAGCTGTTCAGCACCACGGACAGCGACAGCTGTTCAGCACCAGCGCTGTCCATCAGCTGTCGCTGTCCGTGGTGCTGAAACATTGTTACTGGACCAGCAATCTGTTTTCTTTGTTCGTCAACACTAACTTGTTAAACTTTCTTTTGTGTTTTGTAATTAACCCATCATATCCTGCATTCTTCAGATATTTACCGTTTTTTTTAACGGTTTTAATTTTAAAATGACTCGGTAGCTGAGGGCCCCATGATGAAGCTCCCCCCTCCCCCCCCCCCCCCCCCCACTGTACTGAGAGTCTAGCCCCCCCCCACTGTACTGAGAGTCTAGCCCCCCCCCCCCCCCCCCACTGTACTGAGAGTCTAGCTCCGCCCCCCACTGTACTGAGAGTCTAGCCCCTAGCTCCCCCCCCCCACTGTACTGAGAGTCTAGCCCTGCCCCCCACTGTACTGAGAGTCTAGCCCCTAGCTCCCCCCCCCCCCACTGTACTGAGAGTCTAGCCCTGCCCCCCACTGTACTGAGAGTCTAGCCCCTAGCTCCCCCCCCCCCCCACTGTACTGAGAGTCTAGCCCCGCCCCCCACTGTACTGAGAGACTAGCCCCCCCCCCCCCCCCCCCCCACTGTACTAAGAGACTAGCGCCGCCCCCCCCCCCCCCCACACTGTACTGAGAGACTAGCCCCCCCCACTGTACTGAGAGACCAGCCCCCCCCCCGACCGGAGCATCAGTGAAGCTTTCTTCTCTTGTTCCAATGAAGTTAATATATGAGGAAGTGAAGACATGAAGAAGTGACTACATGAGGAAGTGACTACATGAGGAAGTGACTACATGAAGAAGTGACTACATGAGGAAGTGACTACATGAGGAAGTGACTACATGAGGAAGTGACTACATGAAGAAGTGACTACATGAGGAAGTGACTACATGAGGAAGTGACTACATGAGGAAGTGACTACATGAGGAAGTGACTACATGAGGAAGTGACTACATGAGGAAGTGACTACATGAGGAAGTGACTACATGAGGAAGTGAAGACATGAGGAAGTGAAGACATGAAGAAGTGACTACATGAGGAAGTGACTACATGAGGAAGTGACTACATGAAGAAGTGACTACATGAGGAAGTGACTACATGAGGAAGTGACTACATGAGGAAGTGAAGACATGAAGAAGTGACTACATGAGGAAGTGACTACATGAGGAAGTGAAGACATGAGGAAGTGACTACATGAGGAAGTGACTACATGAGGAAGTGAAGACATGAAGAAGTGACTACATGAGGAAGTGACTACATGAGGAAGTGAAGACATGAAGAAGTGACTACATGAGGAAGTGACTACATGAGGAAGTGAAGACATGAAGAAGTGACTACATGAGGAAGTGACTACATGAGGAAGTGACTACATGAGGAAGTGACTACATGAGGAAGTGACTACATGAGGAAGTGACTACATGAGGAAGTGAAGACATGAGGAAGTGAAGACATGAGGAAGTGACTACATGAGGAAGTGAAGACATGAGGAAGTGACTACATGAGGAAGTGACTACATGAGGAAGTGAAGACATGAGGAAGTGACTACATGAGGAAGTGACTACATGAGGAAGTGAAGACATGAGGAAGTGAAGACATGAGGAAGTGAAGACATGAGGAAGTGAAGACATGAGGAAGTGAAGACATGAAGAAGTGACTACATGAGGAAGTGACTACATGAGGAAGTGAAGACATGAGGAAGTGACTACATGAGGAAGTGACTACATGAGGAAGTGAAGACATGAGGAAGTGAAGACATGAGGAAGTGAAGACATGAGGAAGTGAAGACATGAGGAAGTGAAGACATGAGGAAGTGACTACATGAGGAAGTGACTACATGAGGAAGTGACTACATGAGGAAGTGAAGACATGAGGAAGTGACTACATGAGGAAGTGACTACATGAGGAAGTGAAGACATGAGGAAGTGAAGACATGAGGAAGTGACTACATGAGGAAGTGAAGACATGAGGAAGTGACTACATGAGGAAGTGACTACATGAGGAAGTGAAGACATGAGGAAGTGAAGACATGAGGAAGTGACTACATGAGGAAGTGAAGACATGAGGAAGTGACTACATGAGGAAGTGACTACATGAGGAAGTGAAGACATGAGGAAGTGACTACATGAGGAAGTGACTACATGAGGAAGTGAAGACATGAGGAAGTGACTACATGAGGAAGTGACTACATGAGGAAGTGACTACATGAGGAATTGATTACATGAGGAAGTGAAGACATGAGGAAGTGAAGACATGAGGAAGTGACTACATGAGGAAGTGACTACATGAGGAAGTGACTACATGAGGAAGTGAAGACATGAGGAAGTGACTACATGAGGAAGTGAAGACATGAGGAAGTGAAGACATGAGGAAGTGACTACATGAGGAAGTGACTACATGAGGAAGTGACTACATGAGGAAGTGACTACATGAGGAAGTGACTACATGAGGAAGTGAAGACATGAGGAAGTGACTACATGAGGAAGTGACTACATGAGGAAGTGACTACATGAGGAATTGATTACATGAGGAAGTGACTACATGAGGAATTGATTACATGAGGAAGTGAAGACATGAGGAAGTGAAGACATGAGGAAGTGAAGACATGAGGAAGTGAAGACATGAGGAAGTGACTACATGAGGAAGTGACTACATGAGGAAGTGACTACATGAGGAAGTGAAGACATGAGGAAGTGACTACATGAGGAAGTGAAGACATGAGGAAGTGAAGACATGAGGAAGTGAAGACATGAGGAAGTGACTACATGAGGAAGTGACTACATGAGGAAGTGACTACATGAGGAAGTGACTACATGAGGAAGTGAAGACATGAGGAAGTGACTACATGAGGAAGTGACTACATGAGGAAGTGAAGACATGAGGAAGTGAAGACATGAGGAAGTGACTACATGAGGAAGTGAAGACATGAGGAAGTGAAGACATGAAGAAGTGAAGACATGAGGAAGTGAAGACATGAAGAAGTGACTACATGAGGAAGTGACTACATGAGGAAGTGAAGACATGAGGAAGTGAAGACATGAGGAAGTGAAGACATGAGGAAGTGAAGACATGAGGAAGTGACTACATGAGGAAGTGAAGACATGAGGAAGTGAAGACATGAAGAAGTGACTACATGAGGAAGTGACTACATGAGGAAGTGAAGACATGAGGAAGTGACTACATGAGGAAGTGAAGACATGAGGAAGTGACTACATGAGGAATTGACTACATGAGGAAGTGACTACATGAGGAAGTGAAGACATGAGGAAGTGAAGACATGAGGAAGTGACTACATGAGGAAGTGACTACATGAAGAAGTGACTACATGAGGAAGTGACTACATGAGGAAGTGACTACATGAGGAAGTGAAGACATGAGGAAGTGACTACATGAGGAAGTGAAGACATGAAGAAGTGACTACATGAGGAAGTGACTACATGAGGAAGTGAAGACATGAGGAAGTGACTACATGAGGAAGTGACTACATGAGGAAGTGACTACATGAGGAAGTGAAGACATGAGGAAGTGACTACATGAGGAAGTGAAGACATGAGGAAGTGAAGACATGAAGAAGTGACTACATGAGGAAGTGACTACATGAGGAAGTGACTACATGAGGAAGTGAAGACATGAGGAAGTGACTACATGAGGAAGTGAAGACATGAGGAAGTGACTACATGAGGAAGTGAAGACATGAGGAAGTGACTACATGAGGAAGTGACTACATGAGGAAGTGAAGACATGAGGAAGTGACTACATGAAGAAGTGACTACATGAGGAAGTGACTACATGAGGAAGTGACTACATGAAGAAGTGACTACATGAGGAAGTGAAGACATGAGGAAGTGACTACATGAGGAAGTGACTACATGAGGAAGTGAAGACATGAGGAAGTGAATAGATGAGGAAGTGACTACATGAGGAAGTGACTACATGAGGAAGTGACTACATGAAGAAGTGACTACATGAGGAAGTGACTACATGAGGAAGTGACTACATGAGGAAGTGACTACATGAGGAAGTGAAGACATGAGGAAGTGACTACATGAGGAAGTGAAGACATGAAGAAGTGACTACATGAGGAAGTGACTACATGAGGAAGTGACTACATGAAGAAGTGACTACATGAGGAAGTGACTACATGAGGAAGTGAAGACATGAAGAAGTGACTACATGAGGAAGTGACTACATGAGGAAGTGAAGACATGAGGAAGTGAAGACATGAGGAAGTGAAGACATGAGGAAGTGACTACATGAGGAAGTGACTACATGAGGAAGTGACTACATGAGGAAGTGACTACATGAGGAAGTGAAGACATGAGGAAGTGACTACATGAGGAAGTGACTACATGAGGAAGTGAAGACATGAGGAAGTGACTACATGAGGAAGTGAAGACATGAGGAAGTGACTACATGAGGAAGTGAAGACATGAAGAAGTGACTACATGAGGAAGTGACTACATGAGGAAGTGACTACATGAGGAAGTGAAGACATGAGGAAGTGAAGACATGAGGAAGTGAAGACATGAGGAAGTGACTACATGAGGAAGTGACTACATGAGGAAGTCACTACATGAGGAAGTGAAGACATGAGGAAGTGACTACATGAGGAAGTGACTACATTAGGAAGTGACTACATGAGGAAGTGAAGACATGAGGAAGTGACTACATGAGGAAGTGAAGACATTAGGAAGTGACTACATGAGGAAGTGACTACATGAGGAAGTGAAGACATGAGGAAGTGAAGACATGAGGAAGTGAAGACATGAGGAAGTGACTACATGAGGAAGTGACTACATGAGGAAGTGACTACATGAGGAAGTGACTACATGAGGAAGTGAAGACATGAGGAAGTGACTACATGAGGAAGTGACTACATGAGGAAGTGAAGACATGAGGAAGTGACTACATGAGGAAGTGAAGACATGAGGAAGTGAAGACATGAGGAAGTGAAGACATGAGGAAGTGAAGACATGAGGAAGTGACTACATGAGGAAGTGACTACATGAGGAAGTGACTACATGAGGAAGTGAAGACATGAGGAAGTGAAGACATGAGGAAGTGACTACATGAGGAAGTGACTACATGAGGAAGTGACTACATGAGGAAGTGAAGACATGAGGAAGTGAAGACATGAGGAAGTGACTACATGAGGAAGTGACTACATGAGGAAGTGAAGACATGAGGAAGTGAAGACATGAGGAAGTGACTACATGAGGAAGTGAAGACATGAGGAAGTGAAGACATGAGGAAGTGAAGACATGAGGAAGTGACTACATGAGGAAGTGAAGACATGAGGAAGTGAAGACATGAGGAAGTGAAGACATGAGGAAGTGAAGACATGAGGAAGTGAAGACATGAGGAAGTGAAGACATGAGGAAGTGACTACATGAGGAAGTGAAGACATGAGGAAGTGAAGACATGAGGAAGTGAAGACATGAGGAAGTGAAGACATGAGGAAGTGAAGACATGAGGAAGTGAAGACATGAGGAAGTGACTACATGAGGAAGTGAAGACATGAGGAAGTGAAGACATGAGGAAGTGAAGACATGAGGAAGTGACTACATGAGGAAGTGACTACATGAGGAAGTGAAGACATGAGGAAGTGACTACATGAGGAAGTGACTACATGAGGAAGTGAAGACATGAGGAAGTGAAGACATGAGGAAGTGAAGACATGAGGAAGTGAAGACATGAGGAAGTGAAGACATGAGGAAGTGACTACATGAGGAAGTGAAGACATGAGGAAGTGACTACATGAGGAAGTGACTACATGAGGAAGTGAAGACATGAGGAAGTGACTACATGAGGAAGTGACTACATGAGGAAGTGACTACATGAGGAAGTGACTACATGAGGAAGTGACTACATGAGGAAGTGAAGACATGAAGAAGTGACTACATGAGGAAGTGACTACATGAGGAAGTGACTACATGAGGAAGTGAAGACATGAGGAAGTGACTGGAACTATCATCACCTCTCACGCCGTGATTCTCAACGTCCAGCTGCTGCCCGGTCTCTAAGACACGGTTAGTTAGCATAGTTACCACTACCCACGGTTAGTTAGCATAGTTACCACTACCCACGGTTAGTTAGCATAGTTACCACTCCCCACGGTTAGTTAGTGTAGTTACCACTACCCACGGTTAGTTAGCATAGTTACCACTACCCACGGTTAGTTAGCATAGTTACCACTACCCACGGTTAGTTAGCATAGTTACCACTACCCACGGTTAGTTAGTGTAGTTACCACTACCCACGGTTAGTTAGCATAGTTACCACTACCCACGGTTAGTTAGTGTAGGTACCACTACCCACGGTTAGTTAGCATAGTTACCACTCCCCACGGTTAGTTAGCATAGTTACCACTACACACGGTTAGTTAGCGTAGTTACCACTACCCACGGTTAGTTAGCGTAGTTACCACTACCCACGGTTAGTTAGAGTAGTTACCACTCCCCACGGTTAGTTAGTGTAGTTACCACTACCCACGGTTAGTTAGAGTAGTTACCACTCCCCACGGTTAGTTAGTGTAGTTACCACTCCCCACGGTTAGTTAGCGTAGTTACCACAACACACGGTTAGTTAGAGTAGTTACCACTCCCCACGGTTAGTTAGCGTAGTTACCACTCCCCAGGGTTAGTTAGCGTAGTTACCACTCCCCACGGTTAGTTAGCGTAGTTACCACAACACACGGTTAGTTAGTGTAGTTACCACTACCCACGGTTAGTTAGCATAGTTACCACTACCCACGGTTAGTTAGCGTAGTTACCACTACCCACGGTTAGTTAGCATAGTTACCACTACCCACGGTTAGTTAGCATAGTTACCACTACCCACGGTTAGTTAGAGTAGTTACCACTACCCACGGTTAGTTAGCATAGTTACCACTACCCACGGTTAGTTAGCATAGTTACCACTACCCACGGTTAGTTAGCATAGTTACCACTACCCACGGTTAGTTAGAGTAGTTACCACTACCCACGGTTAGTTAGCATAGTTACCACTACCCACGGTTAGTTAGCATAGTTACCACTACCCACGGTTAGTTAGAGTAGTTACCACTCCCCAACATTGCACATTGCAACTGTTATTTTGAAAAGCTGGTTATTTATTAGTTATATATTATAATATAAATGTAATATCTAGTGTAGTGTGTAGTTACCCCCCCCCCCCCCCTCCGTCAGATGGCAGCCCTTACTGTGATGGTTGGGGTCGGCTGGCTGTGAGTTCCTGTTTAGTTTCCACTGTCAGTCTCTCTGTTGGCCCTGCCTCTCTCTGGGTCTCCTGTGTCCCCCCCCCCCTTCCCCTCCTGCCTGCTACTACCAGCTGATTACACACACCTGCTCGTCATTCCACCATCACCTCTCCCGCCGTGCACACCTGCCAGCCATCTACAATCAAGCCCAGTATTAGAACTCCAGATCTACTCACCATCTTCTCTTGATCGGTGTCTCAGCCACTCGAGCTGAAACTCTCTACAAGCTCTCTAGATAAACCTAGTACTTACCTGTCTCTGTCCGTTATGAGACTCTTACCTCTCTTTGTGTTTGTCCCCCGCAGCCATCATCTCCAAACCTCTCTGTTGCCTCCAGTCAGCTGGCCTCATCATTCGGTCCCCTCCTCACAGCTCCATCCTGCCTCCTCTCCCTCTTCCAGCCTCCCCCTCCTCACAGCTCCCAGCTCCATCCTGCCTCCTCTCCCTCTTTCAGCCTCCCCCTCCTCACAGCTCCCAGCTCCATCCTGCCTCCTCTCCCTCTTCCAGCCTCCCCCTCCTCACAGCTCCCAGCTCCATCCTGCCTCCTCTCCCTCTTCCAGCCTCCCCCTCCTCACAGCTCCCAGCTCCATCCTGCCTCCTCTCCCTCTTCCAGCCTCCCCCTCCTCACAGCTCCCAGCTCCATCCTGCCTCCTCTCCCTCTTCCAGCCTTCCCCTCCTCACAGCTCCCTGCTCCATCCTGCCTCCTCTCCCTCTTCCAGCCTTCCCCTCCTCACAGCTCCCAGCTCCATCCTGCCTCCTCTCCTTCTTCCAGCCTCCCCCTCCTCACAGCTCCCAGCTCCATCCTGCCTCCTCTCCTTCTTCCAGCCTTCCCCTCTTCCACTCCTCTGCTCCCCAGACTCCAGTGCCTCCTCCTCGGTCCCCGAGCTCCCTCCTTCCCCAGTCTCAGCCCTCGTTCTCTCGCTCCTGTCCTTGGCGTCCGCCCCCCCACACCTCCTTCCCTCTGATCATTATTTAAATAAACCTGTTTTGTTGAGCTTTGCATTTGGGTCCGTTCTGTCTCCTGCGTAACACAGTCAAGTACGTAAGTCTTTCACTTTTTAATTTTCTGTGTGTGTGTTGAAAACGTCACTGTTGGTATCAGTGAGGAAAGAAGACAGAGGGGGGATGGATTTCATATTTTAGGAAACCTGTTCAGCTTGTGTAATGAGTAGTCAGTGTCTACAGTCATTACATCTTTCAGTCAGTAACGGAGCATCGACAGCGGTCCAAATGTCACTTTATTGTGAAAATCTGCTCCTGTTGCAGCACTTCCTGCCTACTTCCTGACAGGTGGAGCTGTGACTCATTCCAGGGAACAGCTCACCTGAGTTCTTCTTCATCAGCTCTACTTCATCATCTCTTCTTCATCATCTCTTCTTCATCAACTCTTCTTCATCATCTCTTCTTCATCAACTCTCTTCATCAACTCTTCTTCATCAACTCTCTTCATCAACTCTTCTTCATCAACTCTCTTCATCAACTCTTCTTCATCATCTCTTCTTCATCAACTCTTCTTCATCATCTCTTCTTCATCAACTCTTCTTCATCAACTCTTCTTCATCATCTCTTCTTCATCAACTCTTCTTCATCATCTCTTCTTCATCAACTCTTCTTCATCATCTCTTCTTCATCAACTCTTCTTCATCAACTCTTCTTCATCATCTCTTCTTCATCAACTCTTCTTCATCATCTCTTCTTCATCAACTCTTCTTCATCATCTCTTCTTCATCAACTCTTCTTCATCATCTCTTAGGACTGTTTGAAGAAACTGTAAGGTAACTGTTTGGTACTTTAACAAGACGTTAGTCTGTGGTCTCTTCAGGTTAGTTTCTGGCTCTGTAACGTTAAATATAATGTTTCTACTTCACTTCTTATTTCCTAGAGAGTGTGGACGACTCTTGTGTGGAGATCAGGAAGCTGTCTGCAGCAGTTAGTGTTGGTCGTCGTGTTCACTGACAGAACTGATGTGGAGACAACATGACTCGGCTCTTTTATTCTCTAACTAAATCAACTAATATGGAACTGCGTCACTATGAGCTGGCACTCCTCCAACAGGAACTAGTGTCACTTCTTTATGATGCAACTTTGGGTTTAAATTCAATACCATGTCATCCAAGCCAGACGGCCGTGGCGAAAGCGAGGAAGGCGGGGAGGCGTCAGAGAGCGTCTCCGCCGGCGAGCAAGTAAACCACCACTACCATCAATAATCCTGAGCAACACGCGGTCGTTGATGCTCAAGATGGATGAACTCGGACTCAACCACAGAAACTGCTTTGAATTCCGGGAATCAAACCTTATTGTGATTACCGAGACCTGGCTTCACCAACGAGTGCCTGATCCTCTGCTCAATCTGGACGGTTGCTCGCTTGTGCGAGCCGACCACTCCTCACAAACGTCCGCCAAGAGGAGAGATTAAAAACTGTGTAAATCGGAAAAAGCAAGCCTTTAGAATCAAAGATAAGGCAGTATTGTCTGTTGTTCAAAAAGAGCTCAAACAGCTTCTCAGAAATACAAAAGAACAACATAGGCAACCATGGAAAACAGTATACAAACATCAAATACTAAAAAACTGGGGGCTACTATGGAATCAGTCACTAACATGAACCCTCCAAAAAAAACTATTATCGCAGTGGATGAATTACAAAGATCAAATGAGCTGAATGACTTTTTCCTGAGGTTGGAGTCAGAACATTTCTCCCAGGAACTGGACAGTGTATGGCAATCTATGCCTGATAACGATTACATCCGCTGGCTGGAAGTGGATCCACCCAGCGTTCAGCGCCTCTTTAAAAATGTGTGCACCAACAAGTCAACGGGCCCAGATGGACTACCAGCTTTCTGCTCGAAAACTGTGCAGAAGAACTAACACCAGCATGGTGTCCCATATTCCAACGGTCTCTGCACACGCACACCGTCCCAGCTTTATGGAGAAATCCATCATAACACCAGTCCCTAAAAAGCCCTCTGCCTCAGTGAATAATGACTTTCGGCCCATAGCTTCGACTCCTATTGAAATGAAATGCGTTGAGAAATGTGTAGTGTCCCAGTTTAAGGCAGAGGTTGGGCCAGTGTTGGACACGTGGCAATTTGCCTATAAACATGAACGCAGTACAGAAGATGCCATCCTCTGCATCTCGCATCTTACTTCTAAACACCTTGAGGACACTAAAGCCTATTCTAGAATATTATTCATTGATTTTAGTTCAGTATTTAATACTGTACAACCCTATCTGCTTTTAAAGAAACTGCATGATATGCATGTTAACCTTTCCCTGATCAAATGGTTTTATTCTTTTTTAACTAATAGGACACAACAGGTGAAAGTCAACGGCACGCTGTCAGAGGTCAAACATAGCCACAAGGTTCTGTGGTATCACCCATACTTCTTACATTGTATACCAATGACTACAGGAAAGTACACCCAAATAACTATATTATAAAATTTGCAGATGATACAGCAATGAGCCTTCTCCAGAAGGACATCAATCCTTCTGTGTACCATGATGAGATAGTCTTTTATTAGAGATTTATCAAGTGGTGTGACAATAACCATCTTATCTTAAATGTCACCAAAACACAGGAGATGATCCTTGACCCAAGGCGAGTGATTGACCATGAGCCAGTCATCATAAAAAATCAGAAAATCATCCAGGTAACATCCTACAAATACTTAGGTGTCCCTATAGATCATCTTCTCTGCTGGAAAACACACATTGACCACCTGTGCAATAGACTGCAGCAGAGATTAGACTTTTTAAGGCGACTGAGACTGTATGGAGTAAACAGCCAGATCATGCTCATGTTCTACAGGGCGATTCTGGAGAGCATCATCAGATATTTAACAACTTAACAGTGCAGCTAAAAAGCAGGCTGGTCAGCACACACAAGACAGCTCTGAGGATAATAGGGAGGAAAGAGTACGAGCCCATACAGAGCCTGTACGAGCAAGCAGTCAGAAAACAAGCCGAAAGAATCACTGCAGACTCTCTACACCCTCTCTTCCCTGAATATGAACTCCTGCCATCAGGGAGAAGGGTCCGTGTGCCGAGATGTCATAGATATATGATGTACTGTATATATCTATGCCAAGATGTAAAACAAACAGACTAAAGTTATCGTTTATTCCAACTTCCATCAAGCTGCTGAACTCCAGCAGTAAATCTTCGCCCAGCAGAGCAGGGGGGCAGTAATACACCAGCACGATTAGCACCTCACATTTTAATTATTACAGTTCATTCTTAGGATGTTGTGTCATCCTTGCTGTCATGCGTGTCCTTCTTTTGTGTCTTAGGACGCTGTGCTGATCTCACTTTCATGTTGATTTGATCTTATTGTGTTGGATTTGTATTTTATTTTATGTTAATCTGAGAATGTTTTTTGTTGTTTATGTTGTGAAGCAACAGAAATGTCCCCTCGGGGACAATGAAGTCTATTCTATTCTATTCTATTCTAATAGTAGTGTCCAATCCTAATCAGGACACTCTACCAATAGAGTAGGTGTAGACCACACTCTCAGCAACCATGCTGACGTCTAAATTCCTGCATTCAGATATATTAGTATGCACAAATTTAAGTTACACAATGTTGTAGGTTTCCCCAGAATGAAGTCGTAGCTCGACGCTCTTCTACATCTCCTCGTCTTAATCCACATTAAAACACCCACAGGACCACGCGGTTAAGTTTAACTATTTACTTTGACACAAGAACAAATAGACCTCTGAACTCCATTCAGACACAGCATCTCTGAGCTGGTGATGACGTCATGGCGCCCTCTGGTGACATCAGCAGGAACTACAAGCAGAGACCACCAAACATATTCACACATTCAAACATGTTTACAGATTTCATTAGTTTCATTTCTATGTTCTTATCTCACACACTCACCCCACTTTATACATTACATGTTATTACATGTTATGTATTTATTTGGTAATACTTAATCAATAAACGGGTTTTTTAACACCGTGTATTATTAACTGAGAAATGGCCGATACCCCATGTAGTGTATGGTTGATGTGTGTCTGAAGGTGCGTTGGTACAGTGAATATGAAGAACTGAAGAACAGCTGATGGAAATATAGTTATCAGGAGATAACGTTACTGTTACTGTGATGTAGTATTCTATTATATGGAGTATTGTATATTGTTCCAACTAGTGCAGTGAGCCGTCTGAATGAATGGTGGAGCAAACGGTCTGATTGTTTTTAAATGAATTGAGGACAGACATCTTTAAACAGCCTGGAGTCAGTGTGTACTCTCACCACGCCGTCCTCTGCTGTAACCAGAACATGTTTCACACTGAAGTGAAATGCACTCCTGCACGTTGTTTCTGCTGCTAAAGTTGTTGTTTTCTACCTTCTTACCACACTGTGAGCCTGACTTCTACCCTCAGTTCTCTGTTACAGGTCTACTTATGTCCTGTCTTCTGTTGTCGGTCCTGTCCTGTCCCTGCTCTGTCTTAAAGGCTCTACTTTAAGTAGTAATTGCACTTTATGTATAATCTATGATCTGTGGGCACAACATGTAGCCTGTTCAAATTTTTATATAATGTCGTTTTTATATAATGCCGTTTTTATATGATGTCGTTTTTATATGATGTCGTTTTTATATATTGTCGTTTTTATATAATGTCTTTTTTATATAATGTCTTTTTTATATATTGTCGTTTTTATATGATGTCGTTTTTATATAATGTCGTTTTTATATATTGTCGTTTTTATATAATGTCGTTTTTATATATTGTCGTTTTTATATAATGTCTTTTTTATATAATGTCGTTTTTATATAATGTCGTTTTTATATAATGTCGTTTTTATATAATGTCTTTTTTATATAATGCCGTTTTTATATAATGCCGTTTTTATATAATGTTGTTTTTATATAATGTCTTTTTTATATAATGTCGTTTTTATATAATGTCTTTTTTATATAATGCCGTTTTTTATATTGTCGTTTTTATATAATGTCGTTTTTATATAATGTCTTTTTATATAATGTCTTTTTTATATAATGCCGTTTTTATATAATGTCGTTTTTATATAATGTCTTTTTTATATAATGCCGTTTTTATATAATGTCGTTTTTATATAATGTCTTTTTTATATAATGCCGTTTTTATATAATGTCGTTTTTATATAATGTCGTTTTTATATATTGTCGTTTTTATATAATGTCGTTTTTATATAATGTCGTTTTTATATAATGTCGTTTTCATATATTGTCGTTTTTATATAATGTCGTTTTTATATAATGTCGTTTTTATATAATGTCGTTTTTTATATTGTCGTTTTTATATATTGTCGTTTTTATATAATGTCGTTTTTATATAATGTCGTTTTTATATAATGTCTTTTTATATAATGTCGTTTTTTATATTGTCGTTTTCATATATTGTCGTTTTTATATATTTTAAATGTGTAACACCACTTGATCCATGGTGAAACGTAGTTTTGCTTCACTATATACAGTATATATGGATGAAATGACTTGACATACTTTAGATTTAAAAACAAGTCATTACATGTGTTATTACATGTTAACTGTCAGTCTGTGTGTTTCTATATTTGGTAATGCTGGGCGGTTCCTCTTGTTTCCTGTTTAAAGTTTACTTTCACTTTCCAGAGTTTGTGTCGCAGCTTTTTCTCACCGTGTGGAGCTCCAGCTGAAGGTAACTTAACTCTGATGTCTGTAATATTTTAATATACATAGATATCATGTCTGTAATGTTTGACTGGTGAACTCCAGCTGTGGTTAGTTTAGTTTAAGAGCAGAAAGCTGCAGAGAAACTAACTCAACTGGACCTGTGATGATTACAACTGGCGGCTCCACAAAGATCAGACGCCATGTTGTCTGGGTATCTGGGAGTGTTACTGTCTTATAGATCCTTTATTTCTTATGATGAACACAGCGGACATTTCCAGTGGCGTGCGTGTGTGTGTGTGTGTGTGTGTGTGTGTGTGTGTGTGTGTGTGTGTGTGTGTGTGTGTGTGTGTGTGTGTGTGTGTGTGTGTGTGTGTGTGTGTGTGTTACTTCCTGATCATTGCTTCCTGTTTTTGACTCCTGAACAAACTTGATTTCTTTTAAATGTTGTGAGCTCACAGTCAGTGTTCCTGTTTGACCTCTCAGACTGACTTCAGATCAGAAGATGAGTGGTTTGGAGGAAGAGGAGGACGGAGCAGAGTCTGTAGTATCTGGCTGTCTGTCTATGAAGAGTGACCGGTCCAAAGGAGAACCTCTGAATTTCAGTAATGAACCTGGACCCTCAGACACAAAGGACGGAGCAGAGTCTGTAGTATCTGGCGGTCTGTCTATGAAGACTGACCGGGCCATAACACCTCCTCCAGACTTCAGTAATGAACCTGGACCCTCAGACACAAAGTAAGAGACTGTTTTACTGTCAGCTGACCTGATGAAGATGAAGACTAAATGTTCTGCTAAAAGATTAATATTCATGATGCAGAACTATTAGTTCAGATACTGGTTCTAACTCAGATGGATCTCTTCTGGCTTTTAAAGCCAAATGTTGAAGTTACTGTAAAGAGTTTTTTTTAACTATTTAAAGTCTGAAAATGTGCGTCAAATGTGATATTTATTTTCTCAAAATAAAAAAACTACCTCTATCATTTTAGTGATGAAGAAATGTTTTCACAGAGAGAGGAAGAGGACTGATGTTTCTGAGGAGGAGCAGCCGTCCAGATCCAGAACCAGAGCTGGACTGCAGACAGCCAATCAGAGCAGCTCTGAACAAAGTAAGTCTGTCCATCTGTCTGCTGATGTCTTCATGTCTGGACACAGCACTGGTTGTTGTAATACTGAGACATGTGTTGAGTCAGACAGCACAGACTAGGGCTGCACAACATATCGTTTTATCATTGATTAGCGTTAACTAATGCAACATACACATCAAGAAAGACACTCAGACTTTATTGTGTTAATTACAAGGATAATTTAAGTAACTTCAAAATTATTCTTTTTTGGTCTTTTATATTTATTTCAATTTGTTTAATAAAAGAAAGTTGGAAATCATTTCCTTTCATTTGTTTTTAAAGGGGTGATAGAATGATTATATAGGGTCTTTTCCTATATAGATTCGCACGTTTTCAGCGGCAGTTTCAAAATGTGAGATTTGCAGAGAATAGGGGTATCAATGGGATTTTGAGCTTCTATGAATGTCCTATTTACCCACCGAACTGTCGTTATTCAACTATGACAAGGTAAAATCGGTTTTGCTTTCTATCACCCCTTTAACTCAACCAGCGTTGTTGTATTTTAGCAGAATCCTGAAAGCAGCAGAACTGAGAACACGTCATGTTTGTGTGATTATGTATCATATATATATATATATCAATATTCAACAACGTTATAGCATAACACGTGTTTTCCTTATATATCATGCTGCACTAGCGAAGACATTTAACATAAATATTGTTACTGTTTACGTCCGTCTGAAATTTAACTGATTGTTTTCATATTGATAATAAAAATAATCATCGGATTGTCAACTTTTCTCTTTCTTGTTCTGTCTCTCACCTTTGTCCTTTTTTAGTGAATGTTGGTCGTCAGAAACATAAGATCAGGCTGAAGGGGACATTTGAACGTGTGACCGAAGGAGCTGAAACAGGAAGTAGAACCCTCCTCAACAGGATCTACACTGTCCTCTACCTCATAGAGGGACAGAGTGAAGAGGTTAATACCCAACATGAGGTGAGGCAGCTCGAGACAGCTTCCAAGAAGAAGACCCTCCATGACTCTCCAATCAAGTGCTCTGACATCTTTAAAGCCTTACCTGGCCAACAGAAACCCATCAGAGTCGTTCTGACGAGTGGCGTCGCTGGCGTTGGAAAAACCTTCTCAGTGCAGAAGTTCTGTCTGGACTGGGCCGAGGGTTTGGAAAACCAAGATATCAGTCTGGTGATTCCTCTTTCCTTCAGGGAGCTGAACTTGATCAGAGATGAGCAGTACAGTCTTCTGGAGCTGCTCCGTGTTTTCCATCCATCATTACAGGAGGTCCCAGCAGAGCAGCTCGCTGGCTCTAAAGTCCTCTTCATCTTTGACGGCCTGGATGAAAGCAGACTTTCCCTGGATTTCAACAACAATGAGGCTGTTTCTGATGTCACACAGACGTCATCAGTCAACGTGCTGTTGACCAACCTCATCCAGGGGAAGCTGCTTCCCTCAGCTCTCATCTGGATAACTTCCCGACCTGCAGCAGCCAATCAGATCCCTCCTGCGTGTGTTGACAGGGTGACAGAAGTACGAGGCTTCACTGATGCCCAGAAGGAGGAGTACTTCAGGAAGAGAGTCAGTGATGAAGATCTCTCCAGCAGAATCATCTCCCACATCAAGACCTCCAGGAGCCTCCACATCATGTGTCTGATCCCAGTCTTCTGCTGGATCACTGCTACAGTTCTGGACCACATGTTGACTACAGACCAGAGAGGAGAGCTGCCCAAGACCCTGACTGACATGTACTCACACTTCCTGCTGGTCCAGACAAAGAGGAAGAAGCTCAAGTATGCTGAGGGACATGAGATGAGTCCACAGGAGCTGACGGAGGCTGACGGGGAAGTTCTTCTGAAGCTGGGGAGGCTGGCGTTTGAACAGCTGGAGAAAGGAAACATCATGTTCTACCAAGAAGACCTGGAGCGCTGTGGTCTGGATGTCACAGAGGCCGCGCTGTACTCAGGAGTTTGTTCAGAGATCTTCAAAAGAGAGAGCGTGATCTTCCAGAAAACAGTCTACTGCTTCGTTCATCTGAGCGTTCAGGAGTTTCTGGCTGCAGTCTACCTGTTCCACTGTTACACCAACAGGAACACACAGGTACTGGAGGACTTCCTGGGAAATAGAGATGATGATTGGGAAAATGATCATTACCCATCCCTGGATGTCTTCCTGGAGAGAGCCATGGAGAAATCCCTTGAAAGTAAAAATGGCCACCTGGACCTGTTTGTCCGCTTCCTTCATGGCCTCTCTCTGGAGTCCAACCAGAGACTCTTAGGAGGCCTGCTGGGTCAGACAGACAACAGTCCAGAAATCATCCAGAGAGCCATCGACAACCTGAAGGAGATTAACAGTGATGAGATCTCTCCTGACAGAAGCATCAACATCTTCCACTGTCTGATGGAGATGAATGACCACTCAGTCCATCAGGAGATCCAAGAGTTCCTGAAGTCAGAGAACAGATCAGAGAAGGAACTCTCTGTGACCCACTGCTCAGCTCTGGCCTACATGCTGCAGCTGTCAGAGGAGGTTCTGGATGAGTTGGACCTGGAAAAGTACAACACAACAGAGGAGGGACGACGGAGACTGATTCCAGCTGTGAGGAACTGCAGAAAGGCTCGGTAAGTCCAGATATGATCATCATTTTAAATCAGTGTGAAGCTGAGACCATCAGTATTAGAGTAAACATACAGACTTTACACACATGAACAATATAAAGCTTATACACTATAAAAGATAAACCTGCTTATTGTAAATAATTCTACGTTACTCTGCAAATGTCTTTGTTGTCTCAAACGCTGTGAGACGATGATGATCTTTGTGTTTGTAGCTTAAGTATCTTCTGTCATCATGTAATCACAACAGACGGCCTTTTTACAGCATATACAGAGTCAGCAGTGTGTTTCTATAATGTGTCTATTTTATATACAAACAGACATTTATTATTTGTGATCTGCTGAACTAACATCACATGAAGTTTAAGCTTTTTCATAATAACTTTCAGTTAGTTATTTTTATCATATTTTTATGAGCAGATTCTTCCTTGATTTCATTTTAAGGAAGTTCATTTTCACATTTTATACAATATCTATCAGGGCTGGTTTAAATAATAGATTTTTCTGATTTAAATTGATTTTCATTTGAATGATCCAATATCGATAGATAAAATCCAGAATGGGTTTCTGTCTGTATAATATATGAAACTAGAAGACCTAAGGAATCCATTGGTATCAACTATGTCATGCTAGCTGTCGGAAAGTTTAGATAACGCTCCAAAGTTACATTACAAGAAAGGAGTTTTTCCTCGTCACTGTCCCACTGAATGCTCTTGGGGGAATTACTGGTATTGTTAGGTCCTTGTATAGTATATGAGTTTTGTCTAGACCTACTCTATCTGTAAAGTGTCCTGAGATAACTCTTATTATGATTTGATACTTTAAATAAAATTGAATTGAATAAAAAGTACATTAAAGGGTAACTACGTTTTTTTTTTTTTGCCCCCATTTGCCCACGCATTTGTGTCTAATAGACTGATGTGACCAAAGATCTTTGAATTTGGTCCAGTATTTAGGGAGATCATAATGACGAGCCGGTGTGAACCGAGCTACGATGTAACCTAATGGGGCAATTGTGAAGCCTTGCTTTTTGTCCAATAAACGTGATTCTTTTTTTGCTCCTGAGAGGCTCAGATTGTTGCTAAAAGTGTCTGACAACATGATAGATCTCAGGACTTGACTTCTTCTCTGAAGACAGCGGTGTGGAGAGTGAAACACGAGACGAGGAAAGGTGTTCAGGTAGTCTGTTGTTACGGAGTAGGATACAGAAATCATAAGCTCCTGTTATCTAAAAGATTTTCAATGCAATGGCTCAATATTTAAATGATTTAGACAACGTGGAATCACTTTTCTTGGACAAAAATTAAGGTTCAAAATTGCCCCATTAGGTTACATTGTAGTTTGATTCACGCCGGCCCGTCATTGCGATCTCGCTCAATACTAGACCAAGGTAAAAAAAAAAAATGGTAGTTAATCTTTAATGTAAATGCTTTTGGGTAAATTCTTGATGTAAACATTGAGACTTTAATAATAGAGATAGAGGCAAGTCCCATCGGAGGGGAAAACATCTCTCTGCTCTGTTGACTTGTATTGTGTGAAGGTTTCCTCCTGTTTGTTCCATCTGCTATAAAAACAACAGAAACATGCCTAAAAGCTGTTCTGTGGTGATATTCGCTACCAAAAGGCTTAATAAACCAGAAGCTAAGTTTTCATAAGCTGCCGACCTTAAAAACTGAGCTTTTGTGAAGAAAAAAGTGGATACAGACGTGATGAATCAGCGGAGAGAATGGGAAGACTTTAGGATCCCACAGCATCATCACACCAACCTAACGATATGTCCAACGTTATGTGTGTTAGCTTAACTTACAGATAGAAGCAGAGAGTTCCCCTCCGGTGGGCGTGGCTTTCAGAGTATGACGTGATGCGCTCTGTCTCTATGCAGCAGGTTAGAGGGAACCTTGTACAACTGTATCATCTCTTTCATATCCAAGATAAATTAGTTTTACATCTAAAATAGTCTAAATAAACATTGAAATTGTGAATCAGAATCAAATGTATAAGGAAATTATAGGCGATACCCAGCCCTAATATCTATAATCATTGTTTGATGAGAGAGAGGATGTGGGGGGAGGCCAAAAAACATTTCCATCCTCATTTCCATCCTAATTTAAAAAATCCAGAATGAATCTCTGTCTGTATCGCATGGCCATATTTGAAAGGGGTCCCGTGACCTCTCACCTCAACATATCTGAATCTAACATTAGACCCTTGTGAATGTGTTTTTTGATAAAATTTCTGTTTTTTAAGGATACAAGTTTCAGATTTGATTATTCTTTAAATGTTGTTTATTATCTATCATCACAGGATTATTAGCTGTGCACTCTCTGAGACTGACTGCGAAGTCGTGGCCTCAGCTCTGAAATCCAACCCCTCCCATCTGAGAGAGCTGGACCTGAGTTGCAACAACCTGAAGGATTCAGCAGTGGAGTGTCTGTGTGCTGGACTGCAGAGTCCAAACTATAGACTGGAGACTCTGAGGTCAGTTCATGTATTGTGCTCACATACAGTGTATAACTCATTAGGGCTGTTGGAACAAATTCCGAAAGTCAAATATAATTTCAATAGTAAAACTATCAATTCTATTTTAATGCTGAAATTACTATTCAAATGTGATTCTTTATAAATATTTTGGCTAATGTTTTTAACGATTTTTGTAATGGCCTACCCGCATGCTTTTTTTGTCAAGTCTGATGAACAATCAGTTATGTTTTTAGGACTAGGTGAAACAATCCCGTTTAGAACCTGAGGTATGAGTGGTGACGAAGCATCCATCAGAGTCGTTTCCTTGCTGTGGTGGTGACAGGTCTGGTTGAGTGAAATGAGAATGGGGGTTTTTAGCGTCATTGGGGTCATCAGGTGGTCACCCTCCTTCACTGGTGTTTCAATAATAGGCCCACGACACCTCCAGACGGCTCATCGGCCGCAACTGGCATCCCAGGTGTGCCCCCCCTCTGCTTTCAACCCTTACGTGCGCAGGTGTTATTAGGGGTCCAGGTGGAATCACCCCTTTTCACCCATAGCCATCGACTTGCTTCTTCTGCTTCACAAGAGAGGGCTTTGATGGATTGGGGGTGGAATCCACCCTTTTGATTACAAACTAATCACCATACATAGATTACATTTAAGTGTATATGAAAAATATTGCTTAAAATGTTTTTTTGTGAGGGGACAAAATAAACCCTCTAGTAAAAAAGCAAGCACTTCTATGAGACAAAACAATCAAAACAAAAAAAAAACACAAACGTATCACTTTGTGCTGGAAATGGTGTCCAGCTCGTTATCATCCCCAGCATATGTGGGAATGTGAAAACATGAAGATTCAGTGTGGTGCAAAGCTTGATACTGAATTACATGTGTCATGAACAGAGAGGAGAACATTTTCTTGACCAGTGGTACCACACAGCAAACACATAGCAGGAATGCACAAAAGAAAGTAAGCATGGGTACAATGAACCTTGCAATCCAGGCGCTCCACCCACCTCCCACCAACCATGACCACCAGTCCCAGCCGGTAATCTCACCGGGCACATCTTGTGATTTTAAGTCAGTTAGGAGTAGGTTTAGCTGTTGGATTGTGTCAGTAATATTCCCCTCTACATCTGGAATATAAGTACAACATTGATCTTCGATTACGTGACAGAGGCCCCCTTGTGCGGCTAGCAAAAGATCAAGACCCATCTGATGTTGTAACAGCATATTGCGCATAGCTCTCATAGCAGGAGGAAAATCATTAAATCCTGAAATCACAATAGCAGTTAAATTCTCAAGACTTTCGTGTATTGTGTCAATGTTGTGTGCGTTTGCAACCACCCCGTACCACGGCAAGAGTCCCGAAACAAATTTGCCCCCACCCCCAGTCAATTTTCGCTTTACCCTTATAAACCCACCAGAGGGAGGTATGTATTGGGGATAATGGTGTGTCATGTGCACAAGGGAGGACATAACCTTAATAGAAGGAGTCAGGTATATAACTGCACATCTTCCTGACCATTGGGGAGGTAAAATTTGATACCAGTAATCGCCACAAAGCCAAACATAGTCCACCAATGAGCCTGCACCAGAATCATCTGGCCAGCGCATCAAGTGAGTTTTGGAGGGATCTAGAAGGGACGCATTAAGGTAGCCTGGTCTGGTGTGTAAACACACACTAATCCTGTAATCACCTTTCCCGCACGTGCCCTTTAGAGTCTGTTGACAACCAGTGGTTGAACCTAGATAATGGGAACCTGGACGGCGAGCCCGTTCAATGCAGAGAGCATGTGTCAAATTCATCATTAGGCTATGATGAAATTGTCCAATGCTATCGGCCACCCTCCCATTCTTAGTTTTTACCATTGTCCCATTCGTAGCGCGTACCAACCGTTTAGCAAATCCCGCACATGCAGACGGTTGAGAGGAGGCAGAATAGAACTGGTTACTAATTATTTCTACATCTTTAAGTGCAGTTAAAACACAGATAGCGTCGGTCAAGTTTAACGACTGTGGTTTTACAGGAGTAGCTTGTTTCTGGGATAGGGCAAACAGTGAACAAACAAAACAAGACTCGTTGTAACCTGCGTCTCGGGTAAATTTTCTGATAGTGCCCAGCCAAATGTTAGTGGAAAATGCGCCGTCATCTTCATTAGGGGATGATATCCATTTACTGGATATCGCATCTAATGTTTCAGTTAGGTGTGGTGGATTAACATCGTCAGGTGTGGGAGGTGGAAGTACCTCGAGGTAGAAAGACCCACAGGGATCTTTCCCAGTAACCCATGCGCACACAACAAAATAACCTTGATCAGTGGGTTGGGCGTTTCTCAGCATCAGTAACATCGCAGGTGAGGAGAAATTAATTCTCTGCATCGTTAATCTATGGGTTAAATCTGTGTCATCCCCAGGAACCGTGTGACCCCAATTAGGCCTACTTGTGTGCCAAACAGCAGACGCCCATGAATGACATACAGGGACCGATCCAGGATCGGCTACCATAGATACATAGCATAAGTAAATTTCTATCGATCCCCACTGTGACTCCCCACCCCCGCAAAGAAAATAATCGCATGGTTGGAGCATGAAGGTGGACGTGGTGTTTACTACTACAGTGATGTTAGGTCTGTTAAAATTGTTGTACTGTGATCGCCATTGCTGTCTGGATCTTGAATCAAGTGAACGTTGCTCCCGACGTCTTCCCCCCCCCCTCCCTGCTACGTAAGTGTCTTCAATGTATGTGGGTGCATCAGTAGTATCAGGAGAAGGTGTGTTGGAACAGACGGTCATTTTAGTCAGTGGGTCATCATACAGTGCTAACAACACAAATCCAAGACCAATCCCTATTGTAAGGAAAACCATGAATGCACAAAATAAAACATCATCACGGGTTGGAGACAGGAACCTTATCAGTCTCCTTCTGTCTGTCTGCTCCATTTGTGTGTCAGAGCAGACTGCTTCAGTGTGGAATGTGTGTATGTGCTGTGAGTGTCAGAGGAATGTCTGTGACACACTCTGGGTGATGAGTCTCAGAATGACGGTGTACGTCACTGCTGTCTTTTTCCAAAAAAAAGTTGTTAGCAGTACGGTACCAGTTTGGTACTGCTGCTATAGGGTGGCACAGAAAACGCCGTTCTGTCAGGCCTGCCCTATTTCTCCCTCGTAGGTGACTAAGCAGCGGTCTGCTCGTCACTTGTTGCAGGTTCTGGAAAAATACCTGCTCCTTGTCCTGGATCTGGAACCTTTCTGCAATGGGCCACGTGAATCCACGTAGCTCTCTCGGACACCTTTATCGCTGTGTGCGTGGTCAGGAGGATCTGGTACGGTCCTTGCCAGCGTTTCGACTGCCAGTTCTTCCTCCTGAAGTCCTTTACCTCCACAAAGTCCTCGGGTTGGAGTTTGTGCAGGGGACCCTCAGCCAGTTGAGGTAGCGCTGCAGAAACCTGGACTCTGATGGCAGAAAGGGCAGAAGAGAGTTGCGTGCAGTAACTTAACATGTCATGCTCACATAGAGCCGTTGTGGGCAGGGGAGCCTTTGGTGGTTCTGTCCCTACCTGTGGTGGGCGGCCAAATAGAATCTCATAAGGGCTAAGATTTGATCGAGCCCTTTTTCGCATCCTCATGTACATAAGCACAATGGGAAGTGCTTTTGTCCATGGGAGATTTGTCTCTGCACAGCATTTAGCTAACTTTGTTTTTATTGTACTATTTTCTCGCTCGATGGCACCCCCTGATTGCGGTCTGTAAGCACAGTGCCGTCTCAGGTCAATGCCAATATACAGGCTTATCTGTGTAATGGCAGTGTTCACAAAATGAGCCCCATTGTCGCTCGACAAGCGGTTTGGTAAACCCCATCTGGGAATGATTTCTGTCATTAGGGCTTTTGCCACCACTGAAGCTGTTTGTTTTGAGGCAGGAAACACTTCAATCCATTTGGAAAACATGTCCACCATGGTCAAGGCATATTTCTTACCTTCAGATGGCGATAGCTCTATGAAGTCCATCATCACATGCTCAAATGGTCTCTCAGGTGGTGCGTGTCCTACCTGTTGTGTAACTGTTATTGGTCTGCCTATGTTGTTTTGTGTGCATATGATACAAGCTTTACAAAATTTTTCTGCAAATGTTGTGAAACCTTTTGTGTACCATGTTTGTGTTATCAATGCCATCATACTCCCTTTTGACACGTGGTCTAACTCATGTGTCAACTTAGCAAAATGGGAGAAGAAGTGTTGAGGAAGACAGGGCTTGGAGTCTGGGCCTAGCCAGGCCCCAGAGTTAAAGGTGCACCCTGCAGCTTTCCACTGCTGTCTTTCCTGTGGTGTAGCGTGTGTTTGCATAGCAGCTACAGAGTCTGGGAGTGAAAAATGTCCAAGGTCTTGCGTATCTGAGACCAAAGTGTCAACATGAGATAAGGGCTGGCGTGCAGCTGTTTTAGCGGCTGCATCTGCCCGATCGTTACCCCTAGAGACAGGGTCTGCAGTTCCAGTGTGTGCAGAGCATTTGCATATAGCTACTTGTGATGGAAGCAGAATAGCAGTCAAAAGGTCATTGATCAAGTGATGATGCAAAATAGGCTTACCATCCGATTTCAGGAAATTTCTGTGTTTCCATAGTGCACCAAAATCATGTACAACCCCAAAAGCGTACCTTGAATCCGTATAGATGGTAACGGATGAGCCCTCAGCCAACTTACATGCTTCAGTGAGGGCAACGAGCTCAGCAGCCTGTGCAGAGAGATGTTTTGGGAGAGATTTAGCAATTAGTGTGGCTGTATCTGAAACCACAGCAAATCCTACCTGTCCCTGGCCTGTTTCCGGGCAGCGAGATGCTGACCCGTCCACGTACAGAATAGCATCTGGGTTCTGTAATGGAATGTCAAAAAGGTCAGGACGAGGAGTACACGTGTGCTGCAATTCAGCCAAACAGTCATGAGGCTCACCTTCCCCTGGTGTAGGCATGAGAGAAGCAGGGTTAAGGATAGTACAACGCTTAACAGTTACATTTGGCATGTCCAGAAGACAGGTGTGATATCTTAGATAACGTGCCGCAGACAAATGGGAAGATTTTTGCTCGAGCAGAATCAGAGAGACAGCATGTGGGACTAGCTGTGTGAGAGGGGCGTAGCCCACAATGTCCCTGGAGGCGGCCAAAGCTTTTTCAGCAGCTGCTACAGCTCTGAGACAAAGCGGAAGACCCGCAGCAACAGGGTCTAATTTTGCGGAGAAATAGGCTACCGGTCGGACTCTGTCTCCATGCGGCTGCAAAAGGACAGACGTCATGCATCCTAAGCGTTCATCCACTGTCTGAGTGAAAGGAAGGTTAGGGTTAGGCAAACCTAAGGTTGGAGGACTCTGAAAGGCCATTTTGAGATTTACAAAAGCCTGATCAGCCTCCACATTCCATGTCATGCGGTCATGCGCAGTCAAATTTTTACCGTGAATCAGATCGGCTAGTGGCTGTACTAGCTGAGCGTAGTTTGGGATGAAAACACGACAATAAGAACACATGCCCAAAAATGACATCATTTGTTTCTTAGTCACAGGTTTAGGGAGGGAAACTATTGCCTCAATGCGAGATGGAGACAAGGTTTTCCCTGCTTTTGAGATGTCATGGCCCAAAAAATGAACATCTTCTTTCACAAATTGTAATTTCGACAGGCTAGCTTTGTGGCCTTCGGCTGCAAGATGTTTTAACAATGCAATAGTGTCATGTTCGCACTGTTCCTTTGTGGGACTCCCCACCAGACAGTCATCTACGTATTGTAAAAGACCGGACCCAGGTGAAAGGGTCAAACTTTCAAGGCTCTCTCCCAGAGCCACATTGTAGATTGTGGGAGATTCAGTGTACCCCTGGCAAAGGCGTGTGAATGTGTAGGGCTTACCATCAAAGAGAAATGCAAACCAGAATTGACTCTCTTTGTCCACTGGAACGCTGAAAAGCGTTAGACAAATCGACAACAGAGAAAAACTTAGCATCCCCAGGTATCCCCTGTAGAATTGTGTACGGATTGGGAACGTTCGGGACACGCGCATGGACCGCTGCATTTACTGCTTTTAGGTCCTGAACAAATCACCACTCGACGGGACGACCCCTGTCTCTGATTTTCTTTACAGGGAAAATGGGTGTGCGCACGGGATAATCTGGACACGGAATAATTACCCCAGCGGCCAATAAGGAGTTAAAAACAGGTCTGATTCCGTCGATTGCTTCCTGTTTTAGTGGGTACTGATGTTTTTGGGGCCTGAAGTCCGAACGCGGTGTGATGACTACAGGCTGGCAGTTTTTAATCAAATCCACATCATATTTGTGCGCTGCCCAGAGTTGGCTCGGTACCTGAGAAAGCAGAGGAGAAATGTCAGTCGGCAAAATTTCTCTAGTGCTTTGTAGGTAAGTGTGTGTTGCAGACACAGGGTTACTCAACTGGTACACACTGCGTGTGCAAGACACCCGAAATGATAAGAGTCTCCTGCAGCACCCCGTCGAGGGAGAGGAGACTCCGGTATCCACGGCGTCAGTCAGTTTGTCACAGTCCAGTACAAAAAGTCCCAAGTCTCTCCATTGATCTGTTGGAGATTTACACAAAGAAATATGAGCATGTGAGTGAGGGACATGGAAAAACTTTCTCCGTTCTTCCGTCAAGTTCACTGATATTGCACATTTGTTATCATGCCAATACAGATAAGTACACTCAAGCTCATCATTTAGGTCAACAAAAATGTATCAGTGTATTCCTCATCTAGGTCTGGTGCTGCAAAAGAAGTACAGTGTAGATCTGATGCCTGCATTACCTCAGCTGTGATGGGCACGAAGCACCGTGCTTCTGTCAGTAATTCTTCAGCCTGACAGAGGGAAACCCACCATTGAAAAATGTACAAAGATGTGTGTGTCGGTTCTGACATAAAAATGTCAGACGTGTTGTCTTTACTAAGACGTATTGAGACCGGTTGAGGTTGGAACTACACCAATTCCAAACTCACACATGAGGTCTCTTCCTAAGAGATTTACAGGGCACACACGAGAAAGCAGGAATGAGCATTTTGCCTTTCTCTCTGGTGTGGGGTCAGTAGGGTCAGTGTGCACACAACTCATGGGTGTAGTGAATTTTTCTGGGATCACTGTGCCGCTAGCACCTTTAGAAAAAACTTGTCTACCCGAAAGTTTTTGACCTGGGAACAAATTTCGTATCAAAACTGAATTAGTAGACCCGCTGTCCACTAGAAATTCAACTGGTTTCCCCTGTACATTCAACACTGTAGTGGGCATTTTCTTATATGTATTGGATGAGTACATAGAATAAGTTGGAGTGCTTTCCCTAATTTGTTTTTGTTCAAGATGTTGTATAGCATCTAATACAACCTGTCTGTTGTGTGGGGAAAGTAGATGTGGCGTGCGAGGAAGCGTTTCTTCATTGCAAGCATGTGTGTGTGTCTGCATTACCTTCCTCAAGCGTTGTGAACACGGATCTCATCCCTTCTGCACCACCACCACCACTCCCTTCCCCCGCAACACGTCAATCTGCGTGCTGGCTGTTGTTGCCCTGGGTCTGCTGTTGTCCGTTCTGGCCGTTCCATGTGGGTTTAGGACAGTTTTTTCTCCAGTGTCCTTTCTGGTGACAGTTGAAACATGTCTCTCGATCCCCAGAGGGAATACGGCCACGTCCACGTCCACGTCCATGTCCATGCCCTTTTCCTTTTCCTCTGCCTCTGCCTCTTTCCCGGCCTCTCGGTTTTCTGCTTGCCAGGTCTGCCACACTCCTTATTCTTTTCAACTTGTTCTAATTCACTCGTCTTAATTTTGTCTTGCTTTCTCAGTCTTTTCTCTTTTTCCTCTAATTCCTGTCTCAACAGTTTGAGTTTGTACGTGCTAAAAGACCCATTTTCAGGAAAGCCGTAAGTGTTGGACCAATACGGCAGACACTCCAGGCTTTTCGAGCCGTATTTCCGCACCATGGCATCCACCACGGTTCCCGTAGGGATGTGTGACCCGGATCTCCCCGATCCGTTACCCATTTTACTGGGAAGAAGTACTTCTATCCTACTTACAATTGTCACTGTAAGGCCAGGTTTCTATCTTATTTCGGAAAAACCCAAGCACGAAAAAACCTAACAGTTTCTGAAAAACTGTTTATTAGATTTACTTCAAAATCTAATTAGATTTGTCCCCCGAAAATATATAAAGCAAAGTCACACCCGTGCGTGGATCAGTTTTATGGTGCGAAAACGCTACTGGAGTTTTCACAATTATGTATCTAAACAACCTTAAAGATACCACAAAACCTATACAAACAACCCCAACTGTTTATCCTATATCAGTATCCAACGTCAGTATTTGTTTCTGTATTTTTACTACAGCCAATTCAAATTACTCAAATTAGAGTGTGATCTTACCCTGCTGCGTGAAATTGCTTCCGTCGGTTCTTTTTGAAGATCAGTGTGGAGTCAGAGGAGTCCTCCGCGGTTTCTGACCCTCTCTCTCTGAATGCTTTTTGGGCGAGGTAGAGGCGAAGATCGTTTGATCTCGGATTGTACAGGTCCTCAGTCACACACGGAGCCACTCTCATCTGCCTCTCCACTCTGATCCCATCCTCGTCGCCATTTGTTGTGGAAGTTTCCTTTGCAGCAGGGAGAAACGTACGATTTCAAAGTTTAGTAAAATGAAACAAATAAGACAGAACTGAGACTAAAACCAAGTTGGGTTTTTGTATTTTATTAAAATAGATATTTTGCAAAATAGGAGGAATGCAGTTTCACAAGAAGCACGTAGTTCAGTGTGTAAAGGATTCGTCCAATGAGTAGAAGGAAAGAGTGAGCTTAAATGCACATTGGGAAAAGGGGAGTGACATTTGAGCACATTCTTACAAACAATAAAAACATCAACCTTCTAATCCCTTCTTCCTGAGAGACAGTTAAGATATAGGTCTAGTACTGACATTTATCAAAGAAACACAGGCATGCGTCATAATTTCACTTCATCTAATCCTCTGTTCCTGTCTGCCCCAGCTGGGGTCACGTTCCCCGTACATCTGAACAGACATAGAGGGGAACGTGATACAGGAGAGGAGGATTCTCAAGTTGTGGCCTTGTGGGTTATCAGTTCACACAAAGGGCATACACCTTCCTCAGAGACTTCTCAGTCTCTGAAGTCTAAACAACCCCCAATCCACAAGCAGGAATGCCCATGAACTGTCGTTTAGATTGGTGTATGAGAATGCAGTGTGCTGAACAAAAAAACACAAGGCCCAATAAACAATAAAGGCTTAAATGTGATTTTGCCATTACAATGGCATGGCCATATTTGAAAGGGGTCCCGTGACCTCTCACCTCAACATATCTGAATCTAACATTAGACCCTTGTGAATGTGCTTTTTGATAAAATGTCTGTTTTTTAAGGATACAAGTTTCAGATTTGATTATTCTTTAAATGTTGTTTATTATCTATCATCACAGGATTATTAGCTGTGCACTCTCTGAGACTGACTGCGAAGTCGTGGCCTCAGCTCTGAAATCCAACCCCTCCCATCTGAGAGAGCTGGACCTGAGTTGCAACAACCTGAAGGATTCAGCAGTGGAGTGTCTGTGTGCTGGACTGCAGAGTCCAAACTGTAGACTGGAGACTCTGAGGTCAGTTCATGTATTGTGCTCACATACAGTGTATAACTCATTAGGGCTGTTGGAACAAATTCCGAAAGTCAAATATAATTTGAATAGTAAAACTATCAATTCTATTTTAATGCTGAAATTACTATTCAAATGTGATTCTTTATAAATATGTTGGCTAATGTTTTTAACGATTTTTGCAATGGCCTACCCACGTGCTTGTTTTGTCAAGTCTGATGAACAATCAGTTATGTTTTTAGGACTAGGTGAAACAATCCCCTGTTTAGAACCTGAGGTATGAGTGGTGACGAAGCATCCATCAGAGTCGTTTCCTTGCTGTGGTGGTGACAGGTCTGGTTGAGTGAAATGAGAATGGGGGTTTTTAGCGTCATTGGGGTCATCAGGTGGTCACCCTCCTTCACTGGTGTTTCAATAATAGGCCCACGACACCTCCAGACGGCTCATCGGCAGCAACTGGCGTCCCAGGTGTGCCCCCCCTCTGCTTTCAACCCTTACGTGCCGCAGGTGTTATTAGGGGTCCAGGTGGAATCACCCCTTTTCACCCATAGCCATCGACTTGCTTCTTCTGCTTCACAAGAGAGGGCTTTGATGGTTTGGCCTAGGGTTTGGCCTCGCACTCCCAATTCCTTAAGCAGCCTGATGGTTGACTTGTCCATGAAGAAACTTCAGTCATGCTTACGAACTAGCTGCATCACTGTCGTGCCGATAATGACGTTATATCAAACATTCATGTAATATTGCTTAATTCAGTCACGATCAATTATCATGTTTCCAACTTGACTTGTTTAGAGTAGATATTTAAACATGCTGAGAAGGGATTTCATATTCTGTATCACCAAAAGTCCAGACTCAACATATGAACACAATCGTTATGTCTTCTTTGAATGTTTTCGAATCATTTTTTTCTGATTCATAATATGTGGTAAAACACGAAGTATGAACTCTGGCTGAGATTGAGAACCTCATTTTTTTTTTAAATCTTATGTGAATGTGGATATCTGATGTCTTTTTACTCCTCATTCAGTCACAATTAGTTATCATGTTTCCAACGTGTTTGGAATAACATAGCAAGAATTTAAATGTTTAAAGGCCGGGGGAATCTCCAGGACGGCGAGGACGTTAGGTGGCTGATGTTGTGCAGCAGCAGAAGATCTCCCAGCTGCCCGGAGTTATCTCCACCTTCACTTTGCTGTAATCTTAAATAGTCGTTTTGGTGCTAAACCCACCTTTTATTGGGTTAATTTAGTTAACTGTTAAGACAGCTAAATGCAAAGGAGGGAGAAATTCGGCAGGGAGGAGATTTTTGGCACGAACACTGGTAGCGCTAACGGAGACGTAGCTAACATTATGGATGGACGTTGTTCTGACTCGGGCGCCTGGGTCCGATATGGTCTGTTTCCCGACGCTTCATTAAATTGCCGTTAGCGTTGTTAGCACCCCGGCACTGGAATTAAGTGCTGGCCGGGTACAGATTGCTGTAATGGTAGTGGCTGGCTGCTAGCTGACTGGGGGCTAAGGGTAACTATATGTCCCAGGGCTGTTGTCAGCTGTCATCCCGAGTGAAGTCTATCTGCACCAGGGCTAGTGAGGCAGCCCGACCTGGGTGTGCTAGCTGGCTAAATTAGGATTAGATTAATTGTCTATCTAAACAGCTAACGTTAACGTTACTAGTGAATGTATTGGTGGGTTAGCAGCGCTGCTTTGGGATAAAAGCAATATTACAGTTATGAGTATTTCTTTCTGTAAAAATAAAATAACAGATTTCTCTGGGTTTGTAATTTGATGGAAACATTTGGGATAGTGTAAGAACACAACTCATAAAATAATAGTTTTTTTAGACATTTTAATGCAGAAATGTTACATATTGTACCTTTTCAATATTCTGATATGTTTCAACAGGATTTAAATATTAATAACTTGTTTGATTCCTGTTGTCTCTCCAGGCTGAGTGTCTGTAACCTGTCAGAGAGAAGCTGTGAAGTTCTGTCCTCAGTTCTCAGCTCCCAGTCCTCTAGTCTGAGAGAGCTGGACCTGAGTAACAACAACCTGCACGATTCAGGAGGGAAGCTGATCTCTGATGGACTGAAGAGTCCACACTGCACACTGGAGACTCTCAGGTCAGATCAAGAACAATAATCTTTGAAAACAAAGTATTGAAAAACTACTTTTTAAACATTCTTAAGATTTGAATGTTTCCAATGTATTTTATTCTGATTTAGAATCACTTCAAAAAGAATGATTCAGATTCCTTTTATTTCATAAAATAATACAACAAAATTCCATTGAACCAAGTGAGGATAGCGCTCAAGCAATAAATTAGTTTAAAAAATGAAACATGACATATGAACTGTGGCTGAGATCCAGAAATAATTCATATTTTAACATCATGCGATTTTGATTAATGGACGTTTCTTTATTCCTTATTATACAAGTAGATCCAAACAGACAATCTGATTGGATTACATCAGCTGTTTGGATTATATCAGCTGTTTGGATCATATCAGCTGTAATATAGCAAGAATTTAAATACATATGTTAAAAGGGATTTTATATTCTCTAACACCAAAAGTCCAGACTTAACATTTAAACACAAATGCTATTACTGTCCCTCCAACAAAGCTCTGTTAGTGTGATTTATTCATCATTAAACGTACAATATGTAATGTTCTGCCGCTAGGGGTCTCTCAGTCAAAACAATGGATGATAAACTTTCGATGACGTTGGGAAGTTGCGTGGAATTATGGGAGTTATATAACAGATTTTTCTGGGTTTGTAATTTGGTGGAAACATTTGGGATAGTGCAACACAACTCATAAAAACATACAACATAGATATGTTTGTTTTTAGCCATTTGAATGCAGTAATGTTACATATTGTACCTTTAAATATTCTGATATCTTTCAACAGGAGTTAAATATAAATATATTGTTCCCTTCCTGTTGTCTCTCCAGACTGAGTGTCTGTAACCTGTCAGAGAGAAGCTGTGAAGCTCTGTCCTCAGTTCTCAGCTCCCAGTCCTCTACTCTAAGAGAGCTGGACCTGAGTAACAACAACCTGCAGGATTCTGGAGGGAAGCTGATCTCTGTTGGACTGAGGAGTCCGAACTGCACACTGGAGACTCTCAGGTCAGGATTCATTAACCCATTCAACTGATGACCATTTAAACTCTGATTAACTTTAGTTGATAAAACAGCTGACGTGTAGCTTTGTGTCTGCTGATACGATAAACTTGGGCAGTAGTTATTAGACTTAGAGTTACTTTACATGGGGGTGTTTCATCATTTGCTTTTGTTATTGAATAATTAAATACCACTAATGATTTTAAAGTTGTATTATAAATCTGGACCAAAATGTACCTGGACAACAAACAAACATAAAACAAACACATGGCTCCACATGTTGACAGAGGGTTCCTGTGTGCTGTTCTGTGTGTTTGCAGTCTGTCAGGCTGTCTGATCTCAGAGGAAGGCTGTTCTTCTCTGGTCTCCGCTCTGAGCTCCAACCCCTCCCATCTGAGAGGGCTGGACCTGAGCTACAATCATCCAGGAGACTCAGGAGTGAAGCTACTGTCAGCGGGACTGAAGGATCCTCTCTGGAGACTGGACACTCTCAGGTACAAACACTGATGAACAAAACGTAGATATTTGTGTAAGACGTTTTAAAGGAGATCATCTCCAAGAACTAAACTAAACTCCCTTTTGTTAATAATTGATGTAGCTTAGACATATATCTGTATATTAAAGGCACTGTCCATATCCGTTTTTCCCCTCTTTCCCGGGATCAAATTAGCTTCAACTCGACAGAAGGGTCCAGGACAGGTTTAGCCTAGCTTAGCACAAAGCTATGTGCTTTCTATGCGGTGAGAAGAGTGTGTGGATGAAGCATTAATCTACTCTTTTGGCAGACTAGTAAGCTTGGTTTTTAAAATGTCAGTTGCCAGTGTAATGGCAAAATGACATTTAAGCCTGTATTGTTTATTTGTGCCTTGTGTTCTTCATTCAGCACACTGCATTCTCATACACCAATCTAGACGACAGTTCATTTGCATTCCTGCATGTGGATTGGGAGGTGTTTAGACTTCAGAGACTGAGAGTCTCCGAAGAAGGTGTCTGTGCTTTGTGTGAACTGATAAGCCACAAGGCCACAAACTCTAGTATCCTCCTTCCCCCGTATCACGTCTCCCCCTTTACATCTTTTAGATGTACAGGGAGCGTGACCTCAGCAGGGGCAGGAAGGAACAGAGAATTAGATTAAGTGAATTTATCACACATGCCTGTGTTTCTTTTCTTAATTCAGTACCAGACCTATATCTTATCTGTCTC
>CM042316.1:44165996-44173496 GCA_023566125.1 Zingel zingel | reverse complement strand
CTCAATTTGGAAAAATTGGAATTGGGCTTGAATGGGCTCTTGGCCAGACGGACTTGCAGAGCAAATCTCAAATTTGCTGGAAGTTCGTCAGGGTTTTCGCAGGCGAGCGAAATTGCAAATACTACAGCGCTAGGTACAGCAAATAAACAAATACTACAGCGCTATGTACCCCAAATAAACAAATACTACAGCACTATGTACCCCAAATAAACAAATACTACAGCGCTATGTACCCCAAATAAACAAATACTACAGCACTATGTACCCCAAATAAACAAATACTACAGCGCTATGTACCCCAAATAAACAAATACTACAGCACTATGTACCCCAAATAAACAAATACTACAGCGCTATGTACCCCAAATAAACAAATACTACGGCGCTATGTACCCCAAATAAACAAATACTACAGCGCTATGTACCCCAAATAAACAAATACTACAGCGCTATGTACCCCAAATAAACAAATACTACAGCGCTATGTACCCCAAATAAACAAATACTACAGCACTATGTACCCCAAATAAACAAATACTACAGCGCTATGTACCCCAAATAAACAAATACTACAGCGCTATGTACCCCAAATAAACAAATACTACAGCACTATGTACCCCAAATAAACAAATACTACAGCGCTATGTACCCCAAATAAACAAATACTACAGCGCTATGTACCCCAAATAAACAAATACTACAGCACTATGTACCCCAAATAAACAAATACTACAGCGCTATGTACCCCAAATAAACAAATACTACAGCGCTATGTACCCCAAATAAACAAATACTACAGCACTATGTACCCCAAATAAACAAATACTACAGCGCTATGTACCCCAAATAAACAAATACTACAGCGCTATGTACCCCAAATAAACAAATACTACAGCGCTATGTACCCCAAATAAACAAATACTACAGCGCTATGTACCCCAAATAAACAAATACTACAGCGCGATGTACCCCAAATAAACAAATACTACAGCGCTATGTACCCCAAATAAACAAATACTACAGCGCTATGTACCCCAAATAAACAAATACTACAGCACTATGTACCCCAAATAAACAAATACTACAGCGCTATGTACCCCAAATAAACAAATACTACAGCACTATGTACCCCAAATAAACAAATACTACAGCGCTATGTACCCCAAATAAACCGATTTAGCTGTGATTTAAATTTCATATAAACAGATAAAAAGCCGTAGAACATAAAGACGGAGCGATGACGTCACAGTGACACGTTCTCACCTGTGAGCGATGACGTCACAGTGACACGTTCTCACCTGTGGGTGATGACGTCACAGTGACACGTTCTCACCTGTGGGTGATGACGTCATGGCTCGGAGCAGCGCTGACTTCCTGTCCTCCAGAGCGAGGACACTCTGCTCCTCGTAGCTCCGCTGCTGGGCCTCCTGGTACTGCTGCACCTGTAGCTCCACCCCTCCATCCTGCACACACACAACAACACATCTAACTCACCTGTAGCTCCACCCCTCCATCCTGCACACACACAACAACACATCTAACTCACCTGTAGCTCCACCCCTCCATCCTGCACACACACAACACATCTAACTCACCTGTAGCTCCACCCCTCCATCCTGCACACACACACACACACACACACACACACACACACACACACACACACACACACACACACACACACACACACACACACACACACAACACATCTAACACACCTGTAGCTCCACCCCTCCATCCTGCACACACACACACAAACACACACACACACACACACACACACAACACATCTAACACACCTGTAGCTCCACCCCTCCATCCTGCACATGCGCACAGACAGACAGACACACACAGAGTTACCTAGTCTGGATTGGTAATAATAATAATAATAACTAGAAAATTCCGCAAGAAACTTTGTGTGCCTACTACTTGGTGCACATCCGAATAACACTTCTAATAGTAAATCTGCTGTTTGACATGTCCTGTAAAGAGAGGACAACACGGCCTACAGTAAAGAGTCTTTATGATAGGAGCCTAGGAGGAGTGTGTAAGAACTTGTTGCTATGGTGATTTCCGCAGTGAGGGAGTAGAGGAGGGGGAGACAGTATCTTCCATGGGTCAAACATGTCCATTTAATGATAATTATACCTCTCAAGTTTGTTCTATAATTCAAAAACCGTCGGTCCAAACGGCAAAAATATTATCATCACAAGAAAGATAAAGGTCTGGTGAACGCATTGATGTGGTTTTTATGTTTGTGGTGTCAAATATATGCGACACAGAGCAGGTAACAAACAGGGAACCGTCTGCATCCTTCCAGATATTTTTTTTCTTTGTTTCTATCGGCGGTTGGTATAAACAGAGTCAAAACTTTAGGTCCGGTGGATTCCAGAGTTACATGTCTGCGACCGGCACAAGATTTCCTACATTTTGACCCACCATGATGTGTGAAGAGTGAAACCTGTAGGCGAGAGAGCAGTTTGTTTGGAAATATTTCAGAGAATCGTCCTGCAGCCCCCCCCCCCCCCCCCCCCCCCCTCTGTCCTCCCCTCTGACTATGAACATTCGGCCCCATACACACACATTGGAAAACCTGAAACGGTCTGAAAACTGGACGATTTGGTAGAAACCGTGCTTGATATCAGAACGCCCTTTTAGCCCAATAAAGGCCAAAGTCTTGTCTTCGGTTTAAACTTGTAATTATGTTTCTACATTAAAGTATGGCGATACAGCATGGCCCCAAAGAGGGGTTGTTTAGAGCTATGTTAAGCGATTTCCCATAGATTTCCCATTAGAGTCAATGGGAAATTTTGTGGCGTTTATTTTGCCAATTTCGTGAAAACCGGACGGCAAATCTCTGAGAAAAGTCATAGAACACCATTCCCGATTATTACACACGTTTTGATGTATTTTGTGTGCATGTGTTGGCAAGGCTCCGTGACTAGTAGCGGGACAAAACTGTGGCGGAAGATGAAGAATAAGTATGGGGAATAATAGTCATTCTGCTTCAAGAATAGTGCTTTTCACTGATTGGCTCCTGAAGGGAAACAACAATATTCTGGTTAGTTTGGGCTTTAAGCCAGAGTAACTAAGATGACGGTTACGTCTCTGTGGTAAAACCAAAAATCAACCCAACTTTAGTATCACACTAACAGTTTAGACTTTACACCCGAACTGAAGAGAGACACACAGCTGCTTTACTTGGCCAATGAGGTTTAACCATGTATCAGCTCATTTAAATGATAAGATGCTAGTATGTTTTCATGTTAGCCTTTACACCAGTGGGTAAGTCACCTGACTAACCTGGTTACCAGTGGGTGGAGCGGTGGGGGGGCCGACATGGCGTTCGGTCAGCAGCTGCTCCTCCTCCGGCAGCAGCAGTAGCGGGCGGCCCAGCCGCACGTTCTGGCGGGGGGTCCGGGGCAGCGCGCCCAGCAACACCCCCACCAGGCCCCGAGCCCGCACGGAGCGCAGGTCCTCCACCCTCCACAGCAGGGGGGTGGAGTCACACACGCTGATGCTGACCGCCTGGGGGGTGGAGTCACACACGCTGACCGCCAGGGGGGTGGAGTCACACACGCTGATGCTGACCGCCAGGGGGGTGGAGTCACACACGCTGGTCACCAGGGGGGTGGAGTCACACACGCTGGTCACCAGGGCGGAGGAGTCACACACGCTGGTCGCTAGGGGGGAGGAGTCACACACACTGGTCGCCAGGGGGGTGGAGTCACACACACTGGTCGCCAGGAGGGAGGAGTCACACACACTGGTCGCCAGGGGGGTGGAGTTACACACGCTGGTCGCCGCAGTTCGAGGCGGAGGGTCATCCATCACCCCAACCTGTGGAGATCAAAACAAACTTCATCAATAAGTCGCTCCTACTACGCCCTGCTACTAGGGGTGGTGATGGCACAGTGGATATGACCCATGCCTTTGGTGTGGGAGACTTGGGTTCGAATCCCACTGCGATAGAACAAGGCACTTAACCCCTAGATGCTCCAGAGGCGTGTAGCGTATAGAAATTGTAAGTCATTTTGGATAAGGGTGGCACCACGATCTTGGTGGGAGCTGTCCGTGTGGTCCAACACCCTGCAGTGTCCGGCGAGGCTCTACAGTGTCTTGTGTCTTGCTACACCGACCCATGCTGTGCCCTGCTACATCCTGTAACACCATTCAATGCCCTACTATCACTATCATTTGTAGTCACTGTTCCATTATCTTAATTGTGACTATTATTGCCACTGTTCATCACCCCCCCCCCCCAGCCGGCACCGTCAGACACCGCCTACCAAGAGCCTGGGTCTGTCCCGTCAGACACCGCCTACCAAGAGCCTGGGTCTGTCCCGTCAGACACCGCCTACCAAGAGCCTGGGTCTGTCCCGTCAGACACCGCGTCTGTCCGAGGTTTCTTCCTAAAAGTGAGTTTTTCCTCGCCACTGTTGCATTAACCACTGCTAATGCTTGCTCTTGGGGGAATTACTGGAATTGTTGGGTCCTTGAAAATTATAGAGTGTGGTCTAGACCTACTCTATCTGTAAAGTGTCTCGAGATAACTCGTTATGATTTGATACTATAAATAAATAAATAAATAATTGAATTGAATAAAAGCGCCAGCTAAAATGACATGTAATGCTGCGTCCTGCTACGCCCTGCATTGCAGCTATGCCATGAACTACTACAACTACTATTTGTAGTCACTGTTCCATTATCTTAATTGTGACTATTATTGCCACTGTTCATCACACCCACCCAGCACCGTCAGACACCGCCTACCAAGAGCCTGGGTCTGTCCCTCGTTTCTCCCTGAGAGGGAGTTTTTCCTCGCCACTGTCCCTCTGAATGCTTGCTCTTGGTGAATTAGTGTGGTCTAGACCTACTCTATCTGTAAAGTGTCTTGAGATGACTCTTGTTATGAATTGATACTATAAATAAAATTGAATTGAAGAAGAAAACATCACAATGACCAGAAATACCAACAGGGAGTTCAGGGTCAGAGAGATTAGGCTCAGTGACAGACACACACAACTATAGAGAAGTAGCTCATGAAACCACACTTCATAACATCTGAACTGTCCCTTTAAGATAAAATTTATCCGCTGCCTGAGAAAGCTCACATTACATTACATCATCTGAACAGACCAGGAAACCAGCTTGTTCCTGTTGAGATGTCAGTGAGAAGAGACACACCGACACACAGACGGTAAGATTGACCTTTTATTACAAAGCTGTGACTTTAACTGAGGGAGGACAGTTACAGGAAGGAGCTCTGAAGTACTGAAGAAGTGAAATACTTTAACTGAGGGAGGACAGCTACAGGAAGGAGCTCTGAAGTACTGAAGAAGTGAAATACTTTAACTGAGGGAGGACAGTTACAGGAAGGAGCTCTGAAGTACTGAAGAAGTGAAATACTTTAACTGTAATCTGCTGGAGACTGAAAATAACACGTAGAGACTCAAAGTGAAAGTAACTGAGGCAACTTCCTGCTGCAGGGAGGGGCACGGGAGGTTACCTTCTGGGCTTTCTGCCAGAAATCTCTTAGGTTTAGACACCACTACTTAGTTACGTTAGGAAAAGATAGTGGTCTGGGTTCAAATAATCCCGTCTGGCAGACCGCCCTGAAGGCAAACCTGTCCCGTGTGCGAGGGAGGGAAACACAACTGACTTCCTGTTTTAAAGGGGTGATAGAATGATTATTTAGGGTATTTCACACTGTTCCTTAAGGACTCCTAATGTAACAGGGTTGTAACAGTGGTTGGGCTGAAAATGGCCCAGGTGCTGTTCTAAATCTCTCTCCTCTGTGCCCCCCCCCCCCACACACACACACACACACACACACACACACACACAGACACACACACACACAGACACACACACACACACACACACAGACACACACACACACACACACACACACACACACACACAGACACACACACAGACACACACACACACACACACACACACACGTTATACATTGTTCATTTGCCATTGCTTACTAAATTCACTTCTGAGACTTTTTTTATTCGAGAAATCATGTAGAGGTCAAATATGGGCCGTTTTACCAAAATTGATGGATAATTGCAGATTCTGTCCGACTGTGTGTCGGAGTCTAACGTGACAGCGGCCGGTGCTGCCTGGGTTGCTGCCTCGCCGCCCGGCCTGTCCACCTTCACAGCGCTGTGAGCTAGATGGAGCTCCATACACAGCGCAAAGTCACCGTTTCTGGGTTCATAGGAATGAATGGCAAACACAGCCTCCTCATAACGAGACCTCTCAAATTCCCAAAAATGCATTAAATTGAAATTGAACAAAAGTGTTAGCTTGGTAAGACCTTAGGGTAGCTGTGACACAAATGTTGTGATGAAATTCAAAGTGTAAATATACTAAATGTATGTTGAAACTCACAACGGGGTCTGTGAAGGTGGACAGGCCGGGCGGCGAGGCAGCAACCCAGGCAGCACCGGCCGCTGTCACGTTAGCCTGCGGAGCTCCTGAACGACACAGTCGGACAGAATCTGCAATTAGCCATCAATTTTGGTAAAACGGCCCATATTTGACCTCTACGTAGTTTAAATAAAAAAGTCTCAGAAGTGAATTTAGTAATGAAATAGCGGATGAACAATGTATAACATTTCTGAGATCTGTGCGACCTAGATTCACAAGTCAAACTGGTCCCAGATCAGTGGCCTATGTAAATGTTGGGGCGTGACAAAGGTAGAAGGTAGAGCCAAATAAGGGATAGCCACCGAGCTGACGTCAACTATTAGCTTGGTTGAGATTCGCCCGTTTTCAGCAGCAGTTTCAAATTGTGAGATTTGCAGAGGAAAGAGGTGTCAATGGGACTTTGTGGTTCTCTCTGTCCTTTTTACCCACCAAACTGTCGTAATTCAACTATGACAAGGTAAACTCGGTTTTGCAATCCATCACCCCTTTAACGTCTGCTGTTTCTGCTGTTTTCAGCTGCTCTCAGAGACAAATGGCTTCCATGTCAGAGGAGGATTTCTGCTGTTCGGTCTGTCATGAAGTCTAGAGATCCTGTTGTTCTGTCATGTAGCCACAGCTTCTGTAAAGACTGTCTGCAGAGCTGGTGGAGAGAGAAACAGGCACAGGAGTGTCCAGTTTGTAAGGAAATATCTTTGTTTGAACCACCTCATAACCTGGTGTTGAAGAAGCTGTGTGAGAGTTTCTTACAGCAGAGAGATCAGAGAGCTTCAGAGGCTCTCTGCAGTCTGCACTCGGAGAAACTCAAACTCTTCTGTCTGGACCATCAGCAGCCGGTGTGTCTCGTCTGTCTACATTCAGAAAAACACTCCAACCACAGAATCAGACCCATCGATGAAGCTGCACAGGATCAGCGAGAGGAGCTCCAGGAAGCCCTGAAGCCCTTACAGGAGAAGCTGAAGCTCTGTGAACAAGTTAAAGTCAAGTGTGATCAAACAGCAGAACACATGAAGGTCCAGGCCCGACGCACAGAGACGCAGATTAAGGATCAGTTTAAGA
>CM042316.1:44133496-44145996 GCA_023566125.1 Zingel zingel | reverse complement strand
ACCTTATTATAACACAGATCACACTACACATTATAACCTTGTTATAACCTTGTTATAACCTTGTTATAACCTTATTATAACCTTATTATAACACAGATCACACTACACATTATAACCTTATTATAACCTTATTATAACACAGATCACACTACACATTATAACCTTATTATAACCTTATTATAACACAGATCACACTACACATTATAACCTTGTTATAACCTTATTATAACCTTATTATAACACAGATCACACTACACATTATAACCTTATTATAACACAGATCACACTACACATTATAACCTTGTTATAACCTTATTATAACCTTGTTATAACACAGATCACACTACACGTTATAACCTTATTTTAACCTTATTATAACACAGATCACACTACACGTTATAACCTTATTTTAACCTTATTATAACACAGATCACACTACACATTATAACCTTGTTATAACCTTATTATTACACAGATCACACTACACGTTATAACCTTATTATAACCTTATTATAACACAGATCACACTACACATTATAACCTTGTTATAACCTTATTATAACCTTATTATAACCTTATTATAACACAGATCACACTACACGTTATAACCTTGTTATAACCTTATAACACAGATCACACTACACATTATAACCTTATTATAACACAGATCACACTACACATTATAACCTTGTTATAACACAGATCACACTACACGTTATAACCTTATTATTACACAGATCACACTACACGTTATAACCTTATTATAACACAGATCACACTACACATTATAACCTTGTTATAACACAGATCACACTACACGTTATAACCTTATTATTACACAGATCACACTACACATTATAACCTTATTATAACATTATAACATCATTATAACACAGGACACGCTACACATTATAACCTTATTATAACCTTATTATAACACAGATCACACTACACATTATAACCTTATTATAACCTTGTTATAACATAATTATAACAGATCACACTACACATTATAACCTTATTATAACATCATTATAACACAGGACACACTACACATTATAACCTTATTATAACCTTATTATAACATCATTATAACACAGATCACACTACACATTATAACCTTATTATAACCTTATTATAACATCATTATAACACAGATCACACTACACATTATAACCTTATTATAACTTTATTATAACAGATCACACTACACATTATAACCTTATTATAACACAGATCAAACTACACATTATAACCTTATTATAACATCATTATAACACAGGACACACTACACATTATAACCTTATTATAACCTTATTATAACCTCATTATAACACAGGACAGAATGTAGTTATAGATCTAAACATTATAAACCCAGCACAGGACGGGAAAGCTCCAGTTACAGGAGGGAACACGGCCACAGATCTCTGGTTCCACGCTGACTGTGTCTGTGTGTCTCTCTGAGAGCAGTTATAACACCTGTAATAAAGGCTCTCTTACCTTTCCTGTTCCAGACTGACTCTGTCTCTGAGAGCAGTTATAACACCTGTAATAAAGGCTCTCTTACCTTTCCTTTTCCAGACTGACTCTGTCTCTGAGAGCAGTTATAACACCTGTAATAAAGGCTCTCTTACCTTTCCTTTTCCAGACTGACTCTGTCTCTGAGAGCAGTTATAACACCTGTAATAAAGGCTCTCTTACCTTTCCTGTTCCAGACCATGCTGACTCTGTCAGCCTTGAAGAAGCTCTTGTTGGCGAGCGCGGCGGTGGGCCCGCCCAGCACCGGGTACTGGTACAGACGCACAAACGATGGCGCTCCTTTACTGCCGGGGACGTAGACGCACACCTGACGGGACACACGGGACACAGGACACACGGGACACACAGGGGAACAGGACCGGGGACACCGGGACACACACAGGACAAACGCGGGACACACAGGGGACACACAGGGGACACACACGGGAACAGGACCAGGGACACAGGGACACACAGGACAAACGCGGGACACACAGGGGACACACACGGGAACAGGACCGGGGACACAGGGACACACACAGGACAAACGCGGGACACACAGGGGACAGACACAGGAACAGGACCAGGGACACAGGGACACACACAGGACAAACGCGGGACACACAGGGGACACACACGGGAACAGGACCGGGGACACAGGGACACACACAGGACAAACGCGGGACACACAGGGGACACACACGGGAACAGGACCGGGGACACAGGGACACACACAGGACAAACGCGGGACACACAGGGGACACACACGGGAACAGGACCGGGGACACAGGGACACACACAGGACAAACGCGGGACACACACGGGACACACACGGGAACAGGACCGGGGTTAGGGTGTAGCAGGAACAAGGTCCAATCAAATGCTATTTCATTTCATTTATTTTTATTTCGAACAAAACTAAAAATACATACACACATACAGCATGTATCCATATATACACATACAGCATGTATCCATATACACACATACAGCATGTATCCATATACACACATACAGCATGTATCCATATACACACATACAGCATGTATCCATATACACACATACAGCATGTATCCATATACACACATACAGCATGTATCCATATACACACATACAGCATGTATCCATATATACACATACAGCATGTATCCATATACACACATACAGCATGTATCCATATACACACATACAGCATGTATCCATATACACATACAGCATGTATCCATATACACACATACAGCATGTATCCATATATACACATACAGCATGTATCCATATATACACATACAGCATGTATCCATATACACACATACAGCATGTATCCATATACACACATACAGCATGTATCCATATACACATACAGCATGTATCCACATACACATACAGCATGTATCCATATATACACATACAGCATGTATCCATATACACATACAGCATGTATCCACATACACATACAGCATGTATCCACATACACATACAGCATGTATCCATATATACACATACAGCATGTATCCATATACACACATACAGCATGTATCCATATACACACATACAGCATGTATCCACATACACACATACAGCATGTATCCATCTATACACATACAGCATGTATCCACATACACATACAGCATGTATCCACATACACATACAGCATGTATCCATATATACACATACAGCATGTATCCATATACACACATACAGCATGTATCCATATACACACATACAGCATGTATCCACATACACATACAGCATGTATCCACATACACACATACAGCATGTATCCATATACACACATACAGCATGTATCCACATACACATACAGCATGTATCCACATACACATACAGCATGTATCCATATACACATACAGCATGTATCCATATACACACATACAGCATGTATCCATATACACACATACAGCATGTATCCATACACACATACAGCATGTATCCATATACACATACAGCATGTATCCATATACACACATACAGCATGTATCCACATACACATACAGCATGTATCCACATACACATACAGCATGTATCCATATACACATACAGCATGTATCCACATATACACATACAGCATGTATCCATATACACACATACAGCATGTATCCATATATACACATACAGCATGTATCCACATACACATACAGCATGTATCCACATACACATACAGCATGTATCCATATACACACATACAGCATGTATCCATATACACATACAGCATGTATCCATATATACACATACAGCATGTATCCATATACACACATACAGCATGTATCCATATACACATACAGCATGTATCCATATACACACATACAGCATGTATCCATATACACACATACAGCATGTATCCATATACACACATACAGCATGTATCCATATACACACATACAGCATGTATCCATATACACATACAGCATGTATCCATATACACACATACAGCATGTATCCACATATACACACATACAGCATGTATCCACATATACACACATACAGCATGTATCCATATACACACATACAGCATGTATCCACATATATACACATACAGCATGTATCCATATACACACATACAGCATGTATCCATATACACACATACAGCATGTATCCACATACACACATACAGCATGTATCCACATATACACACATACAGCATGTATCCACATATACACACATACAGCATGTATCCATATACACACATACAGCATGTATCCATATACACACATACAGCATGTATCCACATATACACATACAGCATGTATCCATATACACACATACAGCATGTATCCATATACACACATACAGCATGTATCCATATACACACATACAGCATGTATCCACATATACACACATACAGCATGTATCCACATATACACACATACAGCATGTATCCATATACACACATACAGCATGTATCCACATATATACACATACAGCATGTATCCATATATACACATACAGCATGTATCCATATATATACATACAGCATGTATCCATATATATACATACAGCATGTATCCATATATACACATACAGCATGTATCCATATATACACATACAGCATGTATCCACATACACATACAGCATGTATCCATATACACATACAGCATGTATCCATATATACACATACAGCATGTATCCACATACACATACAGCATGTATCCATATACACATACAGCATGTATCCATATATACACATACAGCATGTATCCACATACACATACAGCATGTATCCATATACACACATACAGCATGTATCCATATACACACATACAGCATGTATCCATATACACACATACAGCATGTATCCATATACACACATACAGCATGTATCCATATACACACATACAGCATGTATCCATATACACACATACAGCATGTATCCATATACACACATACAGCATGTATCCATATACACACATACAGCATGTATCCATATACACACATACAGCATGTATCCATATACACACATACAGCATGTATCCATATACACACATACAGCATGTATCCATATACACACATACAGCATGTATCCATATATACACATACAGCATGTATCCACATACACACATACAGCATGTATCCACATACACACATACAGCATGTATCCATATATATACATACAGCATGTATCCACATACACACATACAGCATGTATCCATATACACACATACAGCATGTATCCATATACACATACAGCATGTATCCATATACACACATACAGCATGTATCCACATACACATACAGCATGTATCCACATACACATACAGCATGTATCCATATACACATACAGCATGTATCCACATACACATACAGCATGTATCCACATATACACATACAGCATGTATCCATATACACACATACAGCATGTATCCACATATACACATACAGCATGTATCCATATACACACATACAGCATGTATCCATATACACACATACAGCATGTATCCATATACACACATACAGCATGTATCCATATACACACATACAGCATGTATCCATATACACATACAGCATGTATCCATATACACACATACAGCATGTATCCACATATACACACATACAGCATGTATCCACATATACACACATACAGCATGTATCCATATACACACATACAGCATGTATCCACATATATACACATACAGCATGTATCCATATACACACATACAGCATGTATCCATATACACACATACAGCATGTATCCATATATACACATACAGCATGTATCCATATATATACATACAGCATGTATCCATATATATACATACAGCATGTATCCATATATACACATACAGCATGTATCCATATATACACATACAGCATGTATCCACATACACATACAGCATGTATCCATATATATACATACAGCACGTATCCATATATACACATACAGCATGTATCCACATACACACATACAGCATGTATCCATATACACACATACAGCACGTATCCATATATACACATACAGCATGTATCCACATACACACATACAGCATGTATCCACATACACATACAGCATGTATCCATATACACACATACAGCATGTATCCATATACACACATACAGCATGTATCCATATACACACATACAGCATGTATCCATATACACACATACAGCATGTATCCATATACACACATACAGCATGTATCCATATACACACATACAGCATGTATCCATATATACACATACAGCATGTATCCACATACACACATACAGCATGTATCCACATACACACATACAGCATGTATCCATATATATACATACAGCATGTATCCACATACACACATACAGCATGTATCCATATATACACATACAGCATGTATCCACATACACACATACAGCATGTATCCACATACACACATACAGCATGTATCCATCTATACACATACAGCATGTATCCATATATACATACAGCATGTATCCATATATACACATACAGCATGTATCCACATACACACATACAGCATGTATCCACATACACACATACAGCATGTATCCACATACACACATACAGCATGTATCCATATATACACATACAGCATGTATCCACATACACACATACAGCATGTATCCATATATACACATACAGCATGTATCCACATACACACATACAGCATGTATCCACATACACACATACAGCATGTATCCATATATACACATACAGCATGTATCCACATACACACATACAGCATGTATCCACATACACACATACAGCATGTATCCATATACACATACAGCATGTATCCATATACACATACAGCATGTATCCACATACACACATACAGCATGTATCCATATACACATACAGCATGTATCCATATACACATACAGCATGTATCCATATACACATACAGCATGTATCCATATACACATACAGCATGTATCCATATACACATACAGCATGTATCCACATACACACATACAGCATGTATCCATATACACACATACAGCATGTATCCACATACACACATACAGCATGTATCCACATACACACATACAGCATGTATCCATATACACACATACAGCATGTATCCATATACACATACAGCATGTATCCATATACACATACAGCATGTATCCACATACACACATACAGCATGTATCCACATACACACATACAGCATGTATCCATATACACACATACAGCATGTATCCACATACACACATACAGCATGTATCCACATACACACATACAGCATGTATCCACATACACACATACAGCATGTATCCATATACACATACAGCATGTATCCATATACACACATACAGCATGTATCCATATACACATACAGCATGTATCCATATACACATACAGCATGTATCCACATACACACATACAGCATGTATCCATATACACATACAGCATGTATCCATATACACACATACAGCATGTATCCATATATACACATACAGCATGTATCCACATACACATACAGCATGTATCCACATACACACATACAGCATGTATCCACATACACACATACAGCATGTATCCATATACACACATACAGCATGTATCCATATACACACATACAGCATGTATCCATATACACACATACAGCATGTATCCATATACACACATACAGCATGTATCCATATACACACATACAGCATGTATCCATATACACACATACAGCATGTATCCATATACACACATACAGCATGTATCCATATACACACATACAGCATGTATCCATATACACATACAGCATGTATCCATATACACACATACAGCATGTATCCATACACACATACAGCATGTATCCACATACACACATACAGCATGTATCCACATACACACATACAGCATGTATCCATATACACACATACAGCATGTATCCACATACACACATACAGCATGTATCCATATACACACATACAGCATGTATCCATATACACACATACAGCATGTATCCATATACACACATACAGCATGTATCCACATACACACATACAGCATGTATCCATATACACATACAGCATGTATCCATATATATACATACAGCATGTATCCATATATACACATACAGCATGTATCCACATACACATACAGCATGTATCCACATACACACATACAGCATGTATCCATATACACATACAGCATGTATCCATATACACATACAGCATGTATCCACATACACATACAGCATGTATCCATATACACATACAGCATGTATCCATATACACATACAGCATGTATCCATATACACATACAGCATGTATCCACATACACACATACAGCATGTATCCATATACACATACAGCATGTATCCATATACACATACAGCATGTATCCACATACACATACAGCATGTATCCATATACACATACAGCATGTATCCATATACACATACAGCATGTATCCACATACACATACAGCATGTATCCATATATACACATACAGCATGTATCCACATACACATACAGCATGTATCCACATACACACATACAGCATGTATCCACATACACACATACAGCATGTATCCATATACACATACAGCATGTATCCATACACACATACAGCATGTATCCATATACACATACAGCATGTATCCACATACACATACAGCATGTATCCATATACACACATACAGCATGTATCCATATACACACATACAGCATGTATCCATATACACATACAGCATGTATCCATATACACACATACAGCATGTATCCACATACACACATACAGCATGTATCCACATACACACATACAGCATGTATCCACATACACACATACAGCATGTATCCACATACACACATACAGCATGTATCCACATACACACATACAGCATGTATCCATATACACATACAGCATGTATCCATACACACATACAGCATGTATCCATATACACACATACAGCATGTATCCATATATACACATACAGCATGTATCCACATACACATACAGCATGTATCCATATATACACATACAGCATGTATCCATATACACACATACAGCATGTATCCATATACACATACACACATCAATGCACAACTTAAGATCAATGTTTGCATGTTATAGTATTGTCTGTCTGTCTGTCTCTCTCTACCTGTCTGTCTGTCTGTCTGCCTCTCTCTCTCTCTGTCTGTCTGTCTGTCTGTCTCACCTTGCTGGGCTGTCCTCCAGGAGACAACACGAAGTCCGAGACCTTCTGCATGTGGAGCTTGTTGGCGATGGTTTCTGAAACACACAGAATGGCTCTGTCTATAACCTGAAAATGGGCTCTGTCTATAACCTGAGCGAACAGGGCTCTGTCTATAACCTGAAAATGGGCTCTGTCTATAACCTGAGCAAACAGGGCTCTGTCTATAACCTGAAAATGGGCTCTGTCTTACGGAAGTCGTTGTTCTCGTAGAAGTGCAGCTCGTTGTTGACGCTCCGCACGGCGATCTTCTCATCTTCAGACCAGCTGGGACACCTGCAGCCAATCACAGCACAGAGCTCACTGTGTGTGTGTGTGTGTGTGTGTGTGTGTGTGTGTGTGTGTGTGTGTGTGTGTGTGTGTGTGTGTGTGTGTCGTTTAAATGCATCAATCTGGTGCACTTTGAAAATAAATTCAGACAACCAGCAGGGGGGGTCTGTGTGTGGAGTAGTTTTGGAGACATGCCTTTTTGTAATTATGACATATATTTAAATATTATTAATAATTAATAATAATTTTTTGTAAAGTACGAGCTGTAGTAGAACCAGCAGGAGACGCGTTATAACTGAGGTGAGAGAGACGCTACCTCATTTCATCATTACATTCATACACATTATTGTGTCGCTGTAGTAGCTTGTAGACAGTTCCTAAGGTGGTGTAGTCTGTGTCTGTGTGTGTGTCTGTCTGTGTGTGTGTGTGTGTGTGTGTGTGTCTGTGTGTGTCTGTGTGTGTGTGTGTGTGTCTGTGTGTGTCTGTGTGTCTGTCTGTCTGTCTGTGTGTGTCTGTGTGTGTGTGTCTGTCTGTGTGTGTGTCTGTCTGTGTGTGTGTGTGTGTGTGTCTGTGTGTGTCTGTGTGTGTGTGTGTGTGTGTGTGTGTCTGTGTGTGTGTCTGTCTGTCTGTCTGTGTGTGTCTGTGTGTGTGTCTCACCATGACTCCATCTTCTTCTGATAAAGAGCTTTGATCAGCTGACCGCTCTGTAAGTCCCACAGCTGGAGGTTAGCTTCACCCTGAGCACTGTCCTGAGCCTCTACACACACACACACACACACACACACACACACACACACACACACACACACACACACACACACACACACACACACACACACACACACACACACACACACACACACACACACACACACACACACACACACACACACACACACACACACACAGTCGTGTTGATTGGCTGGCTGCAGTAAAGGTCATAATAAGCCCCGCCCCCTCCATGTTAGCAGATGGGACATGGACCAAAACTAAAATATCCAAGAACAACGTAATGTTTCCCAAAGATGACTTCTGTCATTTTAGGTAGTTTTGATCCCACTGATGTTTGTGTAAGGCAGGGGTGTCCAAACTACGGCCCGCGGGCCAACTGCGGCCACTAATTGGCCCGTAGCAAATTCTAAAAATATAGAATATAATGGAATATGGCCCACACATGACATTGGTGCTGGACTGTATTGTACTTCTGAACTTCTGAGTTTTAACACTAAGGGGGGCTACTGTCCTGAACAAGACGGCCTCTCCCAAAACAAGAGCAGTCAGAGAAAAACTCGGCAACAAGTGACCCAGAAACGGCAGAACCGAAGAAACGAAAAATAGCGAGCGAGTGCAGGAGACACGGCGGAGAATGAATATTTCCTCAGTGAAGTCAGGGGGACGGGTGTCCGAGTTCAAATGAAACAGGCGCAGTGATGAAAGACGATAACGTACGACCACACGAGGACACCAAGCCCCCAGACTACGGTCCTGCACGGCGCTGAGAGAGGACAGACAGGTAACCCTGGTCCTCAACAACAGGATCTGATCCCTGCTAGAACACACGAGGACACCACATTAGCCCGTGATGGGGCAGCTCACTGGCCGACACGGGGACCATATCAGACGGTGACTTCATCAAGCTGTGCCTCACTCGGGACGCCTGGGTAGCTCACCTGGTACAGCGTGCGCCCCATGTACAGAGGCTTGGTCCTCGCTGCAGCGGCCGCTGGTTCGACTCCGACCTGCGGCCCTTTGCTGCATGTCATCCCCCCCCTCCTCCCCTTTCAAGTCTAAGCTGTCCTGTCAAATAAAGGCCTAAACATGCCACCAAAAAAAAAAAAAAAAACAGTGCCTCACTAAAGTCGCAGGAACAATGAATTAATTTTAAAATGAATTAAAAATAAGAACATTCAGGAGTTCAACAAGGTGAGCCCGTCCAGACACCCAGCTGGGCAGCGAACCGAAGACCTGTCAGCTAACCTAAAGCACCCGGAGTCAGACTGATCTGGTGAAGCATGTGATGCGATGCAGCTGGTCATGAGTTAGCGGGGGCTGACGGTAACTTATGATAACTCTTAGTAGTAGTCTAAAGGGCACAGCGACGGGTACGGACGCTCTGAAGCTGGGTCAAGACAGACTGTGTGGAGTTACAACGGATGGGGCTCCAGCAACGACCGGCGAGCGTGAAGGAATGGCCTCTCTCTTTTCGGCAAATGTCCATGACTGATTCCCTGGACGGTCGGAGGACATTATATGAGAATAGAAAGAGAGGCTGAACCATGACACGGAGGAGAGCAGGAGGATCACAGGGAGTCGATATCGCCCCGAACAGAACGGTCAGGTTAGGACGACGGGAAATAGTTTAGTAATCACAGATTATTATGCTGCGTTAACTAAATAATTTCATAACTTTTCCAGGTTTTTCAAAACGTGTGAAGCGTTTGTGATGCAGTCGGCTCGTAAAGTTAAATGAGAATCGAAGTCGTTAACCCTCAGAGCCCTACGGCATCGTCCACGACGAGAAACGGCACCTCTGATTAATATTTAGATCATTTGATAACGGTTTAATGTAGCCACTTAGCGATTGTTGCTGCTGAAAGCTAATTAGTTAGCCATCGCGGGGGGTCTTTGGTGTCTTTGTCGCCTTTACAGAAGGTTTTCTATCCAGCCTGGAAGTTGGGCCTCTTTTCGGAGTTGTTCAGCAATAAATCCAAACGCTTACATCCAAGATTCATCCACCTGATGTCCATAATTTATCACGTTTTCCGTGATAAAGCTCGATGCTAGCTGCCATTTTGAATATCCCATAATGCTTTGCGAGATTGTGTTGATGTCTTTCAACCAATGGGAAGGCAGGTCCGTCATACAAAGAGCGTATGGAGGATGGATCTCTCCAGCGAATCCGAGCGAGAACAAAGACTAAGAGTGTAAAGATGGATCACTGCAGTCTGTTAGCGTTCTACAGAGGAGACTGGTTGAGATGGGGCAACATTTAGGCCTTTATGAAGAAATGTAAACAGTTTGTCCTTTACATGAGTTATAATGTTCATTATGTTTATTTCTGCA
>CM042316.1:44118496-44125996 GCA_023566125.1 Zingel zingel | reverse complement strand
TTAGGGTTAGGGTAGTATGGGTTAGGGTTAGAGTAGTATGGGTTAGGGTTAGGGTTAGAGTAGTATGGGTTAGGGTTAGGGTTAGAGTAGTATGGGTTAGGGTTAGAGTAGTATGGGTTAGGGTTAGAGTAGTATGGGTTAGGGTTAGGGTTAGAGTAGTATGGGTTAGGGTTAGAGTAGTATGGGTTAGGGTTAGGGTTAGAGTAGTATGGGTTAGGGTTAGAGTAGTATGGGTTAGGGTAGTATGGGTTAGGGTTAGAGTAGTATGGGTTAGGGTTAGAGTAGTATGGGTTAGGGTTAGAGTAGTATGGGTTAGGGTTAGGGTTAGAGTAGTATGGGTTAGAGTAGTATGGGTTAGGGTTAGAGTAGTATGGGTTAGGGTTAGAGTAGTATGGGTTAGGGTTAGAGTAGTATGGGTTAGGGTAGTATGGGTTAGGGTTAGAGTAGTATGGGTTAGGGTTAGAGTAGTATGGGTTAGGGTTAGGGTAGTATGGGTTAGGGTTAGAGTAGTATGGGTTAGGGTTAGGGTAGTATGGGTTAGGGTTAGGGTAGTATGGGTTAGGGTTAGAGTAGTATGGGTTAGGGTTAGGGTAGTATGGGTTAGGGTTAGGGTAGTAAGGGTTAGGGTTAGAGTAGTATGGGTTAGGGTTAGGGTAGTATGGGTTAGAGTAGTATGGGTTAGGGTTAGAGTAGTATGGGTTAGGGTTAGAGTAGTATGGGTTAGGGTTAGGGTAGTATGGGTTAGGGTTAGAGTAGTATGGGTTAGGGTTAGGGTAGTATGGGTTAGGGTTAGGGTAGTAAGGGTTAGGGTTAGAGTAGTATGGGTTAGGGTTAGGGTAGTATGGGTTAGAGTAGTATGGGTTAGGGTTAGAGTAGTATGGGTTAGGGTTAGAGTAGTATGGGTTAGGGTTAGGGTTAGGGTAGTATGTCAAATAATCAGTGGTGGAAAGTAACTGAGTAGTTTTACTCAAGTACTGTACTTAAGTACAGCTTTAAGGTACTTTGTGTGAGTATTTCATGTTCTGATGCTTTAGTTTAAATATAATCAGATGACCCATGATGATATTATTACACACATGATGTAATATTACAGATTATAAAAACATTAGAATGAGCTGCAACACACACGCACACACACACACACACACACACAGACACACACACACACACACACAGAGACACACACACACACAGAGACACACACACACACACACACACACACACAGAGAGACACACACACACCGAGTATTTCTACTTTTTTAGGCTTACAGTAACCAGTGGTAACAGACAGCACCGTGTTTCTACTTTTGCTTTAGTGAATGATCAAATTAATCTTCACATCGGTGATTTTGGAGTGAGAGTGAAAAGCGTTTACAAAAATTAATTAAAAAATAAGAGCATAATACAGAGGTTTTATTGTGAAAGAGCGGGAACAGGAAGTCTTGTTCTGACCCGCGGTAACTTTACGCGGGAAGCGGTGGCCCGGAGGGGGCGGGGCTTGATCTTTTTGAGGACGTAGACAAGAGCGAGAATCTCCCAGACCGTCAGCCGAGGAGAGCCGTCAGCAGGGAGGCGAACAGACACCATCTAGCCCACGGAAAGAGCCTCAAAACCCGCCAAACACCGAACACAGCAAGAAGACAAGATGGTGGCCAAACAGAGGATCCGAATGGCCAACGAGAAACACAGCAAGAACATTACTTTGCGAGGAAACGTGGCCAAGACAACGGTGAGTTTTACGTCAACGGATAAAGGCTAGAAGGGATCCAGCTAACGTTACGGCAGTTAGGCTAAGGTTAGGCACCAAAACGGTCAGGAGAGAGCTCGTGATTAGGGTCAAACACTCCCGAGGAACGAACACGCGCTTTAAGAGTGAAAATATTAGAAATATATTGTTATATTAGCCTAGATGTAAGCGTAAGACCGTAGCTGTATCCCTTCTAGCCACAGAGTTGGTTTACAGCTGGCTCTGGAGTTTCCCGTTTTCCTGCCGGTTCTGTCGGTTGTAAACGGACCGGAACCAGCAGCAGAGCCTCGGGAGGAAGTGGTGATACCGAGCCGTTCTTACCCGGGACATTATGTCTGATTCTCAGCCAGATAGGAGCCAGATTTCCTGCTGCTTCTGCTGCTTCTAAACAGAGGAACTTATCTGAGCATGCGCAGACGTGGCAAAGATCAGCGAGCGAACAGAGGGATCACTCTGCGTTAAAGAGATCTTCCTTCCTTTAACTATTTATTTATTCATTTATTTCTTCCTAAACTGGCGTCAGAGACCAGTTGTTGCTGGGAACAGCCCCTCTGATTCTCAGCCAGTTAGAAGCCTGAATAACCAGTCCGGTCCCAGTTCACACCCGGGCACCGGGAAGTTTTAATATATAAACAATATCCCTCCCAGTATTATAAATGATTAGGTGATTACAGAGTAAAATCCTTTTAGTTTAACATGAAACAGCCCCGAAATCACCATCACCAAACTCCACCAGACTCCATGTAAATAATCAGGACTTTTAGCGTGTATAGAGCCAGCATATCTCCACCAGACTCCATGTAAATAATCAGGACTTTTAGCGTGTATAGAGCCAGCATATCTCCACCAGACTCCATGTAAATAATCAGGACTTTTAGCGTGTATAGAGCCAGCATATTTCCACCAGACTCCATGTAAATAATCAGGACTTTTAGCGTGTATAGAGCCAGCATATTTCCACCAGACTCCATGTAAATAATCAGGACTTTTAGCGTGTATAGAGCCAGCATATCTCCACCAGACTCCATGTAAATAATCAGGACTTTTAGCATGTATAGAGCCAGCATATCTTTTAGCGTGTATAGAGCCAGCATATCTCCACCAGACTCCATGTAAATAATCAGGACTTTTATCATCGTAAAACAGACTTCATTCAAAGTGGACAGAAACTAAATCAAACTACCAAAAGCCGTCTTGGTTCATCTTTCCACTGTTCCAACAATCGCCACTCTGGTTTGGTTGAAATAATCCCTTAATTCACCCATTTACATGTGGAGATATGCTGTCTCTATACACGCTAAAAGTCCTGATTATTTACATGGAGTCTGGTGGAGATATGCTGGCTCTATACACGCTAAAAGTCCTGATTATTTACATGGAGTCTGGTGGAAATATGCTGGCTCTATACACGCTAAAAGTCCTGATTATTTACATGGAGTCTGGTGGAGATATGCTGGCAGACATACATCTCTACATGAATGTATAAAGGACAGAAGATTGTAAAGAAAGAAAAGACACAAACACAGACCTAGCAATCATTAACCGCTGATTCATCCTTAAACTCAGCGTGCGTGTTAGAGTATGATGACGTGTGTAAACAGGAACAATGATAAGCTTTTAATAGTGTGTGTGTGTGTGTGTGTGTTAGAGTAAGATGACGTGTGTAAACAAACAGAACAAAGCTGAAATTATTATTATTAGTAGTAGTAGTAATGTAGTAGTTGTAGTAGTAATGTAGTAATTGTGTGTTTCAGAGGAACGCCAGCGATGATAAAGGAGTTGGTCCCTGGCTGCTCGCACTCTTCATCTTCGTCGTCTGTGGATCCGGTGAGTCCTCTTCTTCTTCCTCCTCCCCTTCCTCCTCTTCTTCCTCCTCCCCTTCCTCCTCTTCTTCTTCCTCCTCCTCTTCCTCCTCCTTTTATAAAGATGTCAGTCTGACTTGTGACCGAATCACTGATCAATAAAGTAAAGAGCAGAGCGAGATAAGCTGTTCTGAGCATGCTCAGACGGGACAAAGATCATTTAGAGAACGGAGGTCTCACTCTGTCATAAACAGACGACCAGTTAGAGAACGGAGGTCTCACTCTGTCATAAACAGACAGAGATCAGTTAGAGAACGAGGGTCTCACTCTGTCATAAACAGACGACCAGTTAGAGAACGGAGGTCTCACTCTGTCATAAACAGACAGAGATCAGTTAGAGAACGGGGGTCTCACTCTGTCATAAACAGACGATCAGTTAGAGAACGGAGGTCTCACTCTGTCATAAACAGACAGAGATCAGTTAGAGAACGGGGGTCTCACTCTGTCATAAACAGACAGAGATCAGTTAGAGAACGAGGGTCTCACTCTGTCATAAACAGACGACCAGTTAGAGAACGGAGGTCTCACTCTGTCATAAACAGACAGAGATCAGTTAGAGAACGGGGGTCTCACTCTGTCATAAACAGACAGAGATCAGTTAGAGAACGGGGGTCTCACTCTGTCATAAACAGACGACCAGTTAGAGAACGGAGGTCTCACTCTGTCATAAACAGACAGAGATCAGTTCGAGAACGGGGGTCTCACTCTGTCATGAACAGACGACCAGTTAGAGAACGGACGTCTCACTCTGTCATAAACAGACAGAGATCAGTTAGAGAACGGGGGTCTCACTCTGTCATAAACAGACAGAGATCAGTTAGAGAACGGGGGTCTCACTCTGTCATAAACAGACGACCAGTTAGAGAACGGAGGTCTCACTCTGTCATAAACAGACAGAGATCAGTTAGAGAACGGGGGTCTCACTCTGTCATAAACAGACAGAGATCAGTTAGAGAACGGAGGTCTCACTCTGTCATAAACAGACAGAGATCAGTTAGAGAACGGAGGTCTCACTCTGTCATGAACAGACGACCAGTTAGAGAACGGACGTCTCACTCTGTCATAAACAGACAGAGATCAGTTAGAGAACGGGGGTCTCACTCTGTCATAAACAGACAGAGATCAGTTAGAGAACGGGGGTCTCACTCTGTCATAAACAGACGACCAGTTAGAGAACGGGGGTCTCACTCTGTCATGAACAGACAGAGATCAGTTAGAGAACGGGGGTCTCACTCTGTCATGAACAGACAGAGATCAGTTAGAGAACGGGGGTCTCACTCTGTCATAAACAGACAGAGATCAGTTAGAGAACGGGGGTCTCACTCTGTCATAAACAGACAGAGATCAGTTAGAGAACGGGGGTCTCACTCTGTCATAAACAGACGACCAGTTAGAGAACGGGGGTCTCACTCTGTCATAAACAGACAGAGATCAGTTAGAGAACGGGGGTCTCACTCTGTCATAAACAGACGACCGAAGTCCAGCAGTCAGATCTCAGTCAGCTGACTCGTGATTAAAACACAACATTAAATATGTGACTCTGACTCGGAGTGTGTCTGTGTCTCTGCAGCCATCTTTCAGATCATCCAGAGCATCAGGATGGGCATGTAGTGATGTCACAGCAGGGGGCGGAGCCTGGACGGCGAGCAGCTGACAAAAATGTAAACACCATCTTCAGACTGCAGCGCGTCAACGTCTCTCCCACCGGCCCTGAACGCACCGCAACATTCCTGAACTCTGGCAGCTGATCCCACACACACACACACACACACACACACACTAGCCCCTCCCACACAGACCCCCCCCCCCCAACCCCGGCGCCGTCCTGTCGTTATGTGTTGGTTCAACGTGTCGCTGGCGCCGACCTCCCCGTCTCTGCAAGCGGAGCCGCATGTGCCTTCTTCTTCTGTTGATCTGAAGTCCCTCCCCCTCCCTCTGATGACAGCCTATCAGAGGGAGGGGCTGTGATGACGCTGTAGAATCAGCCTATCATGATGAAGCGTTCTCAGTATTCTGATCAAATCAAACATTGAGTTGAATATTAAAACAGTTTAAAGATCATTTTATTTTAATCAGCACGGAGAATGTGTTGTTATCGCCATGACGATTATAAACAGATAAACGCAGATATGTTGTTCAGCTCTCGTTGACTTTAGTTTCTAGTTTCTCACATTCCAGCTGATCTCAGGCGTCCGGCGTCAGACGTCAGACGTCCGGCGTCAGGCGTCCGGCGTCAGACGTCAGGCGTCCGGCGTCAGACGTCCGGCGTCCGGCGTCAGACGACCTTTTTTTAATTTTTTCTGACATTTATGTTGTTTTTCCCAACTTTCTGGAGTCTCTCCTCCCCCTCTTCCTCCTCCCCCTCTTCCTCCTCCCCCTCTTCCTCCTCCCCCTCTTCCTCCTCCCCCTCTTCCTCCTCCCCCTCTTCCTCTTCCTCCTCCCCCCTCTTCCTCTTCCTCCTCCTCCTCTTCCTCCTCCCCCTCTTCCTCCTCCCCCTCTTCCTCCTCCTCTTCCTCCTCCCCCTCCTCCCCCTCCCCCTCCTCCTCCTCCTCTTCCTCCTCCCCCTCTTCCTCCTCCCCCTCTTCCTCCTCCTCCTCTTCCTCCTCCCCCTCTTCCTCCTCCTCTTCCTCCCCCTCTTCCTCCTCCTCTTCCTCCCCCTCCCCCCCCTCCCCCTCTTCCTCCTCCCCCTCTTCCTCCCCCTCTTCCTCTCCCCCTCTTCCTCCTCCCCTCTTCCTCCTCCTCCCCCTCTTCCCCCTCCCCCTCTTCCTCCTCCTCCTCTTCCTCCTCTTCCTCCTCCTCCTCCCCCTCTTCCTCCCCCTCCTCCCCCTCCCCCTCTTCCTCTTCCTCTTCCTCCTCCCCCTCTTCCTCCTCCTCCCCCTCCCCCTCTTCCTCCTCCCCCTCTTCCTCCTCCTCTTCCTCCTCCTCCCCCTCCCCCTCCTCCTCCCCCTCCCCCTCTTCCTCCTCCCCCTCTTCCTCCCCCTCCCCCTCTTCCTCCCCCTCCCCCTCTTCCTCCCCCTCTTCTCCCCCTCCCCCTCTTCTCCTCCTCCTCCTCCCCCTCTTCCTCCTCCTCTTCCCCCCCTCCTCCTCCCCCTCCCCCTCTTCCTCCCCCTCCCCCTCTTCCTCCCCCTCTTCCTCCCCCTCCCCCTCTTCCTCCTCCTCCTCCTCCCCCTCTTCCTCCTCCTCTTCCCCCCCTCCCCCTCCCCCTCCCCCTCTTCCTCCCCCTCTTCCTCCCCCTCCCCCTCCTCCTCCTCCTCCCCCTCCCCCTCCCCCTCCCCCTCTTCCTCCCCCTCCCCCTCTTCCTCCCCCTCTTCCTCCTCCTCCCCCTCTTCCTCCTCCTCCTCCTCTTCCTCCCCCTCTTCCTCCTCCTCCCCCTCTTCCTCCTCCTCTTCCCCCCCCTCCCCCTCTTCCCCCCCCTCCCCCTCTTCCTCCCCCTCCCCCTCCCCCTCCTCCTCCTCCTCCCCCTCTTCCTCCTCCTCCTCCTCTTCCTCCCCCTCTTCCTCCTCCTCCCCCTCTTCCTCCTCCTCTTCCCCCCCCTCCCCCTCTTCCTCAGTGAAAGCGATACGATTGGCTCTTTTGAATCAGAAGGTGTGGTCGTTGTGGGCGTGTCTGCACCGTGTGCAGCGTCGCCTCAACATCCTGTTTCACTCAATAAAGTTTCATTGTGGAGATTTCTGTTTCCTGTCTCAGTGAATATATACTGTTATTAACTGTTATTAACTGTTATTAACTGATTATGAACCGTTATTAACTGATTATGAACCGTTATTAACTGATTATGAACCGTTATTAACTGATTATGAACTGTTATTAACTGATTATGAACCGTTATTAACTGATTATGAACTGTTATTAACTGATTATGAACGGTTATTAACTGTTATTAACTGTTAT
>CM042316.1:44103496-44105996 GCA_023566125.1 Zingel zingel | reverse complement strand
GAGAAGAGGTGGAAGGAGAGAGAGAAGAGGTGGAAGGAGAGAGAGAAGAGGTGGAAGGAGAGAGAAGAGGTGGAAGGAGAGAGAGAAGAGGTGGAAGGAGAGAGAGAAGAGGTGGAAGGAGAGAGAAGAGGTGGAAGGAGAGAGAGAAGAGGTGGAAGGAGAGAGAGAAGAGGTGGAAGGAGAGAGAAAAGAGGTGGAAGGAGAGAGAGAAGAGGTGGAAGGAGAGAGAGATGAGGTGGAAGGAGAGAGAGATGAGGTGGAAGGAGAGAGAGAAGAGGTGGAAGGAGAGAGAGAAGAGGAGGAAGGAGAGAGAGATGAGGTGGAAGGAGAGAGAGAAGAGGAGGAAGGAGAGAGAGATGAGGAGGAAGGAGAGAGAGAAGAGGAGGAAGGAGAGAGAGATGAGGTGGAAGGAGAGAGAGAAGACGAAGACGAGGTGGAGAGAAAAGGGCAACAGTAAGGTGACAGAGAGAGAATACGAGGCCAAGGCGAGCAGGGACAGGAGGAGGTGGGAGAACCCCACAGCGGTGAAGATATCACCAGGATGAGGAGGGGAAGCGTGCAGGACTCAGACAGTGAAAGGGAAAGGAGAGTGCCGGGGCCATCACCAGGATGAGGAGGGGAAGCGTGCAGGACTCGGACAGTGAAAGGGAAAGGAGAGTGCCGGGGCCATCACCAGGATGAGGAGGGGAAGCGTGCAGGACCCAGACAGTGAAAGGGAAAGGAGAGTGCTGGGGCCATCACCAGGATGAGGAGGGGAAGCGTGCAGGGCCCAGACAGTGAAAGGGAAAGGAGAGTGCCGGGGCCATCACCAGGATGAGGAGGGGAAGCGTGCAGGACTCGGACAGTGAAAGGGAAAGGAGAGTGCCGGGGCCATCACCAGGATGAGGAGGGGAAGCGTGCAGGACTCGGACAGTGAAAGGGAAAGGAGAGTGCCGGGGCCATCACCAGGATGAGGAGGGGAAGCGTGCAGGACTCGGACAGTGAAAGGGAAAGGAGAGTGCCGGGGCCATCACCAGGATGAGGAGGGGAAGCGTGCAGGGCCCAGACAGTGAAAGGGAAAGGAGAGTGCCGGGGCCATCACCAGGATGAGGAGGGGAAGCGTGCAGGGCCCAGACAGTGAAAGGGAAAGGAGAGTGCCGGGGCCATCACCAGGATGAGGAGGGGAAGCGTGCAGGGCCCAGACAGTGAAAGGGAAAGGAGAGTGCCGGGGCCATCACCAGCGAGCTCCAGTCCAGCTGGTCCACACGGTACGGAACCCGTTGCTTATATACTAACGGTAGAGATCCATTTGTCCGACGCGACTGAAGCGTGGTGTCATACATCCACGGATGAGGCTCCACGCCCCTGACCGGCAGCTGATTGGACGAACGCCTGACGTGGGTTTGGCTTCTCGAGAATCTCAACAGACTGTCATGGCGTCTCGTTGAGAATACGATCTCGTATTTTACGAAGATAGTTCACCGAAACGTGTTCCTGAGAACATGTTAAGAGAGGAATAGGCCGTGCAGTCGCTGAATCTGTCTTCATTCCAGATCAACAAAGGTCAGGTTAACAGATCTTCGTCTAGTTCTACTCAAGCGGGTCAGCTTCTCCTCGGACCGCGTAGCATCCTATGGCGCCATTGCATCCATAGGATGCTACCAAGCCATCACCTCCCGTTAGCATCCCATTGACTGCCATTCATTCTGATGCTACCAAGCCATCACCTGCCGTTAGCATCCCATTGACTGCCATTCATTCTGATGCTACCAAGCCATCACTTCCCGTTAGCATCCCATTGACTGCCATTCATTCTGATGCTACCAAGCCATCACCTCCCGTTAGCATCCCATTGACTGCCATTCATTCTGATGCTACCAAGCCATCAGCTCCCGTTAGCATCCCATTGACTGCCATTCATTCTGATGCTACCAAGCCATCAGCTCCCGTTAGCATCCCATTGACTGCCATTCATTCTGATGCTACCAAGCCATCACCTCCCGTTAGCATCCCATTGACTGCCATTCATTCTGATGCTACCAAGCCATCAGCTCCCGTTAGCATCCCATTGACTGCCATTCATTCTGATGCTACCAAGCCATCAGCTCCCGTTAGCATCCCATTGACTCCCATTCATTCTGATGCTACCAAGCCATCAGCTCCCGTTAGCATCCCATTGACTGCCATTCATTCTGACGTCACTTTGACAGAGAATAACTTCACATCTGAAGCGTTTAAAGACGCTATTTGTCCGTTGTTTATTTCTAAAGAAACACGACAATGTATAAAAGGCTCCATTACCTTGTAGCTCACGTTATGGCTCCGTAGCAGACGTTATAAAAATAGGCTAACGATTGGGTCATAACCACGAGACTTACTGTCTCATAGTAGAGGAATTACCGTATAGTCCAGGAGAAGCTCTCAGGCAGTTTGGACTTCCATTAGCTGTTTAAGTGTAATTCCTAATGTTAACTATCATGTTAGTGATCAGTAATTAGCCTGTGCCTATGTTATCTCCTTA
>CM042316.1:44095996-44098496 GCA_023566125.1 Zingel zingel | reverse complement strand
TGTTACCTGTGTGTTACCTGTATGTTACCTGTGTGTTATACCTGTGTGTTATACCTGTGTGTTATACCTGTATGTTACCTGTGTTATACCTGTGTGTTACCTGTGTGTTACCTGTATGTTACCTGTGTGTTATACCTGTGTGTTACCTGTATGTTACCTGTGTGTTATACCTGTATGTTCTACCTGTGTGTTATACCTGTGTTATACCTGTGTGTTATACATGTGTGTTATACCTGTGTGTTATACCTGTGTGTTATACCTGTGTGTTACCTGTATGTTACCTGTATGTTATACCTGTGTTATACCTGTGTGTTATACCTGTGTGTTATACCTGTATGTTACCTGTGTGTTATACCTGTGTGTTACCTGTGTGTTACCTGTATGTTACCTGTGTGTTATACCTGTGTGTTACCTGTGTGTTACCTGTATGTTACCTGTGTGTTATACCTGTGTGTTACCTGTGTGTTACCTGTATGTTACCTGTGTGTTATACCTGTGTGTTACCTGTATGTTACCTGTGTGTTACTTGTGTGTTATACCTGTGTGTTACCTGTGTGTTACCTGTATGTTACCTGTGTGTTACCTGTGTGTTATACCTGTATGTTACCTGTGTGTTACCTGTGTGTTATACCTGTGTGTTACCTGTGTGTTATACCTGTGTGTTACCTGTATGTTACCTGTGTGTTACCTGTATGTGATGTTGTGGTGAGTCCACTTGTGTCCCACGGGGTTGATGGCGTAACGTCTGATTCTGGTTCCTCTGAACGTCTCCGTCTGAAAAACACAACAACCACATCTTCAGATCTTCAGATCTTTGTGAGGCTAAAAAGACATTTTGAGGGACACCAGACACGTGGCGGCCACGCCTCTTTAGGAGACTAGCGGGACGTCCTGTGTCTTTGATTCCAACAGGAACACAGATTATGAGCTATTCTTTCGCCCCGTAGTCACCAAAGTAAATACTGGAGATACTCTTCAACAAGCCTCATATCTCCAGAACATTCTGACACTGACATGTTATCTTTCAGACGGACACATCAGGAGGAAATGAACTGTCTGAGACGTTTTCCTGTCTCAGGCCCGAACACACACACAGACACGCACACACACACACACACACACACAGACACACACACAGACACACACACACACAGACACGCACACACACACAGACACACACACACACACACACACACACAGACACACACACACACACACACACACACACACACAGACACACACACACACACACACACACAGAGACACACACACAGACACACACACACACACACACACACACACACACACAGAGACACACACACACACATACACACACACACACACACACACACACACATACACACACACACACACACAGACACACACACACACGCACACACACACACACAGACACACACACGCACACACACACAGAGACACACACACAGACACACACACACACACACACACACACACACACACACACAGAGACACACACACACACACACACACACACATACACACACACACACACACACACATACACACACACACACACACACAGACACACACACACACGCACACACACACAGACACGCACACACACACAGACACACACACACACACACACACACACACACAGACACACACACACACACACACACACACACACACACAGACACACACACACACACACACACACACACAGAGACACACACACAGACACACACACACACACACACACACACACACACACACACACACACATACACACACACACACACAGACACACACACAGAGACACACACACACACACACAGACACAGACACACACACACACACACATACTCACAGACACACACCCCTCCCTCCCTCCTGACAGGCCTGTTCTCCATGGCAACGGTGCTAGGGATGATGGGTAATGTAGTTGATTGTGAGCGGATGTGTTGGAGACGTGGCAGCGGGCTGATTCAGGACAGATGTGAGAGATCTGTCACACACGTGAACCTGAACCACAACTCTCACTTCCTGTCTCCACACTTCCTGTTCTAGTTAACAGAATAAAGGTCAGAGATAAGAACACTCCATCATACAGTTTACAACCACAAAAACATGTTTCTGGACAATTATTTGACGTATATTTCAATGCTTCCTTAAACGGTTTCGCAGCATTTTACGATGTTTGGTTTAACCTTTCTCCGTCTTTTTCAACACACACACACACACACACCCACACACACACACACACACACACACACACACACACACACACACCCACACACACACACACACACACACACCCACACACACACACACACATATATATACATATACTATATATAGTGTATATATATATATACACTATATATATACTAGTAGGCCTACGACTAACATACACTCACAGTAAAAGTCCCATAACATATCACTGTGCAGAAAGATAATCCTGATTGGTTCATCTGTCTCTGGGGGCGGGTCTTACACGCATACCAAAGTTTGATTG
>CM042316.1:44080996-44083496 GCA_023566125.1 Zingel zingel | reverse complement strand
TTGTGGAGACAGTAACGTCGTGGAGACAGAGGACATTAACGTCGTGGAGACAGAGGACAGTAACGTCGTGAGGGTGAGGACAGTAACGTCGTGGAGACAGAGGACAGTAACGTCGTGGAGACTACAGGACAGTAACGTCGTGGAGACAGAGGACAGTAACGTCGTGGAGACGGTAACGTCGTGGAGACAGAGGACAGTAACGTCGTGGAGACGGTAACGTCGTGAGGGTGAGGACAGTAACGTCGTGGAGACGGTAACGTCGTGAGGGTGAGGACAGTAACGTCGTGGAGACAGAGGACAGTAACGTCGTGGAGACAGAGGACAGTAACGTCGTGGAGACAGAGGACAGTAACGTCGTGGAGACGTAACGTCGTGTAGACAGAGGACAGTAACGTCGTGGAGACAGTAACGTCGTGGAGACGGTAACGTCGTGTAGACAGAGGACAGTAACGCCGTGGAGACAGAGGACAGTAACGTCGTGGAGACAGAGGACAGTAACGTTGTGGAGACGGTAACGCCGTGGAGACAGAGGACAGTAACGTTGTGGAGACGGTAACGCCGTGGAGACAGAGGACAGTAACGTCGTGGAGACGGTAACGTCGTGAGGGTGAGGACAGTAACGTCGTGGAGACAGTAACGTCGTGGAGACGGTAACGTCATGGAGACAGAGGACAGTAACGTCGTGAGGGTGAGGACAGTAACGTCGTGGAGACAGAGGACAGTAACGTCGTGGAGACAGTAACGTCGTGGAGACGGTAACGTCGTGAGGGTGAGGACAGTAACGTTGTGGAGACAGAGGACAGTAACGTCATGGAGACAGAGGACAGTACTCCCCGCCGCCCTCTGACTCTCTGTCTCTCCCCGCCTCCCTCTGACTCTCTGTCTCTACCCGCCGCCCTCTGACTCTCTGTCTCTACCCGCCGCCCTCTGACTCTCTGTCTCTACCCGCCTCCCTCTGACTCTCTGTCTCTACCCGCCGCCCTCTGACTGTCTGTCTCTACCCGCCGCCCTCTGACTCTCTGTCTCTACCCGCCGCCCTCTGACTCTCTGTCTCTACCCGCCTCCCTCTGACTGTCTGTCTCTCACCGCCGCCCTCTGACTCTCTGTCTCTACCCGCCGCCCTCTGACTCTCTGTCTCTACCCGCCGCCCTCTGACTCTCTGTCTCTACCCGCCTCCCTCTGACTGTCTGTCTCTACCCGCCGCCCTCTGACTCTCTGTCTCTACCCGCCGCCCTCTGACTCTCTGTCTCTACCCGCCGCCCTCTGACTGTCTGTCTCTACCCGCCGCCCTCTGACTCTGTCTCTACCCGCCTCCCTCTGACTGTCTGTCTCTACCCGCCGCCCTCTGACTCTCTGTCTCTACCCGCCGCCCTCTGACTCTCTGTCTCTACCCGCCGCCCTCTGACTGTCTGTCTCTACCCGCCGCCCTCTGACTCTCTGTCTCTACCCGCCTCCCTCTGACTCTCTGTCTATACCCGCCGCCCTCTGACTCTCTGTCTCTACCCGCCTCCCTCTGACTCTCTGTCTCTACCCGCCTCCCTCTGACTGTCTGTCTCTACCCGCCTCCCTCTGACTCTCTGTCTCTACCCGCCTCCCTCTGACTCTGTCTCTACCCGCCGGAGACAACTTCACCCCAAGAGAGATGTGAGATCAGATGTGAGATCAGATGTGAGATCAGATGATATGATCAGATGATGTGAGATCAGATGATATGATCAGATGATGTGAGATCAGATGTGAGATCAGATGATGTGAGATCAGATGTGAGATCAGATGATGTGAGATCAGATGATGTGAGATCAGATGATGTGAGATCAGATGATGTGAGATCAGATGATGTGAGATCAGATCAGATGATGTGAGATCAGATGATGTGAGATCAGATGATGTGAGATCAGATGATGTGAGATCAGATGTCAGATCAGATGATGTGAGATCAGATGTCAGATCAGATGTCAGATCAGATGATGTGAGATCAGATGATGTGAGATCAGATGTCAGATCAGATGTCAGATCAGATGACGTGCTCAGATCTTAGTTCAGAATCCCTCTTTTGCTTTTGAACAACCCATTTCCAAGATGTGATCCTAGATCTGTGATCCTACATCCCGCTGGATGACTTTAGAGACCTGGGCCCTGGCCTTTCTTCCAGGCTAACGAACGCGGTGATATTGAAATAGCGGCTGATTGTTGGAGTGTTTGGTCTGTAGAACGTGAGCTAACGGTTCAGCGTGGGGGGGGGATGGCAGAACCTGGTTGGTGTAAGTTGTTGTGTAGACTCACTTCCAGACGATGGCGTTCTCGCTGGCCTTGTACTTAGCTTTTCCCTTCATGCAGATGAGCTGGACGCCGCTGGTGTTGAGGGGGGTGGGGATCCTCACCTGGGGGGTGGGGGGGATTATTATATTATTATTATTATTATTATCTTTCCAACATTATTATCATCATTATTATTTTTTTCGAGTGTTACAAAAAACGTCAACAGCAGGAAAATCATTCC
>CM042316.1:44058496-44060996 GCA_023566125.1 Zingel zingel | reverse complement strand
CATCCCGTCACTACACACACACACACATTACGAGAGTTTGAGCAATATGAGATGTAATGTTTGTTAACTTGTCGGCCGAAAGTACCAGAAGAACCAACCTTTACCAAATATCCAGTGTCCTCGCGGTTATGTGTGTTTTAATGGAGTTCTGAATGCCGATCAGAAGCTGTAGCGTCGGAGAGAAACGTTAGCTGTATGTATTTTAGCATTACTCCTTTTGCATGTTGATGTGAATATATAGATGAGGCAGGCATCTAAGCTAACTTGCTAACTAGCTGCTGTAATGTTAAAGGGTGTGTGTGTGTGTGTGTGTGTGTGTGTGTGTGTGTGTGTGTGTGTGTGTGTGTGTGTGTGTGTGTGTGTGTATCCTAACTAGCTGCTGTAATGTTAAGGGTCAAATTAGTCGAAACGGCCATAACGTTACTATCATTTAGCTAACTCACAGAAACACGTCAGCTAGCTACATTGTTTTTTTTCCAAATATAAATATATATAAATGCTGCCTTTCTTTATATTCAAATCAACATACAAAAGAGACATGCTAACCACATTAACAAATGTATAATATATGTGTAGAAGCTAACGATGATGACGTTACAGCGGCTGATCGACAAAACGCATTCAGAACTCCATTTAGATAATTGACATTTTAATGGGTTCTCATATATTTTGACTCGACTGCACACATAACCATCAGGACACTGACCGGTTGGTACATGTTGGGTCTTCTGGTACTTTCGGGACACAAGTTAAAAGACATGACATCTTATTCCGGTAAGATTTAAACGTTTAACGTTTCACTGAGGCTGAAGTTACCGCCCAGTCACATACATTACGCTGTAACGTTAATGCTAAAAAAACAACCTTATTAATCGATGAAACACAAAATACATTTAATACAGCTGCTGTTAGTATGAGCCGAATTGAAAGGTGGGCCATATTGATTAATAACAGATAATAAACACAACCTGCACAGGAAGCTCCGGTATTGATCAGCTTTACATCGTTAAAATATCAGGATTTTGAATGGACGTTCGCGGCGACGGCTAACGTTAGTTATTTACAAGACCAGACGGTGACGACTCCGCTGCTGCAGTGCAGACAGACAGAGAGAGAGAGACAGAGAGAGAGACAGGCAGGCAGACAGAAACAAACAAACACAGATAGTGGTGTTTTAGCTTCTTACCGGCTGTGTATCTCCGGCTGTGCGCCCCGCCGTCACTCCATCCAGACGTTTGACCGTGAAAAAGCGTGCTCTCCGGTGTCCTCCGGTTCCTCCGGTTCCTCCGGACTGAGGCAAGATGTCGGTGGATGGAGCGAACTGTCAGCTGACGGCAGCCCGGCCCTGCCGCGTCCCATTCAGATCAACTACCCTCCTTCACCCTGATTCCTCCTACTGCACTAAATGTGATTTTAAAGGGTGACTTCGGTATTTTTCAACCTGGATCCTATTTCTGCATGTGTCTAAGTGTCTGATGGGAACAACTTTAGGATCCCTACAGAGATAGAGCTTTTAGTTAAAGAGTTAAACAGCCCCGAAATCACCATCACCAAACTCCACCAGACTCCATGTAAATAATCAGGACTTTTAGCGTGTATAGAGCCAGCATATCTCCACCAGACTCCATGTAAATAATCAGGACTTTTAGCATGTATATAGCCAGCATATCTCCACCAGACTCCATGTAAATAAGCAGGACTTTTAGCGTGTATAGAGCCAGCATATTTCCACCAGACTCCATGTAAATAATCAGGACTTTTAGCGTGTATAGAGCCAGCATATCTCCACCAGACTCCATGTAAATAATCAGGACTTTTAGCGTGTATAGAGCTAGCATATCTCCACCAGACTCCATGTAAATAATCAGGACTTTTAGCGTGTATAGAGCTAGCATATTTCCACCAGACTCCATGTAAATAATCAGGACTTTTATCGTGTATAGAGCCAGCATATTTCCACCAGACTCCATGTAAATAATCAGGACTTTTAGCGTGTATAGAGCCAGCATATCTCCACCAGACTCCATGTAAATAATCAGGACTTTTAGCGTGTATAGAGCCAGCATATCTCCACCAGACTCCATGTAAATAATCAGGACTTTTAGCGTGTATAGAGCTAGCATATTTCCACCAGACTCCATGTAAATAATCAGGACTTTTAGCGTGTATAGAGCCAGCATATTTCCACATGTAAATGGGTGAATTAAGGGATTATTTCAACCAAACCAGAGTAGTGATTGTTGGAACAGTGGAAAGATGAACCAAGACGGCTTTTGGTAGTTTTATTTAGTTTCTGTCCACTTTGAATGAAGTCTGTTTTACGATGATAAAAGTCCTGATTATTTACATGGAGTCTGGTGGGTTTGGTGATGGGGAATTCATTTTTTTTAACAAAAAGGATTAACCGACTCTCTCACGGTGAGCGAGGCGGCAGGTGAGCAGAATGGGACGCGTCCCTTCCTCCTCCGTGTGATAGAGGGAGGAAACTCTGCATATGAAT
>CM042316.1:44048496-44050996 GCA_023566125.1 Zingel zingel | reverse complement strand
GCCTCTGGGGGTCCGGGGGGATGGCGGGGGGCCTCGGGGGGCCCGGGGCCGGACCCAGTGGACTGGAGTCTTCTTCCAGATCCTGTAGAGTCATCACGCCCAGATCTGACAGACACCAGGAGACACATTATGAATTATCATTATTATTATATTATTATTATTATTATCATTATTATTATATTATTATTATTATTATCATTATTATTATATTATTATTATTATTATCATTATTACTATTATTATTATATTATTATTATTATTATTATTACTATTATTATTATTATTATATATTATTATTATTATTATTATTATTATTATTATTATCATTATTACTATTATTATTATTATTATTACTATCATTATTATTATTATTATATTATTATTATTATCATCATTATTATAATCATTACTATTATTATTATTATCATTATTATTATTACTATTATTATTACTATCATTATTATTATTATTATTATTATTACTACTATTATTATTATTATTATTACTATTATTATTACTATTATTACTATTATTATTATTATTACTATTATTATTACTATTATTATTATTATTATTATTATATATTATTATTATTATTATTATTATCATTATTACTATTATTATTATTATTATATTATTATTATTATCATCATTATTATAATCATTACTATTATTATTATTATCATTATTATTATTACTATTATTATTATTATTATTATCATTATTATTATTATTATTATTATTACTATTATTATTACTATTATTACTATTATTATTATTATTATTACTATTATTATTATTATTATTATTACTACTATTATTATTATTACTATTATTATTACTACTATTATTATTATTACTATTATTATTATCATTATTATTACTATTATTATTATTATTATAAACTCTCAAAGTTGTGCAGCCATGTTTCGATGATCCCGTTGGCTGACAGGCACTAGAACTAGAACTAGAACTAGCACTAGAACTAGAACTAGCACTAGAACTAGAACTAGCACTAGAACTAGAACTAGCACTAGAACTAGAACTAGAACTAGCACTAGAACTAGAACTAGAACTAGCACTAGAACTAGAACTAGAACTAGCACTAGAACTAGCACTAGAACTAGAACTAGCACTAGAACTAGCACTAGAACTAGAACTAGAACTAGAACTAGCACTAGAACTAGAACTAGCACTAGAACTAGAACTAGCACTAGAACTAGAACTAGCACTAGAACTAGAACTAGAACTAGCACTAGAACTAGAACTAGCACTAGAACTAGCACTAGAACTAGAACTAGCACTAGAACTAGCAATAGAACTAGCACTAACACTAGAACTAGAACTAGCACTAGAACTAGAACTAGCACTAGAACTAGAACTAACACTAGAACTAGAACTAGAACTAGCACTAGAACTAGCACTAACACTAGAACTAGCACTAACACTAGAACTAGCACTAACACTAGAACTAGAACTAGCACTAGAACTAGAACTAACACTAGAACTAGAACTAGAACTAGAACCGGTCCTCTCATCATTCCTATTTTAGGAATCACACAATGACTTGACAATTTAATTTAAATTGTACATCGATATACATATTCTTTTTATGGGAATTTCCTGGTAAAATGAAGGTTAAAGAACTATTATTTTATATTTTATTTTGCTTTTCCACGGACCGCCTGCAGTACCCTCACGGACCACTAGTGGTCCGCGGACCACAGGTTGGGAATGACTGTAATGGACTGTATTTTGGGGATTATATTTAGTTTGTGTTGTTTTCTGGACTAATTGTTGTGAAGTCTTGTTATTGTTTAAAGGATAGCAGCATTCTTAAGTTAATACACTGCCTAACGTTATGAAGAACTGTTGTTCATAATCTTTTGGCTACTGGTCTACTTTAGTTCAAACCTAAGGTTGAATAAGCCTTTTGTTTGACATTCAAGGCGTGCATCCTTTGCGTATGCTGACACGTGAGAGCGTTGACTGTAACCCCCCCTAGAGAATAACCCAATAAGAAATCAGAGTGAGGGTGCGTGACTCACCTCCACAGAGGTCTCCGAACACGTAGTAGCACTGTTCAGAGAAGGTCACCTTGTTGACCGTGTGGCGGATGTAGCCGGCCTTCAGCAGGTTTCCTGCGTACTTGCGAGCTTCCCGGCGGTCGGTGAAACCCTCCACGTTACGGTGGAGCCAGTCCACCACATCAGAACCTGGATGGACCCAAGACTTCAGAGGTCAATTCACTTTGGGTAGGGTTGGGTATCGTTTGGGTTTTTCCCAATACCGGTGCTAAAGCGATACTTTTAAAACGGTGCCGGTGCCCAAACGGTGCCTGAACCGACATTAAGGAACGGCTCGTTTATTGCTAAGGCCATATGGTCAAAATTAAAGATTTAATAATAATATTACTATACCATACTTAACTATAACTTATAACAGTAACTTCTTTCACCAGTAAATAGTTGTTAAACGACAAAAACAAGCACCAGATGGG
>CM042316.1:44040996-44043496 GCA_023566125.1 Zingel zingel | reverse complement strand
GGTTATAGTATATATCTTGGTCACCGGTGGAGTTGAGGTGTAGAGCCCCTGGTTATAGTATATATCTTGGTCACCGGTGGAGTTAAGGTGTAGAGCCCCTGGTTATAGTATATATCTTGGTCACCGGTGGAGTTAAGGCGTAGAGCCCCTGGTTATAGTATATATCTTGGTCACCGGTGGAGTTAAGGTGTAGAGCCCCTGGTTATAGTATATATCTTGGTCACCGGTGGAGTTGAGGCGTAGAGCCCCTGGTTATAGTATATATCTTGGTCACCGGTGGAGTTAAGGCGTAGAGTCCCTGGTTATAGTATATATCTTGGTCACCGGTGGAGTTAAGGTGTAGAGCCCCTGGTTATAGTATATATCTTGGTCACCGGTGGAGTTAAGGCGTAGAGCCCCTGGTTATAGTATATATCTTGGTCACCGGTGGAGTTAAGGCGTAGAGCCCCTGGTTATAGTATATATCTTGGTCACCGGTGGAGTTAAGGTGTAGAGCCCCTGGTTATAGTATATATCTTGGTCACCGGTGGAGTTAAGGTGTAGAGCCCCTGGTTATAGTATATATCTTGGTCACCGGTGGAGTTAAGGTGTAGAGCCCCTGGTTATAGTATATATCTTGGTCACCGGTGGAGTTAAGGTGTAGAGCCCCTGGTGATACTTGGAGCAAAGTCTCATGTTGTGTCGAGCCTTCTTAGTGTTTAAAAATAGCTATTTTGAGGCTAGCATCAAAGTGCCGCTAGCTCTCCCATTCAAAAGGCCATTTGACCCAAAAACTACTACAGTTCCAGTAGTAGAAGTACAGTTAGAGTAGTAGAAGTACAGTTAGAGTAATAGAAGTACAGTTAGAGTACTAGAAGTACAGTTAGAGTAGCAGAAGTACAGTTAGAGTAATAGAAGTACAGTTAGAGTAGCAGAAGTACAGTTAGAGTACTATAAGTACAGTTAGAGTACTAGAAGTACAGTTAGAGTAGCAGAAGTACAGTTAGAGTAGCAGAAGTACAGTCCGAGTACTATAAGTACAGTCCGAGTACTATAAGTACAGTCCGAGTACTATAAGTACAGTCCGAGTACTATAAGTACAGTCCGAGTACTATAAGTACCGAGTACTATAAGTACAGTCCGAGTACTATAAGTACCGAGTACTATAAGTACCGAGTACTATAAGTACAGTCCGAGTACTATAAGTACAGTCCGAGTACTATAAGTACAGTCCGAGTACTATAAGTACCGAGTACTATAAGTACAGTCCGAGTACTATAAGTACCGAGTACTATAAGTACAGTCCGAGTACTATAAGTACAGTCCGAGTACTATAAGTACCGAGTACTATAAGTACAGTCCGAGTACTATAAGTACCGAGTACTATAAGTACCGAGTACTATAAGTACCGAGTACTATAAGTACAGAGTACTATAAGTACAGAGTACTATAAGTACCGAGTACTATAAGTACAGAGTACTATAAGTACAGTTCCAGTATCAGTACCTGCAGCAACATGTCTCCCGGCTCGATGCGGCCGTCCGCGGCCACCGCTCCGCCCTTCATGATGGAGCCGATATAAATCCCTCCATCTCCTCGGTCGTTACTCTGACCCACGATACTGATGCCCAGGAAGTTATACCTCTCTGGGAGGGAGACAGGCAGGGAGGGAGACAGGCAGGGAGACAGGGAGGGAGACAGGCAGGGAGACAGGGAGGGAGACAGGGAGGGAGACAGGGAGGGAGGGAGACAGGCAGGGAGACAGGCAGGCAGGGAGGGAGACAGGGAGGGAGGGAGACAGGCAGGGAGACAGGCAGGGAGACAGGGAGGGAGACAGGCAGGCAGGGAGGGAGACAGGGAGGGAGGGAGGGAGACAGGGAGGGAGACAGGGAGGGAGACAGGGAGGGAGACAGGGAGGGAGACAGACAGGCAGGGAGACAGGGAGGGAGACAGGCAGGCAGGGAGGGAGACAGTGAGGGAGACAGGGAGGGAGACAGGGAGGGAGACAGACAGGCAGGGAGACAGGCAGGCAGGGAGGGAGACAGGCAGGGAGACAGGGAGGGAGACAGGGAGGGAGACAGGGAGGGAGACAGGGAGGGAGACAGGGAGGGAGACAGGGAGGGAGGGAGGGAGACAGGCAGGCAGGGAGGGAGACAGGCAGGCAGGGAGGGAGACAGGCAGGCAGGGAGGGAGACAGGCAGGCAGGGAGGGAGACAGGCAGACAGGGAGGGAGACAGGCAGGCAGGGAGGGAGACAGGGAGGGAGGGAGGGAGACAGGGAGGGAGACAGGGAGGGAGACAGGGAGGGAGACAGACAGGCAGGGAGACAGGGAGGGAGACAGGCAGGCAGGGAGGGAGACAGGGAGGGAGACAGGGAGGGAGACAGACAGGCAGGGAGACAGGCAGGCAGGGAGGGAGACAGGCAGGGAGACAGGGAGGGAGACAGGCAGGGAGACAGGGAGACAGGGAGGGAGACAGGGAGGGAGACAGGGAGGGAGACAGGCAGGCAGGCACACAGGCAG
>CM042316.1:44030996-44033496 GCA_023566125.1 Zingel zingel | reverse complement strand
GTGGTCTTACCTAGCTACTGAGCATGTGGTCTTACCTAGCTACTGAGCATGTAGTCCTTACCTAGCTACTGAGCATGTGGTCTTACCTAGCTACTGAGCATGTGGTCTTACCTAGCTACTGAGCATGTGGTCTTACCTAGCTACTGAGCATGTGGTCTTACCTAGCTACTGAGCATGTAGTCCTTACCTAGCTACTGAGCATGTGGTCTTACCTAGCTACTGAGCATGTGATCTTACCTAGCTACTGAGCATGTAGTCCTTACCTAGCTACTGAGCATGTGGTCTTACCTAGCTACTGAGCATGTGGTCTTACCTAGCTACTGAGCATGTGGTCTTACCTAGCTACTGAGCATGTGGTCTTACCTAGCTACTGAGCATGTGGTCTTACCTAGCTACTGAGCATGTGGTCTTACCTAGCTACTGAGCATGTAGTCCTTACCTAGCTACTGAGCATGTGGTCTTACCTAGCTACTGAGCATGTAGTCCTTACCTAGCTACTGAGCATGTGGTCTTACCTAGCTACTGAGCATGTGGTCTTACCTAGCTACTGAGCATGTGATCTTACCTAGCTACTGAGCATGTGGTCTTACCTAGCTACTGAGCATGTGGTCTTACCTAGCTACTGAGCATGTGGTCTTACCTAGCTACTGAGCATGTGGTCTTACCTAGCTACTGAGCATGTGGTCTTACCTAGCTACTGAGCATGTAGTCCTTACCTAGCTACTGAGCATGTGGTCCTTACCTAGCTACTGAGCATGTAGTCCTTACCTAGCTACTGAGCATGTGGTCTTACCTAGCTACTGAGCATGTGGTCTTACCTAGCTAGCTACTGAGCATGTGGTCTTACCTAGCTACTGAGCATGTAGTCCTTACCTAGCTACTGAGCATGTGGTCTTACCTAGCTACTGAGCATGTGGTCTTACCTAGCTACTGAGCATGTAGTCCTTACCTAGCTACTGAGCATGTAGTCCTTACCTAGCTACTGAGCATGTGGTCTTACCTAGCTACTGAGCATGTAGTCCTTACCTAGCTACTGAGCATGTGGTCTTACCTAGCTACTGAGCATGTGGTCTTACCTAGCTACTGAGCATGTGGTCTTACCTAGCTACTGAGCATGTGGTCTTACCTAGCTACTGAGCATGTGGTCTTACCTAGCTAGCTACTGAGCATGTGGTCTTACCTAGCTACTGAGCATGTGGTCTTACCTAGCTAGCTACTGAGCATGTGGTCTTACCTAGCTAGCTACTGAGCATGTGGTCTTACCTAGCTACTGAGCATGTGATCTTACCTAGCTACTGAGCATGTGGTCTTACCTAGCTACTGAGGATGTGATCTTACCTAGCTACTGAGCATGTGGTCTTACCTAGCTACTGAGCATGTGGTCTTACCTAGCTACTGAGGATGTGGTCTTACCTAGCTACTGAGGATGTGGTCTTACCTAGCTACTGAGGATGTGATCTTACCTAGCTACTGAGCATGTGGTCTTACCTAGCTACTGAGCATGTGATCTTACCTAGCTACTGAGCATGTGGTCTTACCTAGCTACTGAGCATGTGGTCTTACCTAGCTACTGAGGATGTGGTCTTACCTAGCTACTGAGGATGTGGTCTTACCTAGCTACTGAGGATGTGGTCTTACCTAGCTACTGAGGATGTGGTCTTACCTAGCTACTGAGCATGTGGTCTTACCTAGCTACTGAGGATGTGGTCTTACCTTGCTACTGAGCATGTGGTCTTACCTAGCTACTGAGCATGTGGTCTTACCTAGCTACTGAGCATGTGGTCTTACCTAGCTACTGAGCATGTGGTCTTACCTAGCTACTGAGCATGTGGTCTTACCTAGCTACTGAGGATGTGGTCTTACCTAGCTACTGAGGATGTGGTCTTACCTAGCTACTGAGCATGTGGTCTTACCTAGCTACTGAGCATGTGGTCTTACCTAGCTACTGAGGATGTGGTCTTACCTAGCTACTGAGGATGTGGTCTTACCTAGCTACTGAGGTCTCACTCTGGAGCTACAACAGAGACCTGAACACAGGGGGAAAAGAGGAGCTGCAGCAACGAGCAGAACAACTAAGATATGAAGTTAAACCGAGTAGACCTGTTCTGGTACGACCTCTAAATATAATTATGATCCTGAAATGAGAAAATGAGAAAATGAGAAAATGAGAAAATGAGAAAATGAGAAAATGAGCTCTTTAAATAACTTTGCAGCAACTAATTCGGCTTGAATGTAACGGACGTTTATTAATATCAGAGTTAGGAACCAATCATATCAGCAGCAACACTAACCTTCTTCTTCTTCTCTCTCACTGCTCTCTGAGCCCTGCTGCTCATCCTCCACAGCAGCACTGACAGACAGACAGGTACACAGACAGACAGGTACACAGACAGACAGGTACAGGTACACAGACAGACAGACAGACAGGTACACAGACAGACAGGTACACAGACACAGACAGACAGACAGACAGACAGGTACACAGACAGACAGGTACACA
>CM042316.1:44020996-44025996 GCA_023566125.1 Zingel zingel | reverse complement strand
GGGTAGAGAGGGGTAGAGGTGGGTAGAGGTGGGTAGAGAGGGGTAAAGAGGGGTAGAGAGGGGTAGAGGTGGGTAGAGGTGGGTAGAGGTGGGTAGAGATGGGTAGAGATGGGTAGAGATGGGTAGAGATGGGTAGAGGTGGGTAGAGATGGGTAGAGAGGGGTAGAGATGGGTAGAGATGGGTAGAGGTGGGTAGAGGTGGGTAGAGAGGGGTAGAGAGGGGTAGAGAGGGGTAGAGATGGGTAGAGGTGGGTAGAGGTGGGTAGAGAGGGGTAGAGAGGGGTAGAGGTGGGTAGAGATGGGTAGAGATGGGTAGAGGTGGGTAGAGGTGGGTAGAGGTGGGTAGAGGTGGGTAGAGATGGGTAGAGATGGGTAGAGAGGGGTAGAGATGGGTAGAGGTGGGTAGAGATGGGTAGAGAGGGGTAGAGAGGGGTAGAGGTGGGTAGAGAGGGGTAGAGATGGGTAGAGATGGGTAGAGAGGGGTAGAGGTGGGTAGAGATGGGTAGAGGTGGGTAGAGATGGGTAGAGAGGGGTAGAGATGGGTAGAGAGGGGTAGAGGTGGGTAGAGAGGGGTAGAGATGGGTAGAGAGGGGTAGAGAGGGGTAGAGGTGGGTAGAGATGGGTAGAGATGGGTAGAGAGGGGTAGAGAGGGGTAGAGATGGGTAGAGGTGGGTAGAGAGGGGTAGAGAGGGGTAGAGATGGGTAGAGAGGGGTAGAGAGGGGTAGAGGTGGGTAGAGATGGGTAGAGATGGGTAGAGATGGGTAGAGATGGGTAGAGAGGGGTAGAGAGGGGTAGAGATGGGTAGAGAGGGGTAGAGATGGGTAGAGGTGGGTAGAGATGGGTAGAGAGGGGTAGAGGTGGGTAGAGAGGGGTAGAGATGGGTAGAGAGGGGTAGAGGTGGGTAGAGAGGGGTAGAGATGGGTAGAGATGGGTAGAGAGGGGTAGAGATGGGTAGAGAGGGGTAGAGAGGGGTAGAGATGGGTAGAGAGGGGTAAAGAGGGGTAGAGATGGGTAGGGCACTGCCATGAGTCCATCAGGCTAATGTCTGATTACTCCACACTGTCATTGTGATATTTGGTGATTACATTGTTTATATCAATACTTATATTGCTGATCCTGATTCTGATCCTGACTCTGATCCTGATCCTTATTCTGAACCTGATCCTGACTCTGATCCCAATTCTGATTCTGATCCTGATTCTGAACCTCAACCTGATCCTGAACCTGATCCTGATTCTGATTCTGATCCCGATTCTGATCCTGATTCTGATTCTGAACCTGATCCTGATTCTGATCCTGAACCTGATCCTGATCCTGAACCTGATCCTGATTCTCAGTCAGGTAAATACAGTAGTAGGTCAGTAGCAGGTAGGCCTACAATCTCTTCCTGTGATGTAGACGGAGCCGACCCTGTGAGCCAGTAGCAGGCTAGGCAGGGGAGGTGCATGTGAAGTGGTCTGGGGTCCTTCTGTAAGTCTACAAGCAGCAACACCACGGGCCAAGCTACCGACCGCAACCAGGCACGCTTTCAACGGGCTCTGCACTAGAGACAGAACACCAGCTGGTCTTTAATATTATATCTAGTATGATTACCCACCATCAGCAACCAGTCAGTCATGGTCCAGAGACCCATCCTGTTCAATCAGCTCAGAGAACATGGAGACCCCTTTTACAGTGATGGAATCCCATAATATATATATATATATATATATATATATATATATATATATATATATATATATATATATATATATATATATATATATATATACTGTATAACTATACATACAATCACTAGATGTTTACTGGTTGACAAGACTGACAAGTGGGGGGGGCTTAAAGCTGCTTAACAAACGAGTTTAATCACACACACACACACACACACACACACACACACACACACACAGACACACAGAGACACACACACACACAGAGACACACACACACACACACACACAGACACACAGAGACACACACACACACACAGAGACACACACACACACACACACACACACACACACACACACACAGAGAGACACACACACACACACACAGAGACACACACACACACAGAGACACACACACACAAAGACACACACACACACACACACACACATGCTGCAGGCAGATTTCATCAGAGGGAATATTAAAGAGCTTTTGGTTTTAGTAGATACAGTCTGTTATATAACTATATCTGTGTGTGTGTGTGTCTGTGTGTGTGTGTGTGTGTGTGTGTGTGTGTGTGTGTGTGTGTGTGTGTGTGTGTGTGTGACGTGTTACCGTCGTCATGGAGACTCACCCGAAGTCGTCGTCCACGGACTTGAAGAAGAATTTGACGTTGGGTTTGTTCAGGACGTGTTTGAAGTCCGCCAGGGTGACGCGCTGCGCGGGCACGTTGATCCGGATCAGGTAGGGGGTCTCCTGGTCCTCCAGGTGGTAGATGACCCGGGTCTCCGCCATGCTGTCCCCCATGGAGCTCTGGCACGGCCCGGAGGAGAGATACACCTGTCTGTCTGCCTAGCTGTCTGTGTGTGTGTGTGTGTGTCTGTCTGTCTGTCCCGCATGAAGCACGGCACGGAACCCCGCACCGGTCCGGAGGAGAGACACGGGCAGGGATGCTGTCTGGTCTCGGGTCCGTTCGGGTCCAGATGTGTCGGTCCCGGTCGGTCCAGCTGCTGCAGGTCTCTGATGATGCTCTCTGTCTCCTCCGGAAGCTGCTCCGCCGTCACGACACAAACAACAACGTTCCTCTTTTAGCCCTTCAAAATAAAAGCCGGCAGCGGACGCTACCTTACCCTGCATCGGGTACACGGTTTGGTTCCTGACCCACACAAACGTGTCCAATCTGGACTCTGGTCATAACATCTACATCTTATAGCGTACTCCCTGTTATATATAGTTCTTAAAGTATATTATTTCTTTTCTTATTTGTCAAGCAATTCTATTATGTTTACATTATTGTCCTCTCATAGTCTCATGTGTATAGAGCCAGCATATCTCCACCAGACTCCATGTAAATAATCAGGACTTTTAGCGTGTAGAGAGCCAGCATATCTCCACCAGACTCCATGTAAATAATCAGGACTTTTAGCGTGTAGAGAGCCTGCACATCTCCACCAGACTCCATGTAAATAATCAGGACTTTTAGCGTGTATAGAGCCAGCATATCTCCACCAGACTCCATGTAAATAATCAGGACTTTTAGCGTGTATAGAGCCAGCATATTTCCACCAGACTCCATGTAAATAATCAGGACTTTTAGCGTGTATAGAGCCAGCATATCTCCACCAGACTCCATGTAAATAATCAGGACTTTTAGCGTGTATAGAGCCAGCATATTTCCACCAGACTCCATGTCTCATTATTGTCCTCTCATAGTCATAGTTAATATTTAGTAAGTTATTGCACTGTTCACGTTTACACTACCACTTTTGCACACACTCTACCATAGCACCTTCTCCTGGTCATTGCATCACATGCTCAGTCCATACCAGACCTCAAATTGTTAACTCTTTACATTTGTGTGAGTGATTGTTATGTATGTGAGATATATGTGTGTATGTGTTTGTTGTGTTATGGTTGTCTAAGCTACTGGATGCCTAAAATTTCCCTCAGGATGAATAAAGTATGTATTTATTTATCCTTATTTTATTATATTGATATTATCTCCCATTAGTCTGCAGTAAACAGACATTACAGTCTTTATATTCAACAGTCAAACTGATCCAGCCTACTTAGAATATAAAGGCTTCATCACAAGGTGGCTTTGAAGGTTTTCTGTAATATATTACATATATATATTTTCTGTAATATATTACATATATATAATATATTTTCTGTAATATATTACATATATATAATATATTTTCTGTAATATATTCTGTTTCTGGATGGTCTGAATGTTTCAAACTGCGTTTCATGGGATGTTACTTACGCTGCATTTTCCCGCTTTTATTTTGAAGGCCACGCCACATTATCTTCCGGTTACATTTTGTGTATGAAAACTGCTGACAGCATAATTATGAAAATGTCCGACTTGAAATTTCCGGTTTTAAATTATAGTCTTTTAATGCTGCTGTTGTGACTGTCCCTTCAAAATAAAAGCCTTAAATAAATGGATCTGGACCTTCAACCAACACATACTGGAGAGACACCACCATCTGTAGTTTCAAGTTTTTTTTATTTGTAGTCCAACATTCATTACAAAGTGAAGAGGCGTTCACTGACAGCTGGGAACAGTGGGACGTTTCAGCTTCAGATCCCAGAAGAAATAAATAAAATACTATTTTCTTTACTGTATTTTTCTTGCTGCTGAAGGAAGAACAGAATCGACCTCAGAGCTGAACGTCTCAGTTCCCGGCTGCAGTGAACGCAGCATTAAGGCCACGCCGGTGGAAACTGCTGAGTCACTGTTCAGTGTGGAGACCCGAGTCACGGTCTGCAGGGTTGTTAGCATCAGTCACAAACAGGAGGTAGAAATTAGAAACCCTATTCTTCCATGTGATTGTGTCTAAGTGACTGATCTGGTCCAGTATTAACGACAGCCCTGAAATCACCATCACCAAACCCACCAGACTCCATGTAAATAATCAGGACTTTTAGCGTGTATAGAGCCAGCATATCTCCACCAGACTCCATGTAAATAATCAGGACTTTTAGCGTGTATAGAGCCAGCATATCTCCACCAGACTCCATGTAAATAATCAGTACTTTTAGCGTGTATAGAGCCAGCATATTTCCACCAGACTCCATGTAAATAATCAGGACTTTTAGCGTGTATAGAGCCAGCATATCTCCACCAGACTCCATGTAAATAATCAGGACTTTTAGCGTGTATAGAGCCAGCATATCTCCACCAGACTCCATGTAAATAATCAGGACTTTTAGCGTGTATAGAGCCAGCATATCTCCACCAGACTCCATGTAAATAATCAGTACTTTTAGCGTGTATAGAGCCAGCATATTTCCACCAGACTCCATGTAAATAATCAGGACTTTT
>CM042316.1:43998496-44000996 GCA_023566125.1 Zingel zingel | reverse complement strand
TGATGGAGTGACTGATGGAGTAACTGATGGAGTAACTGATGGAGTAACTGAGATGTAACTGATGGAGTAACTGATGGAGTGACTGATGGAGTAACTGATGGAGTAACTGATGGAGTGACTGATGGAGTAACTGATGGAGTAACTGATGGAGTAACTGATGGAGTAACTGAGATGTAACTGATGGAGTGACTGATGGAGTGACTGATGGAGTGACTGATGGAGTAACTGATGGAGTGACTGATGGAGTAACTGAGATGTGACTGATGGAGTGACTGATGGAGTAACTGATGGAGTGACTGATGGAGTAACTGATGGAGTAACTGATGGAGTAACTGATGGAGTGACTGAGATGTAACTGATGGAGTAACTGATGGAGTAACTGAGATGTAACTGATGGAGTAACTGATGGAGTGACTGATGGAGTGACTGATGGAGTAACTGATGGAGTGACTGATGGAGTGACTGATGGAGTAACTGATGGAGTAACTGAGATGTGACTGATGGAGTGACTGATGGAGTGACTGATGGAGTAACTGATGGAGTGACTGATGGAGTAACTGATGGAGTAACTGATGGAGTAACTGATGGAGTAACTGATGGAGTGACTGAGATGTAACTGATGGAGTAACTGATGGAGTAACTGAGATGTAACTGATGGAGTAACTGATGGAGTAACTGAGATGTGACTGATGGAGTGACTGATGGAGTAACTGATGGAGTAACTGATGGAGTGACTGAGATGTAACTGATGGAGTAACTGATGGAGTAACTGATCGAGTGACTGATGGAGTAACTGAGATGTAACTGATGGAGTGACTGATGGAGTAACTGATGGAGTAACTGAGATGTAACTGATGGAGTGACTGATGGAGTGACTGATGGAGTAACTGAGATGTAACTGATGGAGTGACTGATGGAGTAACTGATGGAGTGACTGATGGAGTAACTGATGGAGTAACTGATGGAGTAACTGAGATGTAACTGATGGAGTAACTGATGGAGTAACTGATGGAGTGACTGATGGAGTAACTGATGGAGTAACTGATGGAGTAACTGAGATGTAACTGATGGAGTGACTGATGGAGTAACTGATGGAGTAACTGAGATGTAACTGATGGAGTGACTGATGGAGTGACTGATGGAGTAACTGAGATGTAACTGATGGAGTAACTGATGGAGTGACTGATGGAGTAACTGATGGAGTAACTGAGATGTAACTGATGGAGTAACTGAGATGTAACTGATGGAGTAACTGATGGAGTAACTGATGGAGTAACTGATGGAGTAACTGAGATGTAACTGATGGAGTGACTGATGGAGTGACTGATGGAGTAACTGAGATGTAACTGATGGAGTGACTGATGGAGTAACTGATGGAGTAACTGAGATGTAACTGATGGAGTAACTGATGGAGTAACTGATGGAGTGACTGATGGAGTAACTGAGATGTAACTGATGGAGTAACTGATGGAGTAACTGATGGAGTAACTGATGGAGTAACTGATGGAGTAACTGATGGAGTAACTGATGGAGTAACTGATGGAGTAACTGAGATGTAACTGATGGAGTAACTGATGGAGTAACTGATGGAGTGACTGATGGAGTAACTGATGGAGTAACTGATGGAGTAACTGAGATGTAACTGATGGAGTGACTGATGGAGTAACTGATGGAGTAACTGAGATGTAACTGATGGAGTAACTGATGGAGTAACTGATGGAGTAACTGAGATGTAACTGATGGAGTAACTGATGGAGTAACTGAGATGTAACTGATGGAGTAACTGATGGAGTGACTGATGGAGTGACTGATGGAGTAACTGATGGAGTGACTGATGGAGTAACTGATGGAGTAACTGATGGAGTAACTGATGGAGTAACTGAGATGTAACTGATGGAGTGACTGATGGAGTGACTGATGGAGTGACTGATGGAGTAACTGATGGAGTGACTGATGGAGTAACTGAGATGTGACTGATGGAGTGACTGATGGAGTAACTGATGGAGTGACTGATGGAGTAACTGATGGAGTAACTGATGGAGTGACTGAGATGTAACTGATGGAGTAACTGATGGAGTAACTGAGATGTAACTGATGGAGTAACTGATGGAGTGACTGATGGAGTGACTGATGGAGTAACTGATGGAGTAACTGATGGAGTGACTGATGGAGTAACTGATGGAGTAACTGAGATGTGACTGATGGAGTGACTGATGGAGTGACTGATGGAGTAACTGATGGAGTGACTGATGGAGTAACTGATGGAGTAACTGATGGAGTAACTGATGGAGTGACTGAGATGTAACTGATGGAGTAACTGATGGAGTAACTGAGATGTAACTGATGGAGTAACTGATGGAGTAACTGAGATGTGACTGATGGAGTGACTGATGGAGTAACTGATGGAGTAACTGATGGAGTGACTGAGATGTAACTGATGGAGTAACTGATGGAGTAACTGATCGAGTGACTGATGGAGTAACTGAGATGTAACTGATGG
>CM042316.1:43980996-43993496 GCA_023566125.1 Zingel zingel | reverse complement strand
AACACTATACTCAACAGCAGCTAACGTTAGCCTACCGTTAGCTAGTTAACACTATACTCGACAGCAGCTAACGTTAGCCTACCTCTAGCTAGTTAACACTATACTCTACAGCAGCTAACATTAGCCTATGGCTAGCTAGATAACACTATACTCAACAGCAGCTAACGTTAGCCTACCGCTAGCTAGTTAACACTATACTCAACAGCAGCTAACGTTAGCCTACCGCTAGCTAGTAGCTGGATTAAAAACGGTTAACATGCTAACAGCTAACTCTAAACGGTGTAACGTGTGTCTGTATTTCACTGTAGAGGATTCAACTCCGGGACGTAACAATCTGCAGCTGCTGTTGTCGGGAAAACAGAGACGGTGCGTTCAATGAAACTGGTAATTTACAGCCTCGTGGTGCATTCAAAGTTGTTGTAAAATTCAAATGTGTGACTAGATTAAATATATAATAAACAAATACAAATCTTAAAATCAAGTTCATAAAGTAACTTTCTTTGCATTCATTTGATTCCCGATCAGGATCCTCTGGTAAGAACGGCTTCCATCGTTAATATGGACTCAAACACTGTTCTGAAATGATAATATATGAATATATTAATATGTATATGTTTTAATATATGAATATGTATATATGTATGTTTTAATATATGAATATGTTGATATATATATATGTGTTAATATATGAATATATTAATATGTATATATATGAATATGTTGATATATATATATATGTGTTAATATATTAATATATTAATATGTATATGTGTTAATATATGAATATATTAATATGTATATATGTTAATATATGAATATATTAATATATATATATGTGTTAATATATGAATATATTAATATGTATATATATTAATATGTTGATATGTTAATATATTAATATGTATATATGTTAATATATTAATATATGAATATATTAATATGTATATATGTTAATATATTAATATATGAATATATTAATATGTATATATGTTAATATATTAATATGTATATATGTTAATATATTAATATGTATATATGTTAATATGTGTGTGTGTGTGTAAACTGACCGGGGTCCCACGTCGACGTGCTGCAGCTCTCCGGCCACCAACGCTACGAGGTAAGACGGGACGGGGAACTCCATGGAGAACTGGAAGACCCGGTCCAGTTTGGAGAAGGAGCTGCGAGACGCACTCATCAGAACCGTCACCCCGTCTGGGACCTGCAGAACCAGAACCATCAGAACCAGAACCAAACAGAACCATCAGAACCAGAACCTCCACACATGTCTGTCTGTCTGACTGTCTGTCTGTCTGTCTGTCTGTCTGTGTGTGTGTGTCTGTGTGTGTGTGTGTCTGTGTGTGTGTGTGTCTGTGTGTGTGTGTCTCTCTGTGTGTGTGTGTGTGTGTGTGTGTGTGTGTGTGTCTCTCTGTGTGTGTGTGTGTGTGTGTGTGTGTGTGTGTGTGTGTGTGTGTGTGTGTGTGTGTGTGTGTGTGTGTGTGTGTGTGTGTGTGTGTGTGTGTGTGTGTGTGTGTGTGTGTAGGGGTCAGAGGTCAGGACTCACCCTGACTGTGGCAGTGTACGTGCTCTTGACGGCCGGCGTGTCGAAACACGGGAAGAAGGAACGATTACACACCGAGTGACCCTGAGTGAAGAGAAGAGGACGAGACTGACCACAGGTCAGCTCAGAGTCCAGCCACCAGATCTACACACACACACACACACACACACACACACACACACACACACACACACACACACACACACACACACACACACACACACCCCTTTATTTAAAACGTTGTTCTTGGAATAGTAAGATGTTGTCTCTCATCTATCGTTAGGGTCGAGCGATGTCCCCTAAACTGCCAGTTGACGATGTTTACAGTCAAACATCGCGATGGACGATGACATCATCGTCAGGTGTGGTGGTGGGAGGGGGGGGGCGACACTTTTTATTTTACTATGTCTCTTTATATAAATATTGGTTTCTACTCCTACGGGCTAACAGTTCGACCAGCCCTACATTTCAACGCCCTGTGTAACATGGCTATGCTGCCCCCTGCTGGTAGGGGCAGTGAATTAACTACGGCGCCGTAACGTCCAGACTCAATCACTTCTCAGTGATCTGCGTAGTTTGCCTTCAACAGAACGACAGCAATGACCTAATATACCATAATTACTCAGATTAAACTCCATTTTCCGTTATATTTGCACTGAACAACGCATTCAATAAACAGAAACATAACTTTTGCAGCGCACATGAACAGATGCACAATATTAGCTCACACATGAAATAGCGCCCTCGTGAATTAGTCTGCTGTTGCTAACATCCATTCATAAATCCTGCATAACATTGTCCGTACCCACAGGACATCAGACCTACTTAATGATGACAGCAGTGTCCACAAACTTAGTCCAATGAGGGGAAGGAAAGTGTGATAACGTTCCACGTTAACGTCTTTTCTCTCTCTACTACGGCATGCTGATACGTTACTAGTCCAGGTAGAGCGAGCTACTGCTGACAGGGAGAGAGACTGGATCACTACAGCCGATCCAGGCTGCTCAAAGCAATGGTCTTTTTTCACAAATAGGTTGCATGTACGGGGGAAAGTAGCTTCCACTTAAGGGCTCTATCTGCACCCTGCACAGCACAGCCCAGCCCAGCCCAGCCCAGCACAGCACAGCACAGCACAGTACAGTACAGCACAGTACAGCACAGCACAGTACAGTACAGTACAGTACAGTACAGCCCAGCACAGCACAGTACAGCCCAGCACAGTACAGCACAGTACAGCACAGTACAGTACAGCACAGTACAGTACAGCACAGCACAGCACAGCACAGTACAGCCCAGCACAGTACAGCACAGTACAGCACAGTACAGTACAGTACAGTACAGTACAGCCCAGCACAGTACAGTACAGCACAGCCCAGCACAGCACAGCACAGTACAGCCCAGCACAGCACAGTACAGCCCAGCACAGCACAGCACAGTACAGCCCAGCACAGCACAGTACAATACAGTACAGCACAAAGCCCGACGCAAGTGTCTTTGCTAGTTTAAAAGACAGACGCACTTGTCAATTTCCCATCCAGCGCCCGCGACTAGGATTAGCGCGCGTCTGACAGCGACTAGGATTAGCGCGCGTCAGACAGCGACTAGGATTAGCGCGCGTCAGACAGCGACTAGGATTAGCGCGCGTCAGACAGCGACTAGGATTAGTGCGCGTCAGACAGAGACTAGGATTAGCGCGCGTCAGACAGAGACTAGGATTAGCGCGCGTCTGACAGAGACTAGGATTAGCGCGCGTCTGACAGCGACTAGGATTAGCTTGCGTGTCCGACAGCGACTAGGATTAGCGCGTGTCCGACAGCGACTAGGATTAGCGCGTGTCCGACAGCGACTAGGATTAGCGCGTGTCCGACAGCGACTAGGATTAGCGCGTGTCCGACAGCGACTAGGATTAGCGCGTGTCTGACAGCGACTAGGATTAGCGCGTGTCCGACAGCGACTAGGATTAGCTTGCGTGTCCGACAGCGACTAGGATTAGCGTGTGTCTGACAGCGACTAGGATTAGCGCGTGTCTGACAGCGACTAGGATTAGCGCGTGTCCGACAGAGACTAGGATTAGCTTGCGTGTCCGACAGCGACTAGGATTAGCTTGCGTGTCCGACAGCGACTAGGATTAGCTTGCGTGTCCGACAGCGACTAGGATTAGCGCGTGTTCGACAGCGACTAGGATTAGCGCGTGTTCGACAGCGACTAGGATTAGCGCGTCAGACAGAGACTAGGATTAGCGCGTCAGACAGCGACTAGGATTAGCGCGTGTTCGACAGCGACTAGGATTAGCGCGTGTTCGACAGCGACTAGGATTAGCGTGTGTCTGACAGCGACTAGGATTAGCGCGTGTTCGACAGCGACTAGGATTAGCGTGTGTCTGACAGCGACTAGGATTAGCGCGTCTGACAGAGACTAGGATTAGCGCGTGTCTGACAGCGACTAGGATTAGCGTGTGTCTGACAGCGACTAGGATTAGCGCGTCTGACAGAGACTAGGATTAGCGCGTGTCTGACAGCGACTAGGATTAGCGCGTGTCTGACAGCGACTAGGATTAGCGCGTCTGACAGAGACTAGGATTAGCGTGTCTGACAGCGACTAGGATTAGCGCGTGTCTGACAGAGACTAGGATTAGCGCGTGTCCGACAGAGACTAGGATTAGCGCGTGTCTGACAGAGACTAGGATTAGCGCGTGTCTGACAGCGACTAGGATTAGCGTGTCTGACAGCGACTAGGATTAGCGTGTGTCTGACAGCGACTAGGATTAGCGCGTGTCTGACAGCGACTAGGATTAGCGTGTCTGACAGCGACTAGGATTAGCGCGTGTCTGACAGCGACTAGGATTAGCGTGTCTGACAGCGACTAGGATTAGCGTGTGTCTGACAGCGACTAGGATTAGCGCGTGTCTGACAGCGACTAGGATTAGCGTGTTCGACAGCGACTAGGATTAGCGTGTCTGACAGCGACTAGGATTAGCGTGTCTGACAGCGACTAGGATTAGCGTGTCTGACAGCGACTAGGATTAGCGTGTCTGACAGCGACTAGGATTAGCGTGTCTGACAGCGACTAGGATTAGCGCGTGTTCGACAGCGACTAGGATTAGCGTGTCTGACAGCGACTAGGATTAGCGTGTGTCTGACAGCGACTAGGATTAGCGCGTGTTCGACAGCGACTAGGATTAGCGTGTGTCTGACAGCGACTAGGATTAGCGTGTGTCTGACAGCGACTAGGATTAGCGTGTCTGACAGCGACTAGGATTAGCGTGTGTCTGACAGCGACTAGGATTAGCGTGTGTCTGACAGCGACTAGGATTAGCGTGTGTCTGACAGCGACTAGGATTAGCGTGTCTGACAGCGACTAGGATTAGCGTGTCTGACAGCGACTAGGATTAGCGTGTGTCTGACAGCGACTAGGATTAGCGTGTGTCTGACAGCGACTAGGATTAGCGTGTGTCTGACAGCGACTAGGATTAGCGTGTGTCTGACAGCGACTAGGATTAGCACGTCTGACAGAGACTAGGATTAGCGCGTGTCTGACAGCGACTAGGATTAGCGCGTGTCAGACAGCGACTAGGATTAGCGTGTGTCCGACAGAGACTAGGATTAGCGCGTGTCTGACAGAGACTAGGATTAGCGCGTGTCTGACAGCGACTAGGATTAGCGTGTCTGACAGCGACTAGGATTAGCGCGTGTCTGACAGCGACTAGGATTAGCGCGTGTCTGACAGCGACTAGGATTAGCGCGTGTCTGACAGCGACTAGGATTAGCGTGTGTCTGACAGCGACTAGGATTAGCGCGTGTCTGACAGCGACTAGGATTAGCGTGTTCGACAGCGACTAGGATTAGCGTGTCTGACAGCGACTAGGATTAGCGTGTCTGACAGCGACTAGGATTAGCGTGTCTGACAGCGACTAGGATTAGCGTGTCTGACAGCGACTAGGATTAGCGCGTGTTCGACAGCGACTAGGATTAGCGTGTGTCTGACAGCGACTAGGATTAGCGCGTGTTCGACAGCGACTAGGATTAGCGTGTGTCTGACAGCGACTAGGATTAGCGTGTGTCTGACAGCGACTAGGATTAGCGTGTCTGACAGCGACTAGGATTAGCGTGTGTCTGACAGCGACTAGGATTAGCGCGTGTTCGACAGCGACTAGGATTAGCGTGTGTCTGACAGCGACTAGGATTAGCGTGTGTCTGACAGCGACTAGGATTAGCGTGTGTCTGACAGCGACTAGGATTAGCGTGTCTGACAGCGACTAGGATTAGCGTGTCTGACAGCGACTAGGATTAGCGTGTCTGACAGCGACTAGGATTAGCGTTTGTCTGACAGCGACTAGGATTAGCGTTTGTCTGACAGCGACTAGGATTAGCGTTTGTCTGACAGCGACTAGGATTAGCGTTTGTCTGACAGCGACTAGGATTAGCGTGTGTCTGACAGCGACTAGGATTAGCGCGTGTCTGACAGCGACTAGGATTAGCGCGTGTCTGACAGCGACTAGGATTAGCGTGTCTGACAGCGACTAGGATTAGCGCGTGTCTGACAGCGACTAGGATTAGCGCGTGTCTGACAGCGACTAGGATTAGCGTGTGTCTGACAGCGACTAGGATTAGCGTGTGTCTGACAGCGACTAGGATTAGCGTGTCTGACAGCGACTAGGATTAGCGCGTGTCTGACAGCGACTAGGATTAGCGCGTGTCTGACAGCGACTAGGATTAGCGCGTGTCTGACAGCGACTAGGATTAGCGTGTCTGACAGCGACTAGGATTAGCGTGTGTCTGACAGCACTAGGATTAGCGTGTGTCTGACAGGGTGGGGGCGCGTGGCGTGACATTACGATGCACCAACCCTACTATCTGTACTGTATAACTACAGTAACCCGTTCCTCTGTAACCACGGTAACGTGTGGTGTGTGATGTCGTGTGTCTCACCGCTGGCCCGTCCGTGGTCGTGTAGCGGACGGTGACGTGGACCAGCTGGCCCGGAGTGCTCGCCGCGGCCGGCAGGCTGATGTTGAGCGATGAGCCGTAGTCTGTGAAGGGGTCCACGCGGTACGTGAGGGACAGCGGCGCCTGCTGGCCGGCACCCGCCACCTTGCAGTCGATGGCGTGGATCAGGAGGGACGGGTGGGAGTCCAGGACCAGGGTCTGAACCCCCGGCTGGACCGGCACCAGATCCAGAACCAGCCAGCCGCTCATCTCCTGCACGGGACCCACACCAAGATCATTCATTACGGTCATTCAGGAATTCAACTGTCACGTAAACCCAAAAATATATAATATGATATAATATGATATGATATGATATGATATAATATAATATGATATGATATGATATGATATGATATGATATGATATGATATGATATGATATGATATAATATAATATAATATAATATAATATAATATGATATGATATAATATAATATAATATAATATAATATAATATAATATGATATAATATGATATGATATGATATGATATGATATGATATGATATGATATGATATGATATGATATGATATAATATAATATAATATAATATAATATAATATGATATAATATAATATGATATGATATAATATGATATAATATAATATAATATGATATAATATGATATAATATAATATAATATAATATAATATAATAGGGGTGTAATGATTAATCTACTACATCGAAGTATCGCTGTATATTCCTATGATCCAACTACACAGCCCGGTCTCACGGCAGAGAAGAGGACAGAGAACAGGTCTACGCAAAACTGGTTTTTGAGGCAGATGTGTCCCACCAGGTCACTCCCTTCTTTCCTCTTCTCTCCTTTCATTTGTCCTCTCTCAAATCTCATCTGTTCTTCATCTTCCTCTAGATGTCTGTGTGGAGTCTTACAGAGCAGGAATTTGAACAGTTCCCCCGTTCTTACATCAATAGATGCAACTAACGATTACTTTCATAGTCGATTCATCTGTTGATTATTTTCTTGATTATTCGATTAGTTGTTCGGTCTCTAAAATGTCAGAAAATTGTGAAAAATGTGGATCAGTGTGTCCCAAAAAGCCCAAGATGACGTCCTCAAATGTCTTGTCCACAACTCAAAGATATTCAGATTACTGTCCCAGAGGAGAGAAGAGACTAGAAGATATTCAGATTACTGTCAGAGGAGAGAAGAGACTAGAAGATATTCAGATTACTGTCCCAGAGGAGAGAAGAGACTAGAAGATATTCAGATTACTGTCCCAGAGGAGAGAAGAGACTAGAAGATATTCAGATTACTGTCCCAGAGGAGAGAAGAGACTAGAAGATATTCAGATTACTGTCCCAGAGGAGAGAAGAGACTAGAAGATATTCAGATTACTGTCCCAGAGGAGAGAAGAGACTAGAAGATATTCAGATTACTGTCCCAGAGGAGAGAAGAGACTAGAAGATATTCAGATTACTGTCCCAGAGGAGAGGAGAGACTAGAAGATATTCAGATTACTGTCCCAGAGGAGAGACTAGAAGATATTCAGATTACTGTCCCAGAGGAGAGAAGAGACTAGAAGATATTCAGATTACTGTCAGAGGAGAGAAGAGACTAGAAGATATTCAGATTACTGTCCCAGAGGAGAGAAGATATTCAGATTACTGTCCCAGAGGAGAGAATAAACTAGAAGATATTCAGATTACTGTCAGAGGAGAGAAGAGACTAGAAGATATTCAGATTACTGTCCCAGAGGAGAGAATAAACTAGAAGATATTCAGATTACTGTCCCAGAGGAGAGAAGATACTAGAAGATATTCAGATTACTGTCCCAGAGGAGAGAATAAACTAGAAGATATTCAGATTACTGTCCCAGAGGAGAGAATAAACTAGAAGATATTCAGATTACTGTCCCAGAGGAGAGAAGAGACTAGAAGATATTCAGATTACTGTCCCAGAGGAGAGAAGATACTAGAAGATATTCAGATTACTGTCCCAGAGGAGAGAAGAGACTAGAAGATATTCAGATTACTGTCCCAGAGGAGAGAAGAGACTAGAAGATATTCAGATTACTGTCACAGAGGAGAGAAGAAACTAGAAGATATTCAGATTACTGTCCCAGAGGAGAGAAGATACTAGAAGATATTCAGATTACTGTCCCAGAGGAGAGACTAGAAGATATTCAGATTACTGTCACAGAGGAGAGAAGAGACTAGAAGATATTCAGATTACTGTCCCAGAGGAGAGACTAGAAGATATTCAGATTACTGTCCCAGAGGAGAGAAGAGACTAGAAGATATTCAGATTACTGTCAGAGGAGAGAAGAGACTAGAAGATATTCAGATTACTGTCCCAGAGGAGAGACTAGAAGATATTCAGATTACTGTCCCAGAGGAGAGAAGAGACTAGAAGATATTCAGATTACTGTCCCAGAGGAGAGAATAGACTAGAAGATATTCAGATTACTGTCCCGGAGGAGAGAAGAGACTAGAAGATATTCAGATTACTGTCACAGAGGAGAGAAGAGACTAGAAGATATTCAGATTACTGTCCCAGAGGAGAGAAGATACTAGAAGATATTCAGATTACTGTCCCAGAGGAGAGAAGATATTCAGATTACTGTCCCAGAGGAGAGAAGAGACTAGAAGATATTCAGATTACTGTCCCAGAGGAGATAAGATACTAGAAGATATTCAGATTACTGTCCCAGAGGAGAGAAGAGACTAGAAGATATTCAGATTACTGTCAGAGGAGAGAAGATATTCAGATTACTGTCAGAGGAGAGAAGATATTCAGATTACTGTCCCAGAGGAGAGACTAGAAGATATTCAGATTACTGTCAGAGGAGAGAAGATACTAGAAGATATTCAGATTACTGTCCCAGAGGAGAGGAGAGACTAGAAGATATTCAGATTACTGTCAGAGGAGAGAAGAGACTAGAAGATATTCAGATTACTGTCAGAGGAGAGAAGAGACTAGAAGATATTCAGATTACTGTCCCAGAGGAGAGAAGAGACTAGAAGATATTCAGATTACTGTCCCAGAGGAGAGAAGAGACTAGAAGATATTCACATTTAAGAAGATGGAATCAAAACATTTTTTACTTTTGTCTTAAAAAATGACTCAAACCAACTAATCGATTAATCTTTGCAGCTGTAGATGCAAGCTGTGGGGACTCAGGAGGAAGACGAGGAAGCTGAAGCTGTCAGGATTCAATGAAGAGACCACAGGTGTGCGTCATGTGATACCAACACAAGATTGTTGTCGTTTGGTATGAATGAGAAACATGACTATATTTTGAAATGCATGTCTTATATTGGCTCCAAATGAGTCCCCTCGTTGTAGAAGAAGAAGAAAGCCTTTCATGCACTGTCTGGCGATTCCTTCACCCAACCAGACAGGACAGCCAGAGACCGGTGTGGGAAAATGTGATAAGATCTGTTCTAATTGAGTTATGGGAAATATACACCGTACGACAAGTATGACACTAGATACACGATGCTATGTATTTTAGTTTGTATAGAGAAGAGCTTCTCCCTCCTTGGATCACCTTCAGTTGTTGCTGCCACACACGGCTACCACCGTTACAGCCGCCGTAGGCCGGCCGCCGCTGTAGCCGTGAAGAAGCCACGGCGGGCACCAATAGCCAGGTTCACAATATATTTTGTATTTTTCCACTAGATGAAGTCATTTAACTGGCGTTTCAAGCGTCTACGTTCAGGCGTTTGGGCTTGTAGTCAGGGTCATATTCAGATATGAACCTTTATTTAGAGGAAAACTCCCAAAACAGGCGGTCTTAACCTCGAAAATAGCCAACTGGAGATGTACACGCGTGTTCTGAGGGAGATCATTGGAGCGTCCCATCATTGGAGCGTCCCATCATTGGAGCGTCCCATCATTGGAGCGTCCCATCATTGGAGCGTCCCATCATTGGAGCGTCCCATCATTGGAGCGTCCCATCATTGGAGCGTCCCATCATTGGAGCGTCCCATCATTGGAGCGTCCCATCATTGGAGCGTCCCACAGGAGGAGGGTCTTCCTTGTAGGACGATATGAGGCGATGTAAGACAAAGGACCCGTTAGATATGTGCGGACCTTGCTCGGCTCTCCTGTGTGTTGATTTACTTTCGTGCACATTAAAGCTCTTTTTCTCGTCTGACTCCCTCAGCTTCTGTGTTCACTCTTTCACGACTTTTAATCTTGTATTTTTGAACAAAAAAGAAGAGTAATCGCGAAGTTACAGCAAGCGTTGGAGTCCGCGCCGTTATCGGGCCTTCTACAAGCAGAGGCGATACGGTACCGAGTGGTGGAGATCTCAGGAGAGAGAGCTAGCTGGACCCCCAACCCTCGCTGAGCGGTGCATCCCAGGCACCAGGGCGCCCCTGCTGGCGACACAGTGAACGCACCACGAAGCGCCAAGAGTCACTGAAGAGTAGTTGGTTGCCCGCGATCTGTAGTTAAATAGTTTGTTTATTAAAACGTGAGTAGTAGCAGGTTCAGCCGCTGCTCATGATGATGGCTGCACGTCATCTTTTATATCAATATTGTATTTGTATTATTTGTATGTTGAAGGACAGCAGCAGAAGTAGCAGGTAACCCTACTGTTGAATGGGAGCTGAAGAGGTTAACTTCCTGTTAATTAACCTAAAGTGTTGGTTTGCTTTATTCAAATAACATGTGAATGTATTTGCCATTCATTGGTGTTTACTCGTTTGTTTTTATCCATAATTATCTGATACCTGCTTCCCTGCCCTGCCCTGTCCTGCCCTGCCCTGCCCTGCCCTGCCCTGCCCTGCCCTGTCCTGCCCTGCCCTGCCCTGCCCTGCCCTGCCCTGTCCTGCCCTGCCCTGCCCTGCCCTGCCCTGTCCTGCCCTGCCCTGCCCTGTCCTGCCCTGCCCTGTCCTGTCCTGCCCTGCCCTGCCCTGCCCTGTCCTGCCCTGCCCTGCCCTGTCCTGCCCTGCCCTGCCCTGTCCTGCCCTGCCCTGCCCTGTCCTGCCCTGCCCTGCCCTGTCCTGCCCTGCCCTGCCCTGCCCTGTCCTGTCCTGCCCTGCCCTGCCCTGCCCTGCCCTGTCCTGCCCTGCCCTGTCCTGCCCTGCCCTGCCCTGCCCTGTCCTGTCCTGCCCTGTCCTGTCCTGCCCTGTCCTGTCCTGCCCTGTCCTGTCCTGTCCTGTCCTGCCCTGCCCTGTCCTGTCCTGTCCTGCCCTGTCCTGTCCTGTCCTGTCCTGCCCTGTCCTGTCCTGCCCTGTCCTGTCCTGTCCTGTCCTGCCCTGTCCTGTCCTGTCCTGTCCTGCCCTGTCCTGTCCTGCCCTGTCCTGTCCTGTCCTGTCCTGTCCTGGAGACAGCTGCTTATTTCAGTCTCACCGGCTGAATTTATGGCTAAAAAGTCACTGAATCATTTCGATGGTCTCGATCTGAATCAACCGACATCGTCCTTGAATCGTATCGACAACCTACGTTACACCCCTATAATATATTAATTATCGATAATAATATATAATAATAATAATATAATAATATATACCTAACAATAATAACATAATAATAATAAATAATAATATAATGATATATAAATGTAACAATAATAATGTATAATAATAATAATAATAATAATAATAATAATAATACATAATAAAATATATAATAATATTAATAAATAATATATAATAATATTAATAAATAATATATAGTAATATTAATATTAATAAATAATATATAGTAATAATAATATTAATAAATAATATATAGTAATAATAATAATAATAATATTAATATTAATAAATAATATATAATAATATTAATAAATAATATATAATAATAATAATAATTATAATAATAATTATAATAATCATTATCTCTCCTGGTGTCCTCGGTCTAATTTGACCCATTTTCTATAAGTTTCTATATCAGAAATCAGAAATCAGCTCTTCATCAGTACACTGTTCATTGAATTTGGGCGTTTTAATCTATTTCATAGCATTTGAAAAAAAGGAA
>CM042316.1:43955996-43975996 GCA_023566125.1 Zingel zingel | reverse complement strand
GTCGTAGTAGATATTACTGAGCCCTCTAGTGGTCGTAGTAGTTATTACTGAGCCCTCTAGAGGTCGTAGTAGTTATTACTGAGCCCTCTAGTGGCCGTAGTAGATATTACTGAGCCCTCTAGTGGCCGTAGTAGTTATTACTGAGCCCTCTAGTGGTCGTAGTAGTTATTACTGAGCCCTCTAGTGGCCGTAGTAGATATTACTGAGCCCTCTAGAGGCCGTAGTAGATATTACTGAGCCCTCTAGAGGCCGTAGTAGTTATTACTGAGCCCTCTAGAGGCCGTAGTAGTTATTACTGAGCCCTCTAGTGGCCGTAGTAGTTATTACTGAGCCCTCTAGAGGTCGTAGTAGATATTACTGAGCCCTCTAGTGGCCGTAGTAGTTATTACTGAGCCCTCTAGAGGTCGTAGTAGATATTACTGAGCCCTCTAGTGGTCGTAGTAGTTATTACTGAGCCCTCTAGAGGTCGTAGTAGTTATTACTGAGCCCTCTAGTGGCCGTAGTAGATATTACTGAGCCCTCTAGTGGCCGTAGTAGTTATTACTGAGCCCTCTAGTGGTCGTAGTAGTTATTACTGAGCCCTCTAGTGGCCGTAGTAGATATTACTGAGCCCTCTAGAGGCCGTAGTAGATATTACTGAGCCCTCTAGAGGCCGTAGTAGTTATTACTGAGCCCTCTAGAGGCCGTAGTAGATATTACTGAGCCCTCTAGAGGTCGTAGTAGTTATTACTGAGCCCTCTAGTGGTCGTAGTAGATATTACTGAGCCCTCTAGAGGTCGTAGTAGATATTACTGAGCCCTCTAGTGGCCGTAGTAGTTATTACTGAGGAAGGGGGCGGGGCTTACACACAGGAAGGGGCAGGTCTTCCCCTCTGTATTCAGACTCAAAAGTGATTTACAGTATATTCTGTCAGCACCTTCACATCAGTTCTGTCTCTGATCTCGGATCAGTCCAGTAAAATGTACATCTTCATCCTCGTACAGACACCTTGGTCTCCATGGCGACCAGCATGGAGCGCAGCCGAGAGTTTTCATTGGCCAGCAGCTTGGACGGCTCGTCAAACTCCGCCACCTGAAACGATAAAAAATCAAACTTTATACACACACACACACACACACACACACACACACACACAGAAACAGAGAGAGAGACACACACACACACACACAGAAACAGAGAGAGACACACACACACACACACACACACACACACACAGAAACAGAGAGAGACACACACACACACACACACACACACACACACACACACACACACACACACACACACACACACACACACACACACACACCTGTCCGTGGTTGAGCACCATGATGCGGTCGGCTGTGAGCACCGTGGTCAGGCGGTGAGCGATGGTCAGGGTGGTGCAGTGCTGGAAGGAAGTCCTGATGGTCTCCTGGATCAGAGCGTCCGTCTCCGCGTCCATCGCCGCCGTCGCCTCATCCAGGATCAACACCTGGGAGACAACAGCCGACCAATCAGAGGACAGCGGCCAGAACAGGCCAATCACACGATAGCGTCTTTCAGGAACACCAATCTGACTGCCTAACAAAGATTAACCATCAACTATTAAATTAATCTCCAACTATTCTGATAATCGATTGAGTAATTTTTTATGAAAACTAAATCCTTATTTCTTTCATCCTTCCTTCCTTCTCTGCATTTCTTTCCTTCCCTACCTCCTTCCCTTTGTACCGTCTTCCTTCTTTCCTTCCCTCCTTACTTACAACTTAAACACATAACGAATAATGGTTTAAGAAACTGTTTTGATAATTCCTTCCGTCCTTCCTTCCTCTCTGACCTTGAATCAGCATCTCTGACTTTGAATCAGGGTCTCTGACCTTGAATAACCGTCTCTGACCTTGATTAAGCGTCTCTGACCTTGAATAACCGTCTCTGACCTTGAATAACCGTCTCTGACCTTGACTAACTGTCTCTGACCTTGAATCAGCGTCTCTGACCTTGAATCCTCTCTGACCTTGAATCAGCGTCTCTGACCTTGAATAACCGTCTCTGACCTTGAATCCTCTCTGACCTTGAATCAGCGTCTCTGACCTTGAGTAACCGTCTCTCTGACCTTGAGTAACCGTCTCTGACCTTGAGTAACCGTCTCTGACCTTGAGTAACCGTCTCTGACCTTGAATCAGCGTCTCTGACCTTGAATCAGCGTCTCTGACCTTGAGTAACCGTCTCTCTGACCTTGAGTAACCGTCTCTGACCTTGAGTAACCGTCTCTGACCTTGAGTAACCGTCTCTGACCTTGAGTAACCGTCTCTGACCTTGAGTAACCGTCTCTGACCTTGCACTGTCGGAGCAGAGCTCTGGCGACACACAGCAGCTGTCTCTCTCCCACCGAGAAGTTTTCTCCGTTCTCCAAAATCTCCGACTGCAACTTCAGAGGCAGCTGGGACACCTGACGGAGAGAAGTACTCAGACTACTGCAGGAACAGTACTAACCAGAGCAGGGGGAATGAGAGGGGCGAACGCGAGAGCAGGGGGAATGAGAGGGGCGAACGCCAGAGCAGGGGGAATGAGAGGGGCGAACACCAGAGCAGGGGGAATGAGAGGGGGGAACACCAGAGCAGGGGGAATGAGAGGGGGGAACACCAGAGCAGGGGGAATGAGAGGGGCGAACGCCAGAGCAGGGAGAATGAGAGGGGCGAACGCCAGAGCAGGGGGAATGAGAGGGGGGAACACCAGAGCAGGGGGAATGAGAGGGGAACGCCAGAGCAGGGGGAATGAGAGGGGGGAACACCAGAGCAGGGGGAATGAGAGGGGGGAACACCAGAGCAGGGGGAATGAGAGGGGCGAACGCCAGAGCAGGGGGAATGAGAGGGGAACGCCAGAGCAGGAGGAATGAGAGGGGGAAACGCCAGAGCAGGGGGAATGAGAGTTTGTACTCACACACTCCTTCATGTGACTTCTCTGCAGAGCGTCCCAGATCTGGTCCTCGCTGTACTGGCTCAACGGGTCCAGATTGGACCTGAAAATTAAACACACCCAAACATTTAGTACTGTTCTGTTCTGTACTGTTCGGTTCTGTTCTGTTCTGTTTGGTTCTGTTCTGTTATGTTCTGTTCTGTTCGGTTCTGTTCTGTTCTGTTCTGTTCTGTTCTGTTCGGTTCTGTTCTGTTCGGTTCTGTTCTGTTCTGTTCTGTTCTGTTCTGTTCGGTTCTGTTCTGTTCTGTTCGGTTCTGTTCTGTTCTGTTCGGTTCTGTTTAGGGAGTTAGTTTAGGGACTCCATCTTGGTTTGGTTATTATTTCGGCGTTGACTCACCCTGAAGGTAGATCATCATTAAGAGTTTTCATAAGATAAGTTACTTTGTCTTCGTGAAATAACATGATTTCATGTTTGCCTCCCTCCCTCTCTGCCTGTCTCCCTCTCTGCCTGTCTCCCTCCCTCTCTGCCTGACTCCCTCCCTGCATGTATCCCTGTCTGTCTGTCTCCCTCTCTCCCTCCCTGACTGTCTCCCTCCCCCCCTGCCTGTCTCCCTCCCTCTCTGCCTGTCTCTCTCTCTCTCTGTCTGTCTCCCTCCCTGTCTCCCCCTCTCCCTGTCTCCCTCCCTCCCTCCCTACCTGCCTGACTCCCTCTCTGCATGTATCCCTGTCTGTCTGTCTCCCTCTCTCCCTCCCTGACTGTCTCCCTCCCCCCCTGCCTGTCTCTCTCCCTACCTGCCTGTCTCCCTACCTGTCTTTCGCCCTCCTTTCCTGTCCTTTTCCTGTCTCCCGGTGGTGGTGAACAGCACGGGGTCCTGTGTGTAATATATGATATGATATGATGAGTATTAGTACCTGACGGTCGTGGTGAACAGCACGGGGTCCTGTGTGTAATATATGATATGATATGATGAGTATTAGTACCTGACGGTCGTGGCGAACAGCACGGGGTCCTGAGGGATGATGGACAGTTTGCTGCGCAGGTCGGCCAGCCCGATGTCGCTGATGTCCACGCCATCTATCAGGACAGAGCCGCCACAAGGCTCCACCAGCCGGAACAGGAGCACTCCCAGAGAAGACTTCCCTACAGAGAGACAGACAGGCAGGGAGGGAGGGAGACAGGCAGGGAGGGAGGGAGACAGGCAGGCAGGGAGACAGGGAGGGAGACAGGGATGGAGGTAGGGAGGGAGACAGGCAGGCAGGGAGGGAGGGAGGGAGACAGGGAGGGAGACAGGGAGGGAGGTAGGGAGGGAGACAGGCAGGGAGGGAGGGAGGCAGAGAGACAGACATGCAGGGAGGGAGGGAGGGAGACAGGCAGAGAGACAGACATGCAGGGAGGGAGGAAGGGAGACAGGCAGAGAAACAGATGGGCAGGGAGGTAGACAGGCAGGGAGGGAGGGAGACAGGCAGGCAGGTAGGGAGGGAGACAGGGAGGGAGACGGGGAGGGAGGTAGGGAGGGAGACAGGCAGGCAGGGAGGGAGGTAGGGAGGGAGACAGGCAGGCAGGGAGGGAGGGAGACAGGGAGGGAGGGAGGGAGACAGACAGGGAGGGAGGTAGGGAGGGAGACAGACGGGCGGGAGAAAGGCAGGGAGGGAGGGAGACAAACAGACAGGGAGGCAGACAGGCAGGGAGGGAGGCAGAGAGACAGACATGCAGGGAGGGAGGGAGGGAGGGAGACAGGCAGAGAGACAGACATGCAGGGAGGGAGGGAGGGAGACAGGCAGAGAAACAGACGGGCAGGGAGGGAGGGTTGGAGGGAGGGAGACAGGCAGGGAGACAGACAGGCAGGCAGGTAGGGAAGGAGGGAGGGAGACAGGCAGGGAGACAGACAGGCAGGCAGGGTGGGAGGGAGGGAGACAGGCAGGCAGGGAGGGAGGGAGGGAGACAGGGAGGGAGACAGGCAGGGAGTAAGGAGGGAGGGAGACAGGCAGACAGACAGGCAGGGAGGGAGGGAGACAGGGAGGGAGACAGACAGGCAGGTTTATTTATTTATCGTACAAAGATTCTAACTGGATATTATTATTATTATTATTATTATTATTATATATTTATTATATTATATTGTATTAGATTATATTGTATTAGATTATATTATATGTTTCTGGAGCATGTGGAGTTGGGGACCCAGACCCCGGTCCTACCTGAGCCGGTCCTGCCCACGATGCCGACCTTCTCTTTGGGCCGGATGGTGCAGGAGATGCGGTTCAGAACCAGCGGCAGGTTTTCCTGGTACCTCATCTCCACGTCCCTCAGAACCAGCTCCCCCTGCTGGGGCCAGTCAGCTGGGGGGGAACCTCCTTTAACCCGGGCAGGGGCCTCCTGGGACAGGGACTGGTACACACACACACACACACACACACACACACACACAGAGACATACAGAGAGAGACACACACACACAGACACACAGACACACACACACACACACACACACACACACACACACACACACACAGAGACATACAGAGAGAGAGACACACACACACACACACACACACACACACACACAGACACAGACACACACACACACACACACACACACACACACACACACAGAGACATACAGAGAGAGACACACACACACACACACACACACACACACACACACAGACACAGACACACACACACACACACACACACAGAGACATACAGAGAGACACACACAGATAGACACACACAGAGACAGAGACACATATATATAGTGTATATATATATATATATATATATACACTATGTATATGTGTCTCTGTCTCTGTGTGTGTGTGTGTGTGTGTGTGTGTGTGTGTGTGTGTGTGTGTCTCTGTGTGTGTGTGTGTGTGTGTGTGTGTGTGTGTGTCTGTGTGTGTGTGTGTGTGTGTGTGTGTGTGTGTGTGTGTGTGTGTGTGTGTGTGTGTGTACCTGGATGTAGTGATGGATTCTCTCCACAGACGTGAAGCGAGCTTCAGTCTCAGACGCCAGGCGGACGGTGAACTGGAACAACCCGGTTAACTGGGAGAGAGACACAGTCATGTTTTCATGGTTCAGAGAGACAGACAGGCAGGGAGGGAGACAGGCAGGCAGGGAGACAGGGAGGGAGAGAGACAGTCATGTTTTCATGGTTCATGTCCACGTTTGTATTTGACTTCAGGAAGATGCTCAGGTCTCTGTCTGTTTAAAGGAAGGTTTCCCTCGCTGCTGTCACACCAAGCAGCCTTAGAGAGGACTGTTGGGTCTGTGTGAATTACAGAGAGTGGTCTAGACCTCCTCTATCTGTAATTATAGAGTGTGGTCTAGACCTCCTCTATCTGTAATTACAGAGTGAGGTCTAGACCTCCTCTATCTGTAATTATAGAGTGTGGTCTAGACCTCCTCTATCTGTAATTATAGAGAGTGGTCTAGACCTACTCTATCTGTTATTATAGAGTGGTCTAGACCTACTCTATCTGTAATTACAGAGTGTGGTCTAGACCTCCTCTATCTGTAATTATAGAGTGTGGTCTAGACCTACTCTATCTGTTATTATAGAGTGGTCTAGACCTACTCTATCTGTAATTACAGAGTGTGGTCTAGACCTCCTCTATCTGTAATTATAGAGTGTGGTCTAGACCTACTCTATCTGTAATTACAGAGTGTGGTCTAGACCTCCTCTATCTGTAATTATAGAGTGGTCTAGACCTCCTCTATCTGTAATTATAGAGTGTGGTCTAGACCTACTCTATCTGTTATTATAGAGAGTGGTCTAGACCTCCTCTATCTGTAATTACAGAGTGTGGTCTAGACCTCCTCTATCTGTAATTACAGAGAGTGGTCTAGACCTCTATCTGTAATTACAGAGTGTGGTCTAGACCTACTCTATCTGTAATTACAGAGTGTGGTCTAGACCTACTCTATCTGTAATTACAGAGTGTGGTCTAGACCTCCTCTATCTGTAATTACAGAGAGTGGTCTAGACCTCTATCTGTAATTACAGAGTGTGGTCTAGACCTACTCTATCTGTAATTACAGAGTGTGGTCTAGACCTACTCTATCTGTAATTACAGAGTGTGGTCTAGACCTCCTCTATCTGTAATTACAGAGAGTGGTCTAGACCTCTATCTGTAATTACAGAGTGTGGTCTAGACCTACTCTATCTGTAATTACAGAGTGTGGTCTAGACCTACTCTATCTGTACAGTTTGCTGAGATAACTTCTGTTAGGATCTGACACTGTAAAGTAGTCTCCTTGCCTGCTTCAGGTCTTCAGTTAACAGATGTTTGTAAAGCAAATATAATCATTGATTATCTGTCTGATGGTAATGACTGAGATTTCTTGAAATATTCCAACTTTTTTTCTTGATATATATAGTTTTATATATATATATATATATATATATATATATATATATATATATATATATATATATATATATATATATATATATAGTTTATATGCCGTTGAAAATAAATAAAAGTGAATCAAACTGAACTGAATAGATGTGTTCAGGTACCTGGACGGTGTAGGAGATGTGTTCAGGGGACAGTGTAGGAGATGTGTTCAGGGGACAGTGTAGGAGATGTGTTCAGGGGACAAGGTAGGAGATGTGTTCAGGGGACAGTGTAGGAGATGTGTTCAGGGGACGGGGTAGGAGATGTGTTCAGGGGACGGGGTAGGAGATGTGTTCAGGGGACAGTGTAGGAGATGTGTTCAGGGGACAAGGTAGGAGATGTGTTCAGGGGACAGTGTAGGAGATGTGTTCAGGGGACAAGGTAGGAGATGTGTTCAGGGGACAGTGTAGAAGATGTGTTCAGGGGACGGGGTAGGAGATGTGTTCAGGGGACAGTGTAGGAGATGTGTTCAGGGGACAGTGTAGGAGATGTGTTCAGGGGACAAGGTAGGAGATGTGTTCAGGGGACAGTGTAGGAGATGTGTTCAGGGGACGGGGTAGGAGATGTGTTCAGGGGACAGTGTAGGAGATGTGTTCAGGGGACAGTGTAGGAGATGTGTTCAGGGGACAAGGTAGGAGATGTGTTCAGAGGACGGGGTAGGAGATGTGTTCAGGGGACAGTGTAGGAGATGTGTTTAGGTACCTGGACAGTGTAGGAGATGTGTTCAGGGGACGGAGTAGGAGATGTGTTCAGGGGACGGGGTAGGAGATGTGTTCAGGGGACGGAGTAGGAGATGTGTTCAGGGGACGGCGTAGGAGATGTGTTCAGGGAACAGTGTAGGAGATGTGTTCAGGGGACGGCGTAGGAGATGTGTTCAGGTACCTGGACAGTGTAGGAGATGTGTTCAGGGGACGGCGTAGGAGATGTGTTCAGGTACCTGGACAGTGTTGGAGATGTGTTCAGGGGACGGTGTAGGAAATGTGTTCAGGGGACGGGGTAGGAGATGTGTTCAGGGGACGGTGTAGGAGATGTGTTCAGGTAACTGGTCGGTGTAGGAGATGTGTTCAGGGGACAGCGTAGGAGATGTGTTCAGGTAACTGGTCGGTGTAGGAGATGTGTTCAGGGGACAGCGTAGGAGATGTGTTCAGGTAACTGGTCGGTGTAGGAGATGTGTTCAGGTACCTGGACAGCGTAGGAGATGTGTTCAGGTAACTGGTCGGTGTAGGAGATGTGTTCAGGGGACAGCGTAGGAGATGTGTTCAGGTAACTGGTCGGTGTAGGAGATGTGTTCAGGTACCTGGACAGCGTAGGAGATGGCGAGGCCAGCGTAGGCCGGAGGGATCTGTCCGTGCATCAGAACCATCATGAGCGCCGTGATGCTGATCAGCGCCACGCTGATGACGTCCAGACGCACCGCCAGCCATCGCATCGCACAGCTGAACAGGTAGAAGCAGGCCTGGTTCTGGTCCAGCAGGGTCTGGTACCTAGAGCACAGTCACAGGGGGCAGATCCTACATGTTACAGGCCTGGTTCTGGTCCAGCAGGGTCTGGTACCTAGAGCACAGTCACAGGGGGCAGATCCTACATGTTACAGGCCTGGTTCTGGTCCAGCAGAGTCTGGTACCTAGAGGTGCCCTCGTTTATAAGAAGTCTCCCGGCTAATCCTGCCTTGTACTACTGAAGTTGGAGAAACAGCTAGCTAGCTCATGTAGTCCTTACCTAGCTACTGAGCATGTAGTCCTTACCTAGCTACTGAGCATGTGGTCTTACCTAGCTACTGAGCATGTGGTCTTACCTAGCTACTGAGCATGTGATCTTACCTAGCTACTGAGCATGTGGTCTTACCTAGCTACTGAGCATGTGGTCTTACCTAGCTACTGAGCATGTGGTCTTACCTAGCTACTGAGCATGTGGTCTTACCTAGCTACTGAGCATGTGGTCTTACCTAGCTACTGAGCATGTGGTCTTACCTAGCTACTGAGCATGTGGTCTTACCTAGCTACTGAGCATGTAGTCCTTACCTAGCTACTGAGCATGTGGTCTTACCTAGCTACTGAGCATGTGGTCTTACCTAGCTACTGAGCATGTGGTCTTACCTAGCTACTGAGCATGTAGTCTTACCTAGCTAATGAGCATGTGGTCTTACCTAGCTACTGAGCATGTGGTCTTACCTAGCTACTGAGCATGTGGTCTTACCTAGCTACTGAGCATGTGGTCTTACCTAGCTACTGAGCATGTGGTCTTACCTAGCTACTGAGCATGTGGTCTTACCTAGCTACTGAGCATGTGGTCTTACCTAGCTACTGAGCATGTGGTCCAGAGACCTGAACACAGGGTTAAAAGAGGAGCTGCAGCAATGAGCAGTACAACAACAATATGGTGAAAATTAATTATTGTAAACCTGTTCTGATACAACCTCTAAATACAATTATGAACCTGAAAATGAGCAGAATATGAGCTCTTTAACAGACAACTCATCCATTCATCCAGAACATAATCCACACCTTACTGTCTCACCTGTGCAGGAAGTCCCGCCCCCGGCCGTAGGCCTGCAGCGTGGCGAGGCCCTGGACGCTGGACGTGATGTGGGACATGAAGGGGGACGTGGTCACGTTGTCCAGGCGCTTCAGCTCCCGGATGAAGACCCTGGAGACGCCGTGCAGCGCCGCGAACAGCAACACCAGCGGGCCAGCTGCCGCTAGGAACCATGGGAAAACCCAGCTGATGACGCCCAGGCAGAAGAAGACCAGGATCACGTTCTGGATGAACATCTCGGCCTGGAAGGGCAGGCGAGTGTCCACTGCAGGGGGACAGACACAACCAGACATCACGCTGGGCAGACTAGTGTCCACTGCAGTTACCTTGGTCCATGTCCCTGGGGCAGTTACCTTGGTCCATGTCTCTGGGGCAGTTACCTTCGTCCATGTCTCTAGACCAGGGTCTGGGGCAGTTACCTTGGTCCATGTCCCTGGGGCAGTTACCTTGGTCCATGTCCCTGGGGCAGTTACCTTGGTCCATGTCTCTGGGGCAGTTACCTTGGTCTATGTCTCTGGGGCAGTTACCTTGGTCCATGTCTCTGGGGCAGTTACCTTGGTCCATATCTCTAGACCAGGGTCTGGGGCAGTTACCTTGGTCTATGTCTCTGGGGTAGTTACCTTGGTCCATGTCTCTAGACCAGGGTCTGGGGCAGTTACCTTGGTCCATGTCTCTGGGGCAGTTACCTTGGTCCATGTCTCTGGGGTAGTTACCTTGGTCCATGTCTCTAGACCAGGGTCTGGGGCAGTTACCTTGGTCCATGTCCCTGGGGCAGTTGCCTTCGTCCATGTCTCTAGACCAGGGTCTGGGGCAGTTACCTTGGTCCATGTCCCTGGGGCAGTTACCTTGGTCCATGTCTCTGGGGCAGTTACCTTGGTCCATGTCCCTGGGGCAGTTACCTTGGTCCATGTCTCTGGGGTAGTTACCTTGGTCCATGTCTCTAGACCAGGGTCTGGGGCAGTTACCTTGGTCCATGTCCCTGGGGCAGTTACCTTGGTCCATGTCTCTGGGGCAGTTACCTTGGTCCATGTCCCTGGGGCAGTTACCTTGGTCCATGTCCCTGGGGCAGTTACCTTGGTCCATGTCTCTGGGGCAGTTACCTTGGTCCATGTCCCTGGGGCAGTTACCTTGGTCCATGTCCCTGGGGCAGTTACCTTGGTCCATGTCTCTGGGGCAGTTACCTTGGTCCATGTCTCTGGGGCAGTTACCTTGGTCATGTCTCTGGGGCAGTTACCTTGGTCCATGTCCCTGGAGCAGTTACCTTGGTCCATGTCCCTGGGGCAGTTACCTTGGTCCATGTCTCTGGGGCAGTTACCTTGGTCCATGTCCCTCGGGCAGTTACCTTGGTCCATGTCTCTGGGGCAGTTACCTTGGTCTATGTCTCTGGGGCAGTTACCTTGGTCCATGTCTCTGGGGCAGTTACCTTGGTCCATATCTCTAGACCAGGGTCTGGGGCAGTTACCTTGGTCTATGTCTTTGGGGTAGTTACCTTGGTCAATGTCTCTAGACCAGGGTCTGGGGCAGTTACCTTGGTCCATGTCTCTGGGGCAGTTACCTTGGTCCATGTCTCTGGGGCAGTTACCTTGGTCCATGTCTCTAGACCAGGGTCTGGGGCAGTTACCTTGGTCCATGTCCCTGGGGCAGTTGCCTTCGTCCATGTCTCTAGACCAGGGTCTGGGGCAGTTACCTTGGTCCATGTCCCTGGGGCAGTTACCTTGGTCCATGTCTCTGGGGCAGTTACCTTGGTCCATGTCCCTGGGGCAGTTACCTTGGTCCATGTCTCTGGGGTAGTTACCTTGGTCCATGTCTCTAGACCAGGGTCTGGGGCAGTTACCTTGGTCCATGTCCCTGGGGCAGTTACCTTGGTCCATGTCTCTGGGGCAGTTACCTTGGTCCATGTCCCTGGGGCAGTTACCTTGGTCCATGTCTCTGGGGCAGTTACCTTGGTCCATGTCTCTGGGGCAGTTACCTTGGTCCATGTCCCTGGGGCAGTTACCTTGGTCCATGTCCCTGGGGCAGTTACCTTGGTCCATGTCTCTGGGGCAGTTACCTTGGTCCATGTCTCTGGGGCAGTTACCTTGGTCATGTCTCTGGGGCAGTTACCTTGGTCCATGTCCCTGGAGCAGTTACCTTGGTCCATGTCCCTGGGGCAGTTACCTTGGTCCATGTCTCTGGGGCAGTTACCTTGGTCCATGTCCCTCGGGCAGTTACCTTGGTCCATGTCTCTGGGGCAGTTACCTTGGTCTATGTCTCTGGGGCAGTTACCTTGGTCCATGTCTCTGGGGCAGTTACCTTGGTCCATATCTCTAGACCAGGGTCTGGGGCAGTTACCTTGGTCTATGTCTCTGGGGTAGTTACCTTGGTCAATGTCTCTAGACCAGGGTCTGGGGCAGTTACCTTGGTCCATGTCTCTGGGGCAGTTACCTTGGTCCATGTCTCTAGGGCAGTTACCTTGGTCCATGTCTCTAGACCAGGGTCTGGGGCAATTACCTTGGTCCATGTCCCTGGGGCAGTTACCTTCGTCCATGTCTCTAGACCAGGGTCTGGGGCAGTTACCTTGGTCCATGTCCCTGGGGCAGTTACCTTGGTCCATGTCTCTGGGGCAGTTACCTTGGTCCATGTATCTGGGGCAGTTACCTTGGTCCATGTCCCTGGGGCAGTTACCTTGGTCCATGTCTCTGGGGCAGTTACCTTGGTCCATGTCCCTGGGGCAGTTACCTTGGTCCATGTCTCTGGGGCAGTTACCTTGGTCCATGTCTCTGGGGCAGTTACCTTGGTCCATGTCCCTGGGGCAGTTACCTTGGTCCATGTCTCTGGGGCAGTTACCTTGGTCCATGTCTCTAGACCAGGGTCTGGGGCAGTTACCTTGGTCCATGTCCCTGGGGCAGTTCCCTTGTCCATGTCCCTGGGGCAGTTACCTTGGTCCATGTCCCTGGGGCAGTTACCTTGGTCCATGTCCCTGGGGCAGTTCCCTTGTCCATGTCTCTAGACCAGGGTCTGGGGCAGTTACCTTGGTCCATGTCCCTGGGGCAGTTACCTTGGTCCATGTCCCTGGGGCAGTTCCCTTGTCCATGTCTCTAGACCAGGGTCTGGGGCAGTTACCTTGGTCCATGTCCCTGGGGCAGTTACCTTGGTCCATGTCCCTGGGGCAGTTACCTTCGTCCATGTCCCTGGGGCAGTTACCTTGGTCCATGTCCCTGGGGCAGTTACCTTGGTCCATGTCTCTGGGGCAGTTACCTTGGTCCATGTCCCTGGGGCAGTTACCTTGGTCATGTCTCTGGGGCAGTTACCTTGGTCCATGTCTCTGGGGCAGTTACCTTGGTCCATGTCCCCGGGGCAGTTACTTTGGTCATGTCTCTGGGGCAGTTACCTTGGTCCATGTCCCCGGGGCAGTTACCTTGGTCCATGTCCCTGGGGCAGTTACCTTGGTCCATGTCCCTGGGGCAGTTACCTTGGTCCATGTCCCTGGGGCAGTTACCTTGGTCCATGTCCCTGGGGCAGTTACCTTGGTCCATGTCTCTGGGGCAGTTACCTTGGTCCATATCTCTAGACCAGGGTCTGGGTCAGTTACCTTGGTCTATGTCTCTGGGGTAGTTACCTTGGTCAATGTCTCTAGACCAGGGTCTGGGGCAGTTACCTTGGTCCATGTCTCTGGGGCAGTTACCTTGGTCCATGTCTCTGGGGCAGTTACCTTGGTCCATGTCTCTAGACCAGGGTCTGGGGCAGTTACCTTGGTCCATGTCCCTGGGGCAGTTACCTTCGTCCATGTCTCTAGACCAGGGTCTGGGGCAGTTACCTTGGTCCATGTCCCTGGGGCAGTTACCTTGGTCCATGTCTCTGGGGCAGTTACCTTGGTCCATGTCTCTGGGGCAGTTACCTTGGTCCATGTCCCTGGGGCAGTTACCTTGGTCCATGTCTCTGGGGCAGTTACCTTGGTCCATGTCCCTGGGGCAGTTACCTTGGTCCATGTCTCTGGGGCAGTTACCTTGGTCCATGTCTCTGGGGCAGTTACCTTGGTCCATGTCCCTGGGGCAGTTACCTTGGTCCATGTCTCTGGGGCAGTTACCTTGGTCCATGTCTCTAGACCAGGGTCTGGGGCAGTTACCTTGGTCCATGTCCCTGGGGCAGTTCCCTTGTCCATGTCCCTGGGGCAGTTACCTTGGTCCATGTCCCTGGGGCAGTTACCTTGGTCCATGTCCCTGGGGCAGTTCCCTTGTCCATGTCTCTAGACCAGGGTCTGGGGCAGTTACCTTGGTCCATGTCCCTGGGGCAGTTACCTTGGTCCATGTCCCTGGGGCAGTTCCATTGTCCATGTCTCTAGACCAGGGTCTGGGGCAGTTACCTTGGTCCATGTCCCTGGGGCAGTTACCTTGGTCCATGTCTCTGGGGCAGTTACCTTGGTCCATGTCTCTGGGGCAGTTACCTTGGTCCATGTCCCAGGGGCAGTTACCTTGGTCATGTCTCTGGGGCAGTTACCTTGGTCCATGTCCCCGGGGCAGTTACCTTGGTCCATGTCCCCGGGGCAGTTACCTTGGTCCATGTCCCTGGGGCAGTTACCTTGGTCCATGTCCCTGGGGCAGTTACCTTGGTCCATGTCCCTGGGGCAGTTACCTTCGTCCATGTCCCTGGGGCAGTTACCTTGGTCATGTCTCTGGGGCAGTTACCTTGGTCCATGTCTCTGGGGTAGTTACCTTGGTCCATGTCTCTGGGGCAGTTACCTTGGTCCATGTCCCTGGGGCAGTTACCTTCGTCCATGTCTCTGGGGCAGTTACCTTGGTCCATGTCCCTGGGGCAGTTACCTTGGTCCATGTCCCCGGGGCAGTTACCTTGGTCCATGTCCCTGGGGCAGTTACCTTGGTCCATGTCCCCGGGGCAGTTACCTTCGTCCATGTCCCCGGGGCAGTTACCTTCGTCCATGTCCCTGGGGCAGTTACCTTGGTCCATGTCCCTGGGGCAGTTACCTTGGTCCATGTCTCTGGGGCAGTTACCTTGGTCATGTCCCTGGGGCAGTTACCTTGGTCCATGTCCCTGGGGCAGTTACCTTGGTCCATGTCCCCGGGGCAGTTACCTTGGTCCATGTCCCTGGGGCAGTTACCTTCGTCCATGTCCCTGGAGAAGCTGGTGAGGATCCGAGCGGCCGGCGTGGTGTCGAAGAACTTCATGGGGCAGCGCAGCAGTTTGTGGAACAGCTGGTCGTGGAGCTTAGAGGAGGCACGAAGAGTTCCCTGCACACAGAAATACACACTCAGGAACACACACACACACACACACACACACTATCTCTACACACACACACACACACACACACACACACACTATCTCTACACACACACACACACACACACACACACACACACTATCTCTACACACACACACACACACACACACACACACACACACACTATCTCTACACACACACACACACTATCTCTACACACACACACACACACACACATACACTATCTCTACACACACACACACACACACACACACACACACACTATCTCTACACACACACACACACACACACACACACACTATCTCTACACACACACACACACACACACACACACACACTATCTCTACACACACACACACACACACTCACTATCTCCACACACACACACACACACACACACACACACACACTGTCTACACACACACTCAGACACACACACACACACACACACACACACTATCTCTACACACACACACACACACACACTATCTCTACACACACTCACTATCTCTACACACACACACTCAGACACACACACACTCAGAAATACACACTCAGAAACACACACACTATCTCTACACACACACACTCAGACACACACACACTGTCTCTACACACACACTATCTCTACACATACACACTCAGACACACAATCTCCACACACACACACTCTATCTCTACACACACACTCACACACACACACACACACTCAGAAATACACACTCAGACACACACACACACACACACACACACACACACACTATCTCTACACACACACTCAGACACTCAGAAATACACACTCAGACACACACACACACTGTCTCTACACACACACACTCAGACACACACACACACACACTGTCTCTACACACACACACACACACACACACACACACACTATCTCTACACACACACACACACTCACTATCTCCACACACACACACACACACACACACACACACACACACACACTGTCTACACACACACTCAGACACACACACACACACACACACACACACACACTATCTCTACACACACACACACACACACACACACTATCTCTACACACACTCACTATCTCTACACACACACACTCAGACACACACACACTCAGAAATACACACTCAGAAACACACACACTATCTCTACACACACACACTCAGACACACACACACTGTCTCTACACACACACTATCTCTACACACACACACTCAGACACACAATCTCCACACACACACACTCTATCTCTACACACACACTCAGACACACACACACACACACACTCAGAAATACACACTCAGACACACACACACACACACACACTATCTCTACACACACACTCAGACACACACACACACTCAGAAATACACACTCAGACACACACACACACTGTCTCTACACACACACACTCAGACACACACACACACACTGTCTCTACACACACACACACACACACACACACACACACACACACACACTATCTCTACACACACACACACACACACACACACACACACACTCTCACCCTCTCTAATATTACCGGAGGAGCTGGATGTCAGAACACAGATGTGTGAAAAAAGTGACAGAAAATTTAAAAAAAAACGTCGGAACAAAAATGTCGGAAAAATGATGAAAAAAAGCATCAGATTTTCACCCATACCGCCATCTTATTCTAAACCTAACCAAACTAACCAACCTAACCAACCTAACCAAACTAACCAAACTAACCAAACTAACCAACCTAACCAAACTAACCAAACTAACCAACCTAACCAAACTAACCAAACTAACCAAACTAACCAACCTAACCAACCTAACCAAACTAACCAAACTAACCAACCTAACCAAACTAACCAACCTAACCAAACTAACCAAACTAACCAACCTAACCAAACTAACCAACCTAACCAAACTAACCAAACTAACCAACCTAACCAACTTAACCAAACTAACCAATCTAACCAACCTAACCAAACTAACCAACCTAACCAACCTAACCAAACTAACCAACCTAACCAACCTAACCAAACTAACCAAACTAACCAACCTAACCAACCTAACCAAACTAACCAACCTAACCAAACTAACCAAACTAATCAAAATAACCAACCGAACCAAACTAACCACACTAACCAACCTAACCAAACTAACCAACCTAACCAAACTAACCAACCTAACCAAACTAACCAACCTAACCAAACTAACCAAACTAACCACACTAACCACACTAACCAACCTAACCAAACTAACCAAACTAACCAAACTAACCAACCTAACCAAACTAACCAACCTAACCAAACTAACCACACTAACCAAACTAACCAACCTAACCAACCTAACCAACCTAACCAAACTAACCAAACTAACCAACCTAACCAACCTAACCAAACTAATCAAACTACGGCCGATTCACGCCATGAACTCCTTTCAAAATAAGAGCGTAGAGAGAAATGTCTCACCTGGTCATGAACTCCTTTCAAAATAAGAGCGTAGAGAGAAATGTCTCACCTGGTCATGAACTCCTTTCAAAATAAGAGCGTAGAGAGAAATGTCTCACCTGGTCATGAACTCCTTTCAAAATAAGAGCGTAGAGAGAAATGTCTCACCTGGACGAAGACGACGCCTCTGATGAGTTTGAAGAGCAGCATGACTCCCATGGAGGAGGCGTAGACGGCAGCGTACTGATGCATCATGGGATTGTCCTTCATGCTGACACTCACAGCCGAACTGTTGCCCTGGGTTACCGTGGTGTTCTGGGAAAAACAGACAAACACAGAAGAGACATGAGAGGAAGACAGGGAACCATCATTCCCCCCTCTCATTCCCCCTGCTCTGGTGTTCCCCCTCTCATTCCCCCTGCTCTGGTGTGTCCCCCTCTCATTCCCCCTGCTCTGGTGTTCCCCCTCTCATTCCCCCTGCTCTGGTGTGTCCCCCTCTCATTCCCCCTGCTCTGGCGTGTCCCCCTCTCATTCCCCCTGCTCTGGCGTGTCCCCCTCTCATTCCCCCTGCTCTGGCGTGTCCCCCTCTCATCCCCCCTGCTCTGGTGTGTCCCCCTCTCATTCCCCCTGCTCTGGTGTTCCCCCTCTCATCCCCCCTGCTCTGGTGTGTCCCCCTCTCATTCCCCCTGCTCTGGCGTGTCCCCCTCTCATCCCCCCTGCTCTGGCGTGTCCCCCTCTCATTCCCCCTGCTCTGGCGTGTCCCCCTCTCATTCCCCCTGCTCTGGCGTGTCCCCCTCTCATTCCCCCTGCTCTGGCGTGTCCCCCTCTCATTCCCCCTGCTCTGGCGTGTCCCCCTCTCATCCCCCCTGCTCTGGTGTGTCCCCCTCTCATTCCCCCTGCTCTGGTGTTCCCCCTCTCATTCCCCCTGCTCTGGCGTGTCCCCCTCTCATCCCCCCTGCTCTGGTGTGTCCCCCTCTCATTCCCCCTGCTCTGGCGTGTCCCCCTCTCATTCCTCCTGCTCTGGCGTGTCCCCCTCTCATTCCCCCTGCTCTGGCGTGTCCCCCTCTCATCCCCCCTGCTCTGGCGTGTCCCCCTCTCATTCCCCCTGCTCTGGCGTGTCCCCCTCTCATTCCCCCTGCTCTGGTGTGTCCCCCTCTCATTCCCCCTGCTCTGGCGTGTCCCCCTCTCATTCCCCCTGCTCTGGTGAAGATGAAGAGGAGAGTCTGACCCCGCTGCCCTGGTTGATCCAGTAGCTGAGCCACCACTGGCAGAAGGCGGAGCTTCCCACGTTGAGGACGAATAGGAGCAGGATGAGCAGGCAGGAGGCGGAGCCTCCGCACGCCGCCATGTAGAGGCGGAACACGGGCCAGGCCACGCCCCCACACTGATGCTCCTCCCCTTTAACGTCACATGACCAGAAAGAGAAACCAGAGGGATCAGCGCTGGACACGTCTTCTTTAACGTTAGAAACAGCGATTTGTGTCTGTGTGTGTGTGTGTGTGTGTGTGTGTGTGTGTGTCTGTGTGTGTGTGTGTGTGTGTGTGTGTGTGTGTGTCTCCGTGTGTCTGTGTGTGTCTGTGTGTGTGTGTGTGTGTGTGTCTGTATGTGTGTGTGTGTGTGTGTGTGTGTGTGTGTGTCTGTGTGTGTGTGTGTGTGTCTGTATGTGTGTGTGTGTGTGTGTGTGTGTGTGTGTGTGTGTGTGTGTGTGTCTGTCTGTGTGTCTGTCTGTGTGTGTGTGTCTCCGTGTGTCTGTGTGTGTCTCCGTGTGTGTGTGTGTGTGTGTGTGTCTGTATGTGTGTGTGTGTGTGTGTGTGTCTGTATGTGTATGTGTGTGTGTGTGTGTCTGTGTCTGTCTGTCTGTCTGTCTGTCTGTCTGTCTGTCTGTCTGTGTGTGTGTGTGTGTGTGTGTGTGTGTGTGTGTCTCCGTGTGTCTGTGTGTGTCTGTGTGTGTGTGTGTGTGTGTGTCTGTATGTGTGTGTGTGTGTGTGTGTGTGTGTGTGTCTGTGTGTGTGTGTGTGTGTCTGTATGTGTGTGTGTGTGTGTCTGTCTGTGTGTGTGTGTGTGTGTGTGTGTGTCTGTCTGTGTGTCTGTCTGTGTGTGTGTGTGTGTCTCCGTGTGTCTGTGTGTGTCTCCGTGTGTGTGTGTGTGTGTGTGTGTCTGTATGTGTGTGTGTGTGTGTGTGTGTGTGTCTGTATGTGTATGTGTGTGTGTGTGTGTCTGTCTGTCTGTCTGTCTGTCTGTCTGTCTGTGTGTGTGTGTGTGTGTGTGTGTGTGTGTGTCTGTCTGTGTGTCTGTCTGTGTGTGTGTGTGTGTCTCCGTGTGTCTGTGTGTGTCTGTGTGTGTGTGTGTGTGTGTGTGTGTGTCTGTATGTGTGTGTGTGTGTGTGTGTCTCCGTGTGTCTGTGTGTGTCTGTGTGTGTGTGTGTGTGTGTGTGTGTCTGTATGTGTGTGTGTGTGTGTGTGTGTGTGTGTGTGTCTGTGTGTGTGTGTGTC
>CM042316.1:43945996-43950996 GCA_023566125.1 Zingel zingel | reverse complement strand
AACAGGATGTTGTCTCTGAGCGTTGCGTTCAGGATCCAGGCCTGCTGAGCCACGTAGGCCAGTCGTCCTCTGACCGCCACGCTGCCCTCCAGTGGCGTCATCTGTCAGAACACCAATCAGTGATCAGGGAAGGAACAGCAGGAAGTGAGTGTTACGTAGAGATGATGTTGTGGTCTCGGTGCGGTTGAGTCTGGAAGGGATACAGCTACGGCAACGACAGTCAAGTTTAGGGAAAAGAGTGTGTGAGTGTGTGTGTGTGTGTGTGTGTGTGTGTGTGTGTGTGTGTGTGTGTGTGTGTGTGTGTGTGTGTGTGTGCTGTAGGTAACATCACCTGTCCTAAGATAGCAGAGATCAGGGAGGTTTTTCCGCTGCCGACGCTCCCGCAGACACCGACCAGCTTCCCCTGAACACACAGCAGTTAAACATCACATCCTGGATACTAGATGACATCACACTGACCATCCTGGATACTAGATGACATCATACTGACCATCCTGGATACTAGATGACATCACACTGACCATCCTGGATACTAGATGACATCACACTGACCATCTTGGATACTAGATGACATCACACTGATCATCCTGGATACTAGATGACATCACACTGATCATCCTGGATACTAGATGACATCACACTGACCATCCTGGATACTAGATGACATCACACTGATCATCCTGGATACTAGATGACATCACACTGATCATCCTGGATACTAGATGACATCACACTGACCATCCTGGATACTAGATGACATCATACTGAACATCGTGCTGTCTTCAAAGGGAACTCATATGTACGACACGGGAACTCTGAGCTTTCACTTTAATTTCCACTTATGTGTTGTAGAAATATGTTATTAACAAAATGTGTGTATGTGCTTGTTGCAAAAGAGCTGTTAGTCACTGAGGAAGTGGTTAAAGGCACTCCGGTACTCTGATGCACAGAAAGTTCAGCTTAATCATAAAAATAGTCTTTTTATGGCATAGAAGGGCACTGTTTGAAGGTTGCAAGAACGGAAGAGGAAGTTGTACCACACGGAGGCCCCGACCTCGGCGTGTGTGTGTGTGTGTGTGTGTGTGTGTGTCTGTGTGTGTGTGTGTGTGTGTGTGTGTGTGTGTGTATGTGTCTGTGTGTATGTGTGTGTGTGTGTGTGTGTGTGTGTGTGTGTGTGTGTCTGTGTGTGTGTGTCTGTGTGTGTGTGTCTGTGTCTGTGTGTGTGTGTGTGTGTGTGTGTGTGTGTGTGTGTGTGTGTCTGTGTGTGTGTGTGTGTGTGTGTGTGTGTGTGTGTGTGTGTGTGTGTGTGTGTGTGTGTGTGTGTGTGTGTGTGAGTGTGTGTGTGTGTAAGATAAATAGTTTCTGCCTAAAAAACAAGAAGGCCCCCCCCCCCCCTCTGTGAGGATAGGATAAAAGCTTGAGGGAGAGAACAGATCAGAGCTCATTTTTCAGACGAGATCTTGGTGGACCAGCTCTGAATGGATGTCTGTTGCTAGGGAAACTTAGACTCTGTTTGTAACTCTTATGCTGGACTCATCCTTGGGTTCTGGTAAACTTAAGTCCGATGTAAAAAAATAACAACTTGGAGTCAGATTTGACAGGCCTTAGGGCCTCATTTGGACAAAGTTCTGCCTACACGGTCAATCCTCATATTAAGTTCATATGGGAGCTTCTCTACACTCCATCCCACTCCTCCCCTCGCTGCCCACTCACACGCTGAGTGTGTGTGATACCTGCTGGACGCTCAGGTTGATGCAGTGCAGGGTGCTCTGCAGTCTCTGGGAGGGAGGGGGGGCAGTGTTCCCGTCTTCCTCCTCTGGACCGGAGGCTCTTCCTCTTCCTGTCAGCAGGGAGCCGCTCACTTCCTCTTCCTGCAGAACCGCTCGCTCTCTGCACCTGAAGTGCAACACACACTCTTAGGGTCCTATCTCGCACCCAGTGCAGCGCAGCACAAAGCCCGTACTGGTCTTACAGGGAGGTGTGTTCAGGTGCATTCTGGTCTTACAGGGAGGTGTGTTCAGGTGCATTCTGGTCTTACAGGGAGGTGTGTTCAGGTGCATTCTGGTCTTACAGGGAGGTGTGTTCAGGTGCATTCTGGTCTTACAGGGAGGTGTGTTCAGGTGCATTCTGGTCTTACAGGGAGGTGTGTTCAGGTGCATTCTGGTCTTACAGGGAGGTGTGTTCAGGTGCATTCTGGTCTTACAGGGAGGTGTGTTCAGGTGCATTCTGGTCTTACAGGGAGGTGTGTTCAGGTGCATTCTGGTCTTACAGGGAGGTGTGTTCAGGTGCATTCTGGTCTTACAGGGAGGTGTGTTCAGGTGCATTCTGGTCTTACAGGGAGGTGTGTTCAGGTGCATTCTGGTCTTACAGGGAGGTGTGTTCAGGTGCATTCTGGTCTGGGCATGCTGGTCTTACAGGGAGGTGTGTTCAGGTGCATTCTGGGCGTGCTGCTCTTACAGGGAGGTGTGTTCAGGTGCATTCTGGGCGTGCTGGTCTTACAGGGAGGTGTGTTCAGGTGCATTCTGGGCGTGCTGGTCTTACAGGGAGGTGTGTTCAGGTGCATTCTGGGCGTGCTGGTCTTACAGGGAGGTGTGTTCAGGTGCATTCTGGGCGTGCTGGTCTTACAGGGAGGTGTGTTCAGGTGCATTCTGGGCATGCTGGTCTTACAGGGAGGTGTGTTCAGGTGCATTCTGGGCGTGCTGGTCTTACAGGGAGGTGTGTTCAGGTGCATTCTGGGCATGCTGGTCTTACAGGGAGGTGTGTTCAGGTGCATTCTGGGCGTGCTGGTCTTACAGGGAGGTGTGTTCAGGTGCATTCTGGGCGTGCTGGTCTTACAGGGAGGTGTGTTCAGGTGCATTCTGGGCATGCTGGTCTTACAGGGAGGTGTGTTCAGGTGCATTCTGGGCGTGCTGGTCTTACAGGGAGGTGTGTTCAGGTGCATTCTGGGCATGCTGGTCTTACAGGGAGGTGTGTTCAGGTGCATTCTGGGCATGCTGGTCTTACAGGGAGGTGTGTTCAGGTGCATTCTGGGCGTGCTGCTCTTACAGGGAGGTGTGTTCAGGTGCATTCTGGGCATGCTGGTCTTACAGGGAGGTGTGTTCAGGTGCATTCTGGGCGTGCTGGTCTTACAGGGAGGTGTGTTCAGGTGCATTCTGGGCATGCTGGTCTTACAGGGAGGTGTGTTCAGGTGCATTCTGGTCTTACAGGGAGGTGTGTTCAGGTGCATTCTGGTCTTACAGGGAGGTGTGTTCAGGTGCATTCTGGTCTTACAGGGAGGTGTGTTCAGGTGCATTCTGGTCTTACAGGGAGGTGTGTTCAGGTGCATTCTGGTCTGGGCATGCTGGTCTTACAGGGAGGTGTGTTCAGGTGCATTCTGGGCGTGCTGCTCTTACAGGGAGGTGTGTTCAGGTGCATTCTGGGCGTGCTGGTCTTACAGGGAGGTGTGTTCAGGTGCATTCTGGGCGTGCTGGTCTTACAGGGAGGTGTGTTCAGGTGCATTCTGGGCGTGCTGGTCTTACAGGGAGGTGTGTTCAGGTGCATTCTGGGCGTGCTGGTCTTACAGGGAGGTGTGTTCAGGTGCATTCTGGGCATGCTGGTCTTACAGGGAGGTGTGTTCAGGTGCATTCTGGGCGTGCTGGTCTTACAGGGAGGTGTGTTCAGGTGCATTCTGGGCATGCTGGTCTTACAGGGAGGTGTGTTCAGGTGCATTCTGGGCGTGCTGGTCTTACAGGGAGGTGTGTTCAGGTGCATTCTGGGCGTGCTGGTCTTACAGGGAGGTGTGTTCAGGTGCATTCTGGGCATGCTGGTCTTACAGGGAGGTGTGTTCAGGTGCATTCTGGGCGTGCTGGTCTTACAGGGAGGTGTGTTCAGGTGCATTCTGGGCATGCTGGTCTTACAGGGAGGTGTGTTCAGGTGCATTCTGGGCGTGCTGCTCTTACAGGGAGGTGTGTTCAGGTGCATTCTGGGCGTGCTGGTCTTACAGGGAGGTGTGTTCAGGTGCATTCTGGGCGTGCTGGTCTTACAGGGAGGTGTGTTCAGGTGCATTCTGGGCATGCTGGTCTTACAGGGAGGTGTGTTCAGGTGCATTCTGGGCGTGCTGGTCTTACAGGGAGGTGTGTTCAGGTGCATTCTGGGCGTGCTGGTCTTACAGGGAGGTGTGTTCAGGTGCATTCTGGGCGTGCTGGTCTTACAGGGAGGTGTGTTCAGGTGCATTCTGGGCGTGCTGGTCTTACAGGGAGGTGTGTTCAGGTGCATTCTGGGCATGCTGGTCTTACAGGGAGGTGTGTTCAGGTGCATTCTGGGCATGCTGGTCTTACAGGGAGGTGTGTTCAGGTGCATTCTGGGCGTGCTGGTCTTACAGGGAGGTGTGTTCAGGTGCATTCTGGGCGTGCTGGTCTTACAGGGAGGTGTGTTCAGGTGCATTCTGGGCGTGCTGGTCTTACAGGGAGGTGTGTTCAGGTGCATTCTGGGCGTGCTGGTCTTACAGGGAGGTGTGTTCAGGTGCATTCTGGGCGTGCTGGTCTTACAGGGAGGTGTGTTCAGGTGCATTCTGGGCGTGCTGGTCTTACAGGGAGGTGTGTTCAGGTGCATTCTGGGCGTGCTGGTCTTACAGGGAGGTGTGTTCAGGTGCATTCTGGGCGTGCTGGTCTTACAGGGAGGTGTGTTCAGGTGCATTCTGGGCGTGCTGGTCTTACAGGGAGGTGTGTTCAGGTGCATTCTGGGCGTGCTGGTCTTACAGGGAGGTGTGTTCAGGTGCATTCTGGGCGTGCTGGTCTTACAGGGAGGTGTGTTCAGGTGCATTCTGGGCGTGCTGGTCTTACAGGGAGGTGTGTTCAGGTGCATTCTGGGCGTGCTGGTCTTACAGGGAGGTGTGTTCAGGTGCATTCTGGGCGTGCTGGTCTTACAGGGAGGTGTGTTCAGGTGCATTCTGGGCGTGCTGGTCTTACAGGGAGGTGTGTTCAGGTGCATTCTGGACGTGCTGGTCTTACAGGGAGGTGTGT
>CM042316.1:43923802-43933802 GCA_023566125.1 Zingel zingel | reverse complement strand
ACGTTAGCTACGCTCCCCTTACGTTAGCTACGCTCCCCTTCCGTTAGCTACGCTCCCCTTCCGTTAGCTACGCTCCCCTTCCGTTAGCTACGCTCCCCTTCCGTTAGCTACGCTCCCCTTCCGTTAGCTACGCTCCCCTTACGTTAGCTACGCTCCCCTTACGTTAGCTATGCTTCCCTTCCGTTAGCTACGCTCCCCTTACGTTAGCTACGCTCCCCTTACGTTAGCTACGCTTCCCTTCCGTTAGCTATGCTCCCCTTACGTTAGCTATGCTTCCCTTACGTTAGCTACGCTCCCCTTACGTTAGCTACGCTCCCCTTACGTTAGCTAAGCTTCCCTTCCAACAGGCTCTGCTGAAGCAGAGATGCTTAATGTCAGCTAACGTCCAGAATAATTGGACTTTGGGTGAGATTTTTTGACAGTTGTCAGTGGTTATGAGGAGCAATATGAGAGAGAAATATCGTGATGATTGATCGATGTTTAGGTACATTAATCTACGTTAAAAATTCCCACGGTAGGTGTTGAAGATTGTCCCCGGAAAAGTAGCTTGGTCGACGGATAAACTGATTTCTGGTTCTGGAAGTCATTTTCTGACATTCAATATGTCCATTAACGGGTCATTAAATGCTGATATAAAGACTTTTAAAGTCTGTAAACACACCAACCAGCTACGAGAGGAGACATGATGAGAAACCGTTTGGTTCTTAACACTTTTAAACGTTGATAAACGGACAAAAAAAGGTCAAAAGGAACAGAATTAGACTTACTTCAGTGGTGGCTGTTCGCGGGGTTGGGTAAACGTTTCCATGGAAACCCGTTAGGCTGAGGATTGTGGGTAGTGTAGTTTTCTCCACGGCGTCGTCAACAAAACATGTTATTCTTGAAATGTTCAGACTTTATACTACATGTTTGCAGTACTGTGTTATTGAATATACTTTATACTACATGTTTGCAGTATCTGGACTGTTTAAACAGGTCTGAAGGATCAGTCTCAGGGCAAAATACCCACTTCCTCTGTCTCCCAGAATGCTTTGCTGCCCTCTGCTGTCACTTAGTGACGTCACATACACCGAACAGAAGAATTTAAAGCGACAGTAACACATTTACTGTCAGTGCGTCTCTGTCTTTAACTAACGGGGTGGACAGAATAAGAGGAACACTCAAGTATGAGTCAGCACAGTGATAATTTGGGGTTTCTGAGTTTTAAACATGAACTGTTAACCCTCCTGGTTCCTCGGGTCTAATCTGACCCATATTCTACGTTTCTATATCAGAAATTTGGGTTCCTTTCAACCAAAATGTCAGAACATAACGTGGATGTTTCCTCCAACGCTCTTCACAAGTGAACCACGATCGGCTCCCTACTTTAAATTAATTTGGGGGTTTTATTTAATAGCATTTGAAGAAAACTTATTATAAAAGAAAGTTGAAAAGACAAAAATGTCAGAAATGGCTCCAAAACGCAGGACACCTGGGACAACACATCGTACGGAAACGGTTGGGGAAGCAACACAAGACGTCCATGTTGGGGGGGGGGGGGGGGTAATTTGACCCAGAGATTAAAGAAGGAGAGACAGACGGGCTGAAGGAGAGACAGACGGTCTGAAGGAGAGACAGACGGTCTGAAGGAGAGACAGACGGGCTGAAGGAGAGACAGACGGGCTGAAGGAGAGACAGACGGGCTGAAGGAGAGACAGGCGGTCTAAAGGAGAGACAGACAGGCGGGCTGAAGGAGAGACAGACAGGCGGTCTAAAGGAGAGACAGACAGGCGGTCTAAAGGAGAGACAGACAGGCGGTCTAAAGGAGAGACAGACAGGCGGTCTAAAGGAGAGACAGACGGGCAGCGTTTTGACGGATTATTTTATTGTTTCTGTACAAACAAGAACATCGACGGCTGCTGATGGTTCCTCTTCACACTCGGGAGGGATACAGCATCTGGAACACAGGAAGTCACACCGTCACAACACAACACACAGGAAGTCACACCGTCACAACACACAGGAAGTCACACCGTCACAACACAACACACAGGAAGTCACACCGTCACAACACACAGGAAGTCACACCGTCACAACACAACACACAGGAAGTCACACCGTCACAACACACAGGAAGTCACACCGTCACAACACAACACACAGGAAGTCACACCGTCACAACACACAGGAAGTCACACCGTCACAACACACAGGAAGTCACACCGTCACAACACACAGGAAGTCACACAGTCAGAGTAAAGCCGTCAGCAGCTGTGTCTCAGCTGCTCCAGACGATATCGGAGCCGTTCTATCAGACGCACAGCTGATCGGTCAGGTGGTCGTGTGTGATGTCAGCGTGTTATACAGGCGTCTATGTCCTCGTCTCCTCTGGGACAGGAAGCTGAAGATCTTTGAGTTGGGACAGAACGAGACGTCCGAGGACGTCCACATTTCTCACCACGTTTTGATATTTTTAGAGACCAAACGACTCATCGAAAATAAACAGATTAATCAATTATGAAAATAATCATCAGTTGCAGCCTTTCCAACCCTCGGGTTGACCTCGGGTCACCTCGGGTCACACCGGGTCACCTCGGGTCACACCGGGTCACCTCGGGTCACCTCGGCCGGTATTAATTTTGGTTTATCAGAAATATTGGACGTAGAAGAAACATTAACTATTGAAAACGTTGGAAAAAGCAACAACACAAAGTGTGTCTTCCCAGGTTGACGGGAAGACGACTCGAGGCCAACGGTTGGCTGTTCGGCTGTACGGGGTCCTTAAATAACACGTATTATTACTAACGTTGGGTCACACGGCTCGCCACTAACGATCGTCCTGCGATGGGACTACCACACACGGCGAGGAAGACGAGGAGACTACACGTGGTGCAGCCGTAACTAGTGCTGGGCCACATCTCAATATCATATCGATATCGTGATGTGAGACTAGATATCGTCTTAGATTCTGAAGAATTGTAATATCGTTACATGGTAAGTGTTGTCTTTTACTGGTTTCAAAGGCTGCATTACAGTAAAGTGGTGTCATGTTCTGATCTCACCAGACTGTTCCAGCTGTTCTGTTATTTGCCTTTAACCACTCAGTCATTATATCCATATTATGATGGTTATTCATCTAAAATATAAATGTGGAGGATATTTTGTGAAAGCACCAGTTGTCAACCTTGCAATATCGTTGCCATATCGACATCGAGGTGTTTGGTCAAAAATATTGTGATATTTGATTTTCTCCATATCGCCCAGCCCTAGCCATAACCATAACCATAACCCGGCCCAGGCATCAACATCTGGAGAAACACGGCCATCACAGGTCCTCACAGGCCGAGCTCAGGTCTGAGAGGTCTTCTTTACAACTCAAAGACATTCAGTCCAACATTAAATACAGAATGAACAGTGCTTCTGTTCTAACATGTTCAGGTTCACAACATTAACGGCCTTTTTCCATCACATGGTACCTTCTCAACTCGCCACGCTGTGCGTCCGTTCTCCGTTGCAGATTGTAGTCCCGCCTCAGCGTGGCTGGTCGTCTTATACGCCGGCTCCACGCACACCAGCGCACAAGTATAACCATCAGGCCCCTTGAGCTGGTTCTCCAGTTCTGTGGAGGCTCCAGCAGAGCTTTCTCCGTAGCCGATGGAAGTGGCCTGATGGTTATACTTGTGCGCTGGTGTGTGCGTGGAGCCGGCCGTGTGTGTGTGTACGTAGGCTACGGAGAAAGCTCTGCCTGGAGCCTCCGCAGGACTGGAAACAAGCGGCGCCGCAGTAACCTGGCGTGACCTAACGCCACACACACAGAACGTGGAAGGTGTGTTGATGCCAGAAGACACATTTAGTTTCTAATGAAGCTGGAGGCAGCAAACACACAGCTGGCTGAACTAGTTAAAGATAGGGTTAGTTCAGGACGCCCGTCTGTCGCTTTCACCTCACCTTTTGGTATTGCCTCAGCTCGCTGGGACCTCCACGGAGGTGGTACTACATAAAGTTCCTGTTAGCAGGTACTACATGAAGTTCCTGTTAGCAGGTACTACATGAAGTACCTGTTAGCAGGTACTACATGAAGTACCTGTTAGCAGGTACTACATGAAGTACCTGTTAGCAGGTACTACATAAAGTTCCTGTTAGCAGGTACTACATAAAGTTCCTGTTAGCAGGTACTACATAAAGTTCCTGTTAGCAGGTACTACATAAAGTTCCTGTTAGCAGGTACTACATAAAGTTCCTGTTAGCAGGTACCAGGGACTCTTTATCGTAATGGAAAACCAAAAAAGGCGAGTAGAGGCGAGGCGAGTCCAGCAGGTACCAGTCAGTCAGACATCTAGATGTCCGGCTACCTTTACAGAATATATCCGCTTTAAGTCTTATTCTGAAAATACAATGTTCCTCTCAAGGCCCTGACCCCCCAACCAGACGGCCGACCGTCGGCAGTAGAGCCAGGCGGACTGATCAGTCGGGTCCCCGAGGTCCAGAAAGTTCCTCAGAACTCACCGAAGAGACGCCAACTTGAGCGTACGCTCTGCACGTAATACGTCTCCATAGCAGCAGGCGGCGCTGCTCTGTATTGTTTCCGTTAACAGTCTGATTATTCCCCAGAAAATGAAAGCCGGCAGCTGATTGGACGAACGCGTCACGTGGGTCTGGTTTCTCCAGGAAGTCACAGCCAGACTGTCATGGCGGCTCGTTCAGAATCCGATCTCATATTGTCCTAAAATAGTTCACCGTAACGTGTTCCTGAGAACTTGTTAAGAGAGGAATAGGCCGTGCAGTCGCTGAATCTGTCTTCATTTCAGATCAACAAAGGTCAGGTTAACAGATCATCAGATTTTGAGAGGCTCATCCGCTCCCCGTCTCCGGGTGAGTCCCGACTGCCCCGTCTCCGACTGCCCTCTCTCCGACTGCCCTGTCTCCGACTGCCCTGTCTCCGACTGCCCTGTCTCCGACTGCCCTCTCTCTGACTGCCCTGTCTCCGACTGCCCTGTCTCCGACTGCCCTGTCTCCGACTGCCCTGTCTCTGACTGCCCTGTCTCCGACTGCCCTCTCTCCGACTGCCCTCTCTCCGACTGCCCTCTCTCTCTCCGACTGCCCTCTCTCTCTCCGACTGCCCTCTCTCTCTCCGACTGCCCTCTCTCCGACTGCCCTGTCTCCGACTGCCCTCTCTCCGACTGCCCTCTCTCCGACTGCCCTCTCTCCGACTGCCCTCTCTCCGACTGCCCTCTCTCCGACTGCCCTGTCTCCGACTGCCCTCTCTCCGACTGCCCTGTCTCTGACTGCCCTCTCTCCGACTGCCCTGTCTCCGACTGCCCTCTCTCCGACTGCCCTCTCTCCGACTGCCCTGTCTCCGACTGCCCTGTCTCCGACTGCCCTGTCTCCGACTGAACATGTCAGGTCGGCCCAAATGAAGGCCGACGGCTCCTCGGACGGACGACGGCACGGGACACACCGACCAGACTCGAGTCACCGACCTCGCCAGACGGTCCGACGGCCGGTTATCAGCTGGTGTGTCTCCTCTATGCGGCCTCCTGCACACTGGCTGCGTGGCGTGAGCGTGTTTATTTTGGGCTCCCGTGGTAACATGTTAACGTACGTCTCTGAAACAGGACCGAGGCCTATTGTTCACGCCACACGCCAGAATGTTGGAAGCGTTTGGAAGATTTTCTAATATGACACCCGTCAATCCAGAAGGAAATATTCTGGAGCATATTTTGCCGCCAATACTGCCGACGTCTTTGCTGTAATCAGATCAGAATATATTTATGAAGTACACTACTGCTTTAGGAACTGACACGCCACGCTCACGCCAAGATATATGTCCAAAGAACGCTTCTAAAACCTGAATAATACAGAACATCACACACGTCCTAATCTGCTAATAGCTGTTCCAACTCTTAACCTTAAACCCAACCGTAGCGGTGTAGCTGTGCCTGGCGTCCCTGAACTCACCACTCTGACTCTGTGTCCGATGGCTTTGGCCGGCAGGTTGCTGCTGAACTTGGCGCGGACCATCCCGCTGCAGCCGTGGGCCCGGGTCACCTTCCCCCAGATCACACGCGTCTTGTTGGGCTTACCACCCGGCGTCACCGTATTCCTAAAGACACGGCACAGGGCTCGGTTAGAGACACACACGGACACAGCAGAAACCGCTCCAAAATCACCAAACCCACCAGACTCCATGTAAATAATCAGGACTTTTATCATCGTGAAACACACTTCATTCTAAGTGGACAGAAACCCTTAATTCACCCATTTACATGTGGAAATATGCTGGCTCTATACACACTAAAAGTCCTGATTATTTACATGGAGTCTGGTGGAGATATGCTGGCTCTATACACACTAAAAGTCCTGATTATTTACATGGAGTCTGGTGGAGATATGCTGGCTCTATACACGCTAAAAGTCCTGATTATTTACATGGAGTCTGGTGGAAATATGCTGGCTCTATACACGCTAAAAGTCCTGATTATTTACATGGAGTCTGGTGGAAATATGCTGGCTCTATACACGCTAAAAGTCCTGATTATTTACATGGAGTCTGGTGGAGATTTGCTGGCTCTATACACGCTAAAAGTCCTGATTATTTACATGGAGTCTGGTGGAAATATGCTGGCTCTATACACGCTAAAAGTCCTGATTATTTACATGGAGTCTGGTGGAAATATGCTGGCTCTATACACGCTAAAAGTCCTGATTATTTACATGGAGTCTGGTGGAGATTTGCTGGCTCTATACACGCTAAAAGTCCTGATTATTTACATGGAGTCTGGTGCATCCTTTCATAATGTTGTCAGACACTTAGAATAATAATCTGAGTCTGTCAGCATCAACCACAGAACTTTTAGCGCGTGTGTGTGTGTGTGTGTGTGTGTGTGTGTGCGTCTCTCTTACTTCTTGGCCTTGTAGACGTAGGCGCAGCGTTTCCCGAGGTAGAAGTCCACCTCGTCTCTGCTGTAACATCCCTCCAGCTTCAGGAGAGCCGTGTGTTCACGCTGGTTCCTCAGACCGCGCTTATAGCCGGTGAAGATAGCTTTACTCCACAGTCTGACCAATCAAACACAGAGACAGAGTTACAGTCTGACCAATCACACACAGAGACAGAGTTACAGTCTGACCAATCACACACAGAGACAGTTAGTCTGACCAATCACACACACAGAGACAGAGTTACAGTCTGACCAATCACACACACACAGAGACAGTTACAGTCTGACCAATCACACACACAGAGACAGAGTTACAGTCTGACCAATCACACACACACACAGAGACAGTTACAGTCTGACCAATCACACACACACAGAGACAGTTACAGTCTGACCAATCACACACACACAGAGACAGTTACAGTCTGACCAATCACACACACACAGAGACAGTTACAGTCTGACCAATCACACACACACAGAGACAGTTACAGTCTGACCAATCACACACACACAGAGACAGTTACAGTCTGACCAATCACACACAGAGACAGTTACAGTCTGACCAATCACACAGAGACAGTTACAGTCTGACCAATCACACAGAGACAGTTACAGTCTGACCAATCACACAGAGACAGTTACAGTCTGACCAATCACACACACAGAGACAGTTACAGTCTGACCAATCACACACACAGAGAGAGTGTACAGGTGCTGCTTACCGTCCAGGCATCGTCAGTCTTCTCCAGGTGAGTCCAGCTGCAAACACGGCGCACAAAGTTCATGTTACAGATTATAATTAACTAGTTAATTGGTTTACAGTGAAACCAGTTCATGTACAGCGCATCAGGGCAGGCAAGCAACGCAGCCGAGGAGGACATTTAATTCGTGGCTGCCGGTCACATCGTCCACACTTAATACTGAACCAAATTTAAAGATTGTCACTTAAGACACCAATGCATGGAGTTACCCTTTAGAAACTATATATTTACTGGCCCAGTTAGCGTTGAACAGGCTGAATGAAGAGTAAGATCCTTTTAGTTTAACATTAAATAGCCCTGACATCCCCACCACCAGACTCCATGTAAATAATCAGGACTTTTATCATCATAAAACACACTTCATTCAAAGTGGACAGAAACTAAATCAAACTATCAGAAGCCGTCTTGGTTCATCTTTCCACTGTTCCAACAATCACCACTCTGGTTTGGTTGAAATAATCCCTTAATTCACCCATTTACATGTGGAGATATGCTGGCTCTATACACGCTAAAAGTCCTGATTATTTACATGGAGTCTGGTGGAGATATGCTGGCTCTATACACGCTAAAAGTCCTGATTATTTACATGGAGTCTGGTGGAGATATGCTGGCTCTATACACGCTAAAAGTCCTGATTATTAACATGGAGTCTGGTGGAAATATGCTGGCTCTATACACGCTAAAAGTCCTGATTATTTACATGGAGTCTGGTGGAAATATGCTGGCTCTATACACGCTAAAAGTCCTGATTATTTACATGGAGTCTGGTGGAGATATGCTGGCTCTACACACGCTAAAAGTCCTGATTATTTACATGGAGTCTGGTGGAAATATGCTGGCTCTATACACGCTAAAAGTCCTGATTATTTACATGGAGTCTGGTGGAAATATGCTGGCTCTATACACGCTAAAAGTCCTGATTATATACATGGAGTCTGGTGGAGATATGCTGGCTCTATACACGCTAAAAGTCCTGATTATTTACATGGAGTCTGGTGGAGATATGCTGGCTCTATACACGCTAAAAGTCCTGATTATATACATGGAGTCTGGTGGAGATATGCTGGCTCTATACACGCTAAAAGTCCTGATTATATACATGGAGTCTGGTGGAATCTGTAGAGATCCTGACTGATGCTAACGTGTAAACCCAGATTCTGTGGGGGAACACTTTTGACCGTAACACCCCCCTCTCTCTCTCTGCAGACTGAATCCAACAGCTCACCTGTTCCTCTCTAACACCGGTACTTCTGTGTGAATGAAGCTAACGTTAGCTCGCTGCTATCGGCTCACTTTAACCGTAAACCCGCGGGAACATAGTAACAGCGCGAGCGTATTAACACCGGGAGAAACTGAGGTTTTAACTCCGCCATGCTCCCCCGGCGCTCTGACTGACTTTCCCCGGGCCGGACGGCTCTCTCCCCGGGCCGGACGGCTCTCTCCCCGGGCCGGACGGCTCTCTCCCCGGGCCGGAGGGCGCTGAGCCCGGGCCGCGACGATTAGCTTCATCCGTACCAAATCTCCGCCATCGCGGCCTAAACTACCGACACACACCGACCGGGGACCGGGGGACACGCTGCCCGGGAGATACCGGCGGTTATCGGGCAGAAAGAAACCCGATTTAAAACATTTTATTGCAACTTTCAAGTGGACATGTTGCTTTCTTACCGTCACTGAGAGGAGCAAGATGGAGGAAAAGGAAGTGAGAAAGGCATGCTGGGAAATTATTGTAAACAGAGGTGTCCGCGGAGCTGCCTGAACTAAATGATTATTATTTTATTTTCCGTTTTATTGAGACTTTGATTGATTGATTTCACTTTATTTCGAGATGACTCGTTGATTTCCTTCATGTCGTCTTACCGAGGCTTTATTTTAGCTTTTTATTTTTTTTTATTTAAATGTTCCAACGTTATGTTATCTTTTTGGTACTGTTTTATTTTTTCATTTTTATTAATTTTATTTTGAAAAATATGTTTTTGATCTTGATGTTGAAATAATATTTTTTTTTATTGAACACACTTTTTAACAAAATCCCTCGTTGGGCGACTCGTGTAGAACAAAGTTAAATAGAACAAATTACAATAACAAAGGAAATAGAAATGAAGCAAAGGCATTACGGTCCATACGGCATCTCAAAGTCGTCCACATACATATATTGCCTTCAGTCTACATGTATTCTTAACATAAAGCTCCGTGGAAGCTTTACAAATTATAACGACAAATATGTGAAGACATCTTCACATAGAAAGTGAACGTTACCTCTGGCGTCTTTCAGACGTCCCAAGAAGCGACGTCTCCCCTCAGTTCAGTTCTAAACAC
>CM042316.1:43891302-43918802 GCA_023566125.1 Zingel zingel | reverse complement strand
TCTTGAAGTTCCTGATATTTTATTTTGAAGTCCGATTTTTTATTTTATTTTGAAGTTCCTGATATTTTATTTCGAAGTTCCTGATGTTTTATTTTGAAGTTCCTGATCATTTATTTTGAAGTTCCTGACGTTTTATTTTGAAGTTTCTGATGTTTTATTTTGAAGTTCCTGATGTTTTATTTCGAAGTTCCTGATGTTTTATTTTGAAGTTCCTGATATTTTATTTTGAAGTCCGATTTTTTATTTTATTTTGAAGTTCCTCATATTTTATTTCAAAGTTCCTGATGTTTTATTTTGAAGTTTCTGATGTTTTATTTTGAAGATCTAGATGTTTAATTTAGAAGTTCTTGATGTTTTATTTTGAAGTTCCTGATGTTTTATTTTGAAGTTCCTGATGTTTTATTTTGAAGTTCCTGACATTTTATTTTGAAGTTCCTGATGTGTTGTTTTGAAGTTCCTGATATTTTATTTTGAAGTTTTATTTTGAAGTCCCTGCCATTTTATTTTGAAGTTCCTGATGTTTTATTTTGAAGTTCCTGATGTTTTATTTTGAAGTCCCTGATTTTTTTTATTATTTTGAAGTTCCTGATGTTTTATTTCGAAGTTCCTGATGTTTTATTTTGAAGTTCCTGATATTTTATTTTGAAGTCCGATTTTTTATTTTATTTTGAAGTTCCTGATATTTTATTTCGAAGTTCCTGATGTTTTATTTTGAAGTTCTTGATTATTTATTTTGAAGTTCCTGACGTTTTATTTTGAAGTTTCTGATGTGTTATTTTGAAGTTCCTGATATTTTATTTTGAAGTTTCTGTTTTATTTTGAAGTTCCTGATGTTTTATTTTGAAGTTCCTGATGTTTTATTTTGAAGTCCCTGATCTTTTATTTTGAAGTTCCTGATGTGTTATTTTGAAGTTCCTGATATTTTATTTTGAAGTTTGTTTTATTTTGAAGTTCCTGATGTTTTATTTTGAAGTTCCTGATGTTTTATTTTGAAGTCCCTGATTTTTTTTATTATTTTGAAGTTCCTGATGTTTTATTTCGAAGTTCCTGATGTTTTATTTTGAAGTTCCTGATATTTTATTTTGAAGTCCGATTTTTTATTTTATGTTGAAGTTCCTGATTATTTATTTTGAAGTTCCTGACGTTTTATTTTGAAGATCTAGATGTTTAATTTTGAAGTTCTTGATGTTTTATTTTGAAGTTCTTGATGTTTTATTTTGAAGTTCCTGATGTGTTATTTTGAAGTTCCTGGTATTTTATTTTGAAGTCCGATTTTTTATTTTATTTTTAAGTTCCTGATATTTTATTTCGAAGTTCCTGATGTTTTATTTTGAAGTTCCTGATTATTTATTTTGAAGTTCCTGACGTTTTATTTAGAAGTTTCTGATGTTTTATTTTGAAGATCTAGATGTTTAATTTTGAAGTTCTTGATGTTTTATTTTGAAGTTCCTGATGTGTTATTTTGAAGTTCCTGATATTTTATTTTGAAGTTTCTGTTTTATTTTGAAGTTTCTGTTTTATTTTGAAGTTCCTGATGTTTTATTTTGAAGTCCCTGATGTTTTATTTTGAAGTTCCTGACATTTTATTTTGAAGGTCCTGATTTTTTTTTTATTTTGAAGTTCCTGATGTGTTATTTTGAAGTTCCTGATATTTTATTTTGAAGTTTCTGTTTTATTTTCAAGTTCCTGATGTTTTATTTTGAAGTTTCTGATGTTTTATTTTGAAGTTCTGATGTTTAATTTTGAAGTCCTTGACATTTTATTTTGAAGTTCCTGATATTTTATTTTGAAGTTTCTGACATTTTATTTTGAAGTTTCTGATGTTTTATTTTGAAGTTTTATTTTGAAGTTCCTGACATTTTATTTTGAAGTTCCTGATTTTTTTATTTATTTTGAAGTTCCTGATGTTTTATTTTGAAGTTCCTGATGTTTTATTTTGAAGTCCCTGATTTTTTTTTATTTTGAAGTTCCTGATATTTTATTTTGAAGTTCCTGATGTTTTATTTTGAAGTTCCTGATGTTTTATTTTGAAGTTCCTAACGTTTTATTTTGAAGTCCCTGATTATTTTTATTTCGAAGTTCCTGACATTTTATTTTTAAGTTCCTGATTTTTTTATTTATTTTGAAGTTCCTGATGTTTTATTTTGAAGTTCCTGATGTTTTATTTTGAAGTTCCTGATGTTTTATTTTTAAGTTCCTGATGTTTTATTTTGAAGTTCCTGACATTTTATTTTGAAGTTTTATTTTGAAGTTCCTGACATTTTATTTTGAAGTTCCTGACATTTTATTTTGAAGTCCCTGATTTTTTTTTTATTTTGAAGTTCCTGATATTTTATTTTGAAGTTCCTGATGTTTTATTTTGAAGTTCCTGATGTTTTATTTTGAAGTTCCTAACGTTTTATTTTGAAGTCCCTGATTTTTTTTATTTCGAAGTTCCTGACATTTTATTTTTAAGTCCCTAATTTTTTTTTTATTTTGAAGTTCCTGACATTTTATTTTGAAGTTCCTGACATTTTATTTTGAAGTCCCTGATTTTTTTTTTTGAAGTTCCTGATGTTTTATTTCGAAGTTCCTGATGTTTTATTTTGAAGTTCCTGACATTTTATTTTGAAATCCCTGATTTCTTTTATTTCGAAGTTCCCGATATTTTATTTTGAAGTTTGTTTTATTTTGAAGTTCCTGATATTTTATTTTGAAGTTCATGATGTTTTATTTTGAAGTCCCTGATTTTTTTTTTTTTAAGTTCCTGATGTTTTATTTCGCAGTTCCTGACATTTTATTTTGAAGTCCCTGATTTTTTATTTTGAAGTTCCTGATATTTTATTTTGAAGTTTCTGATGTTTTATTTTGAAGTTCCTAATGTTTTATTTTGAAGTTCCTGATGTTTTATTTTGAAGTTCCTGATTTTTTTTATTTCGAAGTTCCTGATATTTTATTTTTTGAAATTTCTGTTTTATTTCGAAGTTCCTGATATTTTATTTTGAAGTTTCTGTTTTATTTCGAAGTTCCTGATATTTTATTTTGAAGTTCTTGATGTTTTATTTTGAAGTTCCTGATGTTTTATTTTGAAGTTCCTAACGTTTTATTTTGAAGTCCCTGATTTTTTTTATTTCGAAGTTCCTGATATTTTATTTTGAAGTTTCTGTTTTATTTCGAAGTTCCTGATGTTTTATTTCGAAGTTCTTGATATTTTATTTTGAAGTTCCTGATGCTTCATCTTGAAGTTCCTGACGTTTTATTTTGAAGTTCCTGACGTTTTATTTTGAAGTTCCTGACGTTTTATTTTGAAGTTCCTCACATTTTATTTTGAAGTTCCTCACATTTTATTTTGAAGTTCCTGATGTTTTATTTTGAAGTTCCTGACATTTTATTTTGAAGTCCCTGATTTTTTTTTTGAAGTTCCTGATTTCTTTTTTATTTTGAAGTTCCTGATATTTTATTTTGAAGTTCTTGATGTTTTATTTTGAAGTTCCTGATGTTTTATTTTGAAGTTCCTGATGTTTTATTTTGAAGTCCCTGATGTTTTATTTTGAAGTTCCTGATGTTTTATTTTGAAGTCCCTGATGTTTTATTTTGAAGTCCCTGATGTTTTATTTTAAAGTTCCTGATGTTTTATTTTGAAGTTCCTGATGTTTTATTTTGAAGTTCCTGATGTGTTGCGTTCAAGTCAGTGAACAAACTCCGAGTCAAGTTAAAATATTTATTTGAAGCAGTAAGACGCAACTCTGACGTGTTCGGATCTTTTTACAGTTTCAGCAAAAACAAAATAAAATAAAACAAAGTGACAAAAAATGTAAAACTTAAAAACCGTGAGTTCGTTTTTCCTCCAGAAAAAACGGTGGAATGTCCTTTAAAACCCCGCCACCGCCACCGTCACATGACCCCGTCACATGACCCCGTCAGTCACATGACCCCGTCACCCCGTCAGAAGCACACGAAGAAGAAGAAGAGTGGAGAAGTAGCCGGAGCCTGAATGAATGAATGTGATATAACTGTTTGATTTGACGCTAATGATCCCAAACGCCACACAGGTGATGCTGCGTTCAGGTGCAACACAAACAAATGGAAACGTCAGAGAGATTAGATCTTTAGAAGTAGATTTTAAATCTCCACATTCTCCGCTCTGAGCTCTTAGTCAACATGTGGTTCTTACGTTCACACCGTAGAGCAGCGCTTTTAATTACATAGTTTGTACTTGCAGTGACAATAAATGTCCCACGTCCCCTGAACGCAGCATGAGCCCTGGTTAACACCTGGGATTATGGAAATATAAAAGCGTCTTTAAACTAAGCTTTGGTCATTTTCTCTCTCTGTGTTCATGTCAGTGGAGTTTAAACTGTTTAAAATAAACAAAGGGACATTTTGGGTGTCAGCTGTTGGCTGTGACATCACGATGAACACTGTGACATCACAATGAACACTGTGACATCACCACGAACATGTCAGACATGATATATGTAAACACAGACAGACAGAGATACTGAAGTACACACATGAAGTGGATCCAGAGAGATGATTGGTTCCAGTCTGTAAACATGACGACAGATTAACTCCACGGCACAAACGCCGGACACGGCACAAACATCCGGTTGACCTAGTGACATCACAGGGGAAGCTCCGCCCCCTTCAGCCGTATTTTCATTAACTTAAAAAAACCAAACTTTTCTCGTCCTTTGACCTTTGATTCGGTCCGTCCATGATGCTGTGTGTCACACACACACACATGCACACAGACACGCACACACACACACACGCACGCACACACATACGCACACACACACAGGCACACACACACACACGCACACACACACAAACACACAGGCACACACAGGCACACACACACACACACACATACGCACACACACATACACACGCAGACACACAGATACACACACGGACACGCACACACACATACAGACACGCACGCACACATACAGACACGCACGCACACACGCACACACAGAGATACAGACACACACACACACGCACAGACACACACACACACACGCACAGAGCCACACACACACACACGTGTGTATATATATTTATGTATGTATATATATATTTACAGAGTATATTTGTACACGTTTTTAATAAAGACAGAAGCTGTAGGATTGTTTAGTGTCAGATTCGGAGGGTCACCTTTTCAACATAAAAAATATCCCAGAATGCAACAGATCGTCCTCGCCCAATCACGGCGGGAGCTTCAGTCTTCGACTGAGACTGTATGGACTATTCATTCAACATTAAAAAGGGCCGTTTGATTTAATCATGCCACCTTTGAGTTTCTATTGTATGGAAGATGATTAGTGCCACATTTAAATTCTGAACTTCTAAAGAAAATCTCTTAATTCTGAAGTCTAACCAACGTTCCCCATGTGGCACTAATCCTCTTCCGTAACATTGAATATTTGGGGGGTTAGTGCCATATTTGAAAACTTTATTTGCAAAATATCTGAAAAAGTTCTGAGTATTTTTCCGTCTGAAGCCTAAAGTTACTGAGCTTATTAATTCATATTTAAGGTTCCTGTCCCCTCACCCATAACTCTGTAATAAATACAGTTCAAGTGTGAAGCAGATGTTCAGACTACAGGTCTAATGATCCTAAGGAAAAGGTCCTTCGAGTGAAACGTTTGGGTTCGAAGGACCTTTTTTTAGGATTTAAGATTTTGTCCCAGGGTCCCCGTCTGATCCGATTTCTGCTTTTAGATCTTTTGTTACAGAACATGTTTGAAACCAATTACATAAGGACCCTTGGGTGCATTTCAGGCTTTTCTGTATCAAACTGTACTTTCTGTGTTTTTGTCGTCGTGTCATTTCTTAATTTCTGTAGTTTTTGTAAAGTACGGTGGCCGAGACAGTTCAACAGAAACGCAAAAAGTTGTCGCTCATTTCCATTGTAGCCGTCGTATTTGTGTTGTCGTATTTGTGTTGTAGAAGTTGTATTTGTGTTGTAGAAGTTGTATTTGTGTTGTAGAAGTTGTATTTGTGTTGTAGAAGTTGTATTTGTGTTGTCGTATTTGTGTTGTAGAAGTTGTATTTGTGTTGTAGAAGTTGTATTTGTGTTGTAGAAGTTGTATTTGTGTTGTAGCCGTCGTATTTGTGTTGTAGAAGTCGTATTTGTGTTGTAGCCGGTGTATTTGTGTTGTAGTCGGTGTATTTGTGTTGTAGTCGGTGTATTTGTGTTGTAGCCGTCGTATTTGTGTTGTAGAAGTTGTATTTGTGTTGTAGAAGTTGTATTTGTGTTGTAGAAGTTGTATTTGTGTTGTAGCCGTCGTATTTGTGTTGTAGAAGTTGTATTTGTGTTGTAGAAGTTGTATTTGTGTTGTAGAAGTTGTATTTGTGTTGTAGCCGTCGTATTTGTGTTGTAGCCGTCGTATTTGTGTTGTAGCCGTCGTATTTGTGTTGTAGCCGTCGTATTTGTGTTGTAGCCGGTGTATTTGTGTTGTAGTCGGTGTATTTGTGTTGTAGTCGGTGTATTTGTGTTGTAGCCGTCGTATTTGTGTTGTAGAAGTTGTATTTGTGTTGTAGCCGGTGTATTTGTGTTGTAGAAGTTGTATTTGTGTTGTAGCCGTCGTATTTGTGTTGTAGAAGTTGTATTTGTGTTGTAGAAGTTGTATTTGTGTTGTAGTCGGTGTATTTGTGTTGTAGAAGTTGTATTTGTGTTGTAGAAGTTGTATTTGTGTTGTAGCCGTCGTATTTGTGTTGTAGAAGTTGTATTTGTGTTGTAGAAGTTGTATTTGTGTTGTAGTCGGTGTATTTGTGTTGTAGAAGTTGTATTTGTGTTGTAGCCGGTGTATTTGTGTTGTAGTCGGTGTATTTGTGTTGTAGCCGTCGTATTTGTGTTGTAGAAGTCGTATTTGTGTTGTAGCCGTCGTATTTGTGTTGTAGCCGTCGTATTTGTGTTGTAGCCGTCGTATTTGTGTTGTAGAAGTTGTATTTGTGTTGTAGAAGTTGTATTTGTGTTGTAGCCGTCGTATTTGTGTTGTAGAAGTTGTATTTGTGTTGTAGCCGTCGTATTTGTGTTGTAGCCGTCGTATTTGTGTTGTAGCCGTCGTATTTGTGTTGTAGAAGTTGTATTTGTGTTGTAGAAGTTGTATTTGTGTTGTAGAAGTTGTATTTGTGTTGCAGCCGTCGTATTTGTGCTGTAGCCGTCGTATTTGTGTTGTAGAAGTCGTATTTGTGTTGTAGTCGTCGTATTTGTGTTGTAGCCGTCGTATTTGTGTTGTAGAAGTTGTATTTGTGTTGTAGCCGTCGTATTTGTGTTGTAGCCGTCGTATTTGTGTTGTAGCCGTCGTATTTGTGTTGTAGAAGTTGTATTTGTGTTGTAGCCGTCGTATTTGTGTTGTAGAAGTCGTATTTGGGTCGTAGCTTTTGTATTTTGCCAGCATTCGGCCAGCGGATGGTGCTAATTTTAAGCCCTGTTGACAGCCAATCACAATCCATCTGAACCTACAACACTGCATAAGGTTTATTGTATAGTTATGGTTCTCTGTGTGATCGGCCCTTACAGCATGTTGGTTTTTGTAAAACTGTGCTATGAAAAGAGTTTGGGGAATCCCTGAAGTTGAAGACAGCGTTGCTGTTGTTGTCTCTGCATCAGATCCAGACCTGCTGCTGCTCAGGATCACTTTTTATCTGAAAAGGTTTCCTCTCCAGCTGCTACAGTTTCTCCCGTTAACGCTAGAAGGGATACAGCTAACGTTAAGGCAACAACCGTTACGTTTAGGCACCAAAACGACTCGTTAGGTTTAGGAAAAAATGGTGGTTTGGATTAAAATACTCCAGAGGAACAAACGTTTCCTCGTGAAAGAATTAAAAATATATCGTTATATTAGCCGAGATTTAGCAACATTTTGCGTAACTTCTCGCCGTAGATTCATCTAGGGCTGGGTACCGAATTCAATACTTTTTAGGCACTGACTGAACTCCTCAGTATCGAGTAGCGATACGTAGTCTCATGTGGTCGGAGATGGATATAACTACAAAGATTTGTGTCGTAATGTTGTCATTTATTTATTTTTTATTGAAGTGGCAACGACAGAAGTATTCTTCCTGAAGCGGTATCGAAGTCACGGTGTTGGTATCGGTATTATTTGAACGATACCCAGCTCCAGGTTTTACACGTCGGTGCAAATGAACTGAAACGAGACGAACACGGTCCAATGTGTCTCTGTGGATTCACTCAGAGACAATCAGCGTCACACGGAATCTGCACACAGACGTTTCCGCAGAATTTAAACAAATTTAATTATTATTAAAATGAAACTCAGAATGTTAACGCAGCTCCACCTAGCTACGGCCGGAGGTTGCGCAAAATTACGCTAAATCTCGTAAACTAAAGTGTGTCTAACTGTTCAGATGCACCAATCAGGGCCAGGGGGCATGTCTAACTGTTCAGATGTACCAATCAGGGCCAGGGGGCGCGTCTAACTGCTTGTCAATCACTGCTCATGCACACGCATTCATTCTCCCTTGTGGGGGGGGCTTAGGAGACCGTTTTGGGCTTTAGCGGAAAGGGGGGAGGGACTGAGAAGTTGATGTTCAAATGTTTTGGCTAAGTCCTGGATCTTCACAATCCTCCCTACAGCACCTTTAACCAAACGTTTTGGTGCCTAAACTTAACTGTCGTTGCCGTAGCCGTTTCCCTTCGTGCCTGAACTAGTTCCCCCTTCCTGAAGACTTTGAAACAGACTGACAGGAGGCAGACTGAGCGTGTGCGGTGGCGGCGGTGTTGACGTCTACATGCTGGCGGGGGGTCCAGGCGTCGTCGGTGTGGTGACGGAGTTTCGGGGCGGGGCCAGGTCCAGCAGGGCACCGACGGTGCCGGCCACCTGGGGGAGCCCTCGCTCCTCCAGGATGTGCAGAGGAAGACACAACTGACTCTACAGAGACATACACCACAGAGGAAGACACAGCGGGGGGGGGACAAAAGAAAACAACGGAAAGGCGGGTTGGTAAATTAAATTAATGAGCAAAATAAAAAGTAAACATGGCAACACAAGGGATCAAATGAGGGGCAGCAACTGAAAATGATTAAATGAACGGATGAGGAAAGAAAGGTGAGAAAGTGACGAGACATCTTCACTCAAAGACCCACTTACGATCTTTTTATATATTTCGTTTCATCTCCGCTGTGTAGACATGTTATGACCACAGACTGTAAAAATAATGGACAAAACTCCCAGGTATGAAAAGGATTGGGCATCGAGAACCATCGGGCGTTTGCTGTTTTAAGCCCCCAATGTCGTCTTCCAGGCAGGTACTAGGATTAGGCAATGGTTAGGGTTAGGTGCCTTCAAGACGACGGTCACAGCGCTGCCTTGAAGTCAACGTTGGGGGCTTAAAACACCATCGAGCAAACACACGTTATGACCACAGACTAAAAATAATGGAGGAAACGTCTGGGTGCGATGAGGGAAGTCTAGGATTGGGCATCGAGAACCATCGGAAAGGAGAAATAATGACCAATGGACTAAAGAAATGAAGTTGATTAAGACCAGGGCTGTGTCTCAAAGCGCCTGCTGGCACACTTCAAACACTTAGTTTTAAGTGTAACGTGGAGATAACGCAAAAAGTCAGAGCACTCAAAGTACCCGGATGACCCCCTAAAAACGGTCAAAAAGTTCAGTGTGGAACAACGGACCCTGCGCGCACTAAACGGGCGCTATCTTGCCTACAAAGCGGAAAAGGGGAGGGACCAGGGACGTCGACTGGCAGCTGATTGGACGAACGCGTCACGTGGGTCTGGCTTCTCCCGGATTTCACAACCGAGCATGATGGCGGCTCGTTCAGAACACGATCTGGTATTTTACGAAGATAGTTCAGTTCCTGAGAACATTTTAAGAGAGAAATAGGCCGTGCAGTTGCTGAACCTGTCGGTTCTTTCGATCGACAAAGGTCAGTTTAAAAGATTTTCGTCAGATTTTGAGAGGCGGCGAGCCCCGAGCCGACCGCTCATCATTTCCGGTAAGGGTTTTAACGTAAGCGTTCATTTTGGGACGATACTAACCATCGAAAGTGGGACTACAGCAGTAAGTGGTCAGTGACCATCAGCAGTGGACTGACGGAAGTATGCCGAATGAGACACAGCCCAAATCAATAGGTGACATAAATACGTCTCCATTCCTCCGTTAGCGTAGCGCCCCTTTGACCGTCGAGGGTTAAAGACAACGTGAGTCGAGGTGCTTCAGTTCATTTTATTCAGAGGAATCATTCTTCAACAGCATCAGGACGGAGCAGAAGTACACAGTCGGCTATAAAACATCTTCACCAGCATCATCCGCACTCTTCATCGCTTATAAAAAGTCTGGCAGGTTTCTAACCCTAAAGGCTGATTCATGCTTCTGCGTCGAATCGACGGCGTACCCCCGCAGACCCCCTCTCGGACCCCTCCGCCGTGGCTCGACGTGCACCTCCAAAAAGGTGTAACTTTGTGTTGAGGCGATGCAGACCGCAAGGACTGTGATTGGTCAACTGGTCCTGTGTGTTGATAATGGGTGTTTCAAGGATTGTGATTGGTCAACTGGTCCTGTGTGTTGATAGTGGGTGTTTCAGGGACTGTGATTGGTCAACTGGTCCTGTGTGTTGATAATGGGTGTTTCAAGGACTGTGATTGGTCAACTGGTCCTGTGTGTTGATAGTGGGTGTTTCAAGGACTGTGATTGGTCCTGTGTGTTGATAATGGGTGTTTCAAGGACTGTGATTGGTCAACTGGTCCTGTGTGTTGATAATGGGTGTTTCAGAGACTGTGATTGGTCAACTGGTCCTGTGTGTTGATAATGGGTGTTTCAGGGACTGTGATTGGTCAACTGGTCCTGTGTGTTGATAGTGGGTGTTTCAAGGACTGTGATTGGTCAACTGGTCCTGTGTGTTGATAATGGGTGTTTCAGGGACTGTGATTGGTCAACTGGTCCTGTGTGTTGATAATGGGTGTTTCAGGGACTGTGATTGGTCAACTGGTCCTGTGTGTTGATAATGGGTGTTTCAAGGACTGTGATTGGTCAACTGGTCCTGTGTGTTGATAGTGGGTGTTTCAGGGACTGTGATTGGTCAACTGGTCCTGTGTGTTGATAGTGGGTGTTTCAAGGACTGTGATTGGTCAACTGGTCCTGTGTGTTGATAATGGGTGTTTCAGGGACTGTGATTGGTCAACTGGCCCTGTGTGTTGATAGTGGGTGTTTCCAGCAGCTACTGTGGGGAGTAGCAACATGCTAGTTCACTGACATCAGCTTTGCAAATAAACTCAGACATATTTTGGTTCCAATAACGGGGTTATCCGTTTGTAAAGTGTCTATATATCAGTAATGTTTTGAAATTAGCACTTCGCCAGCAAGCAGTACTTTGTGGGCAGTTGTGCTAAAGTTAGCTTGCTAACATAACATAAACTGGCGGGCAGACACCTCGCAGATAACCTCAGACTTATCACCCCCTAGCGTTATGGCGGTGAAATGCACCGTGATGAAAAAAAACCCCGACGCAGAACTCCAAAAGGGTCACGACGCTGTAGGAGCGTTGTAGGAGTAGGACGCCGTGGAGTTGACGCAGAAGTAGGGCTGGGCGATATGGAGAAAATCAAGTATCATGATATTTTTGACCAAATACCTCGATATCGATACTGCAATGATATTGTAGTGTTGACTATTGGTACTTTCACAAAATATTTACACAATGAGATGTTAGATAAATAATCACCAGTAATGTGGATATAATGTCTAAGCGAGTAAAGGGAAATAATAGAACATCAACAGTCTGGTAAGATCAGAAAATGACGTCACTTTACTGTAATGCAGCCTTTAAAACCAGGAAAAGACACTTATGTCATATTACGATATTACGATATCCCAAATCTAAGACGATATCTAGTCTCATATCATGATATCGATATAATATCAATATATTGCCCAGCTCTACGCAGAAGCATAAAACAGCCTTAACTCAGGGGGAGGGGGGTCTCCAGAGGTTGTGTTGGGGTGGGACTGGCTCTGGACTACTTTGCAAACAGTAAAAACAAACACTCAGGCGAACATAAGGCACAGGGAACAGAGCTCCAGCACACAGGAAACAAGCTTCTGGGTAAACCTTCAACTTTGAGGGATTGTCAAGTTTTAACTTCCCCTAAAAGATCACGAGATCCTATGTGGCTTCAAGCATCTCTGATCCTCAGCAAGGTAACAGATATATGGCACGTTTAACAGGGGTGGACAAAGGGGTTGTTCTGGCTTGGAAGTGCTGAGTCAAGGATCAAGTCAAGATAATCTAAATCAATGCCAGTAAGTCCCAAATAAAGACCAAGTCCAAACCCTAAGTCAAGACTAACAAGTCCCAAATAAAGACCAAGTCCAAACCCTAAGTCAAGGCTAACAAGTCCCAAATAAAGACCAAGTCCAAACCCTAAGTCAAGACTAACAAGTCCCAAATAAAGACCAAGTCCAAACCCAAAGTCAAGGCTAACAAGTCCCAAATAAAGACCACGTCCAGGCCCTAAAGTCAAGGCCAACAAGTCCCAATAAAGACCAAGTCCAGGCCCTAAAGTCAAGGCCAACAAGTCCCAATAAAGACCAAGTCCAGGCCCTAAAGTCAAGGCCAACAAGTCCCAAATAAAGACAAAGTCCTAAATCAAGGTCAACAAGTCCCAAATAAAGACCAAGACCTAAGTCAAGGCCAACAAGTCCCAAATAAAGACCAAGACCTAAGTCAAGGCCAACAAGTCCCAATAAATACCAAGTCCCAAATAAAGACAAAGTCCAAGCCCTAAGTCAAGGCCAACAGGTCCCAAATAAAGACAAAGTCCAAGCCCTAAGTCAAGGCCAACAGGTCCCAAATGAAGACCAAGTCCAACAAGTACAAAATTAAGACCAGTTCCAAGCCCTAAGTTAAGGCTAACAAGTCCTAAATAACGAACTAGTCAAGTTCAAATCCTACTGAAGTCCAAGTTAAGTCAAAGCCAACAAGTACCAAGTCTTAACCTTTGAGTCTAAAAAGAGTCATAACTTCACTAAGAAACAAACATTTACCTTCTGCTCTGAAACTTGATCAATATATTCAGATGATCTGTTGTCAGGAAAGTGAAGATGGTTAAGAAAGTTTGGGGATGACCTAAAGTCATGCCAAGTTAGAAGGCAAAGGTCCAAGTGAGTTCACGAGTCATTGGTGTTAAAAGTTTTTTTGTCAGGTCTAATGCCAGATTAATGGTCGAGTCCAAGTGCTTTGAGTCCACACCTCTGGAGCTTACACAGCAGGGGTTTTAGGACTTTAGAGGCTCAATTGATTTAAACATAATCAGTTTCCATCAGTACAAAACGATTACAAACATTGAAAGATGAACATCGTTAGACTAAAATAGATATTTGGATTTGATAAATTGATACAATACTTCATTCAGATCACCTAAAATGCTACCAAACCCAAAACCAACGATCAGACACCCACCTTACCCCGTGATTTAAGCCTCTGTTGTCCTCGGGTCAAGTCTGGCCCGTTTTCAAAGTTTTCTATATCAGAAATGTGGGTTTCTTTCAACAAAATTGCCCAAAAATAACATGGATGGTTCAACGCAGCGCTCTTTGCAAGTACAATTAAAAATAGAGATGCACCGATTACACCTTTCTAGGCTGATTCCGATTTTCTTTGCGTTAGGCCAGCCGATACCAATTTTAGTCAATTCTGATATCATGTTTTCTAACCACTTTACAGCTCACACATATTAACTTTCTATCTTTTCTTTAATAGAACATGTTAGAACAGATGATGGATCACTATGAAGTAGAACTATATCAATGACTCCTGGTGTGGGACATTCACACACATCTAAAGGTCAATGTTAGAACCATTTCCTTCTCTTCACGTCCAATATCAACTAAAGAAATGTGATTTGGGTTGTTGGTGTGGTCCCTCCACGCCCTACTCTTTCCTTGCAGCTGTTGCATATTGCAAACTTGTTATCTTCTGCACACACGCTGAAGAACCCCCAAACAGCTGACATGTTGCAGGTTAATTCACCAGGTTCCTACATGTGGGAGAATAGCTGGTAGAACTTATGTTGGCAGTTAATTGGAGCGTTGGCAGTTAATTGAAGCGTTGACCGCCATGAGATCAGCATATGTCAGACTGACCTGCCGGTCGCCGGTCATGGCCAAGCACGTGGAAACCGGCCAATCCCGGTCACTGGCCGCTCTATCGGTGCATCTCTACTTAAAATGTTTAAAAAATGTCAAAGAATGTTGACTGAAATGACAAAAGCGCCAAAAACATTGAAAAAAAGCAACTAAAGGCATTGAAAGCCTCAAAAACAGCAGAATAAAGCTTTGAAAAAAGCCTCAAACAAACAAGGCACCAACAAGGTTTTAAAAAGCGACAAAAATGTTGAACAAAGCATCGAAAAATGTGTCAAAAAACTGAAAAAAGTGCTGACTTTCGGGAGGACAACACAAGGGTTAATTTGTGAAACAACTTTCCACGTGAACAGCTGAGGTTAACACTATGAATGTCTGAGGTGAGACGGTCTCAACATGGGACCAGTATCTCCATATTTAGGGTTGGGTTAAAATAAAGGATTGTCCAGTTAAAATGGATCTTTGTTTGAGTGATGATATCGATTAATAAAATCCAGAAATGTATCTTTTAATATCTGCCTTTCCACCATGGATGTAGAAGTACAAAAGTCCTTTAAACTAACTTTTTGGGGCTCAGTTCTTAATGTAAACATGAACCTGGTGCACTATAAAATATCTGAGGGTTGCTTTTTGCTTGTACAGCAGTAAGTCCTCTGAGAATCTCTTTTACATCCAAGATAAATTGGGATTGGAACTGAAATTTCCCTAACCTGATATTTAATAAGAAATGTAATCAAATAGGAATCGATTGGGGAAATCATTGGCGATACCCAGCCCTAACCACGTCGCCCCCTCTCTATGACGGTCGGCTTGTCACTTCACCTTCCAGTGTCGACATTCGGTAAACAACTCTTAGGTCCAGTTCACACCAAACATTCGTAGAAATGGCAGTTTTAGACGGAGGCTCCGCGAGCGGCGTGAGCACGGTATGTGGTGGAGCGAGATAGAGACTGAAGAGAGGGAGCGACGTTAGAACAACGCAGACAATCAGAGAAATAAAAAAAGTTTCCTCCGTTTCATCTCTACTAGACATGCAGCTGTAGCAAGTATCTCACCATCTCTATTCTCATTCATATTTTAAGACGCTACAAATGATATCCAGCTACAAAACACCCTGAAACGTACAGAACGGAAGTACAGAAAGTGGTTTTCTCATTGGTGGAAGACTTGCAAGGAGACTAAAGGCTCTGACACACCAACCAGACGGCCGACCGTCGGCAGAAAAGCAGTCGGACTGATCAGTCGGCTCCCGTCTGTCCAAAAAGTGCCTCAGAACTCACCGAAGAGACGCCGACTTGAGCGTACGTTCTACGTGTGCGCAAGACGTAATACGTCTCCATAACAGCAGGCGGCGCTAATCTGTATTGTCGCCCAAAAAAATGAAAACCGGCAGCTGATTGGACGAACGCGTCACGTGGGTCTGGCTTCTCCCGAATTTCAAAGCCAGACCGTCATGGCGGCTCGTTCAGAATCCGATCTCATATTGTCCTAAAATAGTTCACCGTAACGTGTTCCTGAGAACATGTTAAGAGAGGAATAGGCCGTGCAGTCGCTGAATCTGTCTTCATTTCAGATCAACAAAGGTCAGGTTAACAGATCTTCATCAGATTTTGAGAAGCGTTCGTCACGCTCATCCCGCTCCCCGTTTCCGGTAAGTGTTGTAACCTAAGCGCACTGATTGGCTAGTCAAGGGCCAGAACTCCACCAATCAGATTGGTCATTCAGTCCGACTGCCCACTGGCCGATTCAACAAGTCAAATCGGCCCAAATGACTGATGTCGATGGCACAGAACACACCGAACAGACTCGAGTCACCGACCTCGCCAGACGGTCAGACGGCCGATAATTGGGCTGGTGTGTCAGCGCCTTAAACTTTACGCTCGTCCTGAATCTCCGGTCTGAACTGAGCTTTAAACACTTGGTTTGGATATAAAGATCATCTAGCCTGGGAATGCCTGCGTGTAATTAGAGAGCTGCGTTTCCTCATGCTATCACTATGGTTTATAAATGTGCTTTCACTTTACGTTTTGTGCTGTGAACCTTATAGCAACACTGAGACACATTTAGGCGTATTACGATACAAACTGGATCCATATATCGATTCAATGATCCAAGACCCGATATTATCGATGCAAAAGTGAAAATATCAATACATAGGCCCATCGTCTTGACGTTTTGTTGTGTTCATGTTCAGTACATTAATGTAACTGCTATGTTTAAAGCTATAGTACGTAGTTTCTGTTGCCTAATACTAAGGCTACGTTTACACGCGGCCGGCTATTTCCATAAACGGACATTTCACCCTCTCTTTGTGCACAGCTGTCAGTTTTCAGAAAAGCGTTTGTTTACACGAACCCGTGTATATAGGCCGTCAAGAGCACGCCAAAACTGTAGGTGGCAGTGTAACGAGAAGCTCAAGCCCACGTTAGCCAATCAGAATCCCCAAAATAGCAACAACAGCTGCCTGTTTGTCTCAGTTTACATGCAAACATGCAAACGAAATTTTCCAAAATCTCCACTTTTAGAAAGACTCGTTTTCAGAGGTGAATTCTCCGTTTGCATGTAAACGAAGGGCACAAACTAGAGATGCTCCGATACTGACTCCGATACTGCCTAAAACGCTGGTATCGGTATCGGGAAGTACTGGAGTTAGCGCACCGATCCGATACCACGTAATAAAGCCCTAAAGGAAATCTACGTTCAAGTAGTTAATTTATGTTCTTTTTCCGTTATAACTGTCAAACCGGATAATAAAAGAAAGTTCTGGGGCGTTCATCGTTTGTTCATGTTTTGGATCAGTACTCGGTATCGGCCGATACGTAAGTTCAGGTATCAGAACCGGTAACCAAAAAAAATGGTATCGGGCCATCTCTAGCACAAACGAAGGGAAATGTCTGTTTTTCAAAATAACCAGGTACGTGTAAACGGGGTAACAGTCTCAAACGGGGTATAAGTAATGACAACTGAACTGTCGGCGTGTCCACATGATACAAGCCCCCCCGCCCCCCCACACAGCTGCTAGTAGCCAAGGAGGACACGGAGGATTCAAAAACATGGACTCTTCAGAAGAGGTCATTATCTTCACTCTCTGGGTAAACCAGCCCGATCAGCAGCTCAGGCTGGAAGCCTGTACCTTTATCTATCCTGCTTCCGTTACAAATAAGCGGGGACCAATCACAAACTGGCTTATCCACCTGGCTTGCTATTGGCGGGTTTAACACGATGACGATAGAGAAGCGACCAAGCAGCTTCTTGTTTACATTCAACATGGCGGCCACCGTAGCCGTCGATGTCGCTGCTACGTCACCCAGATCGTTGGTCTGATTGGTTGAAGGATTATCCAATGGCGTACAGTCATTTGAACTATGCCCGTTGGTCCCGCCTCTTGTGCAGTAGAAAATACAGAGCAGACTCCCCAGACAGTTTAATCTTAAAAGACTGAGCTTGGTCTGGTGATAGCCAGACTCACCGGACGCCACAACCTTCTGAACATAGCGAGCGATCCAGAGAGAGTCGTGTAATTAGCTCTGTAGCAACTCATTTGGCTTGAATGTAACGGACGTTCATTAACCCTCGTGTGGTGTTCATATTTTGGTTACACAGCTGATGTTCCCGGGTCTGGTGGAGTAATAGTAATGTGTAGGGGGTGTACCGTGTGTAGTCATATGTAATAGTTATGTGTAGGGGGTGTACCGTGTGTAGTCATATGTAATAGTTATGTGTAGGGGGTGTACCGTGTGTAGTCATATGTAATAGTAATGTGTAGGGGGTGTACCGTGTGTAGTCATATGTAATAGTAATGTGTAGGGGGTGTACCGTGTGTAGTCATATGTAATAGTAATGTGTAGGGGGTGTACCGTGTGTAGTAATGTGTAGGGGGTGTACCGTGTGTAGTCATATGTAATAGTAATGTGTAGGGGGGGTGTACCGTGTGTAGTCATATGTAATAGTAATGTGTAGGGGGTGTACCGTGTGTAGTCATATGTAATAGTAATGTGTAGGGGGTGTACCGTGTGTAGTCATATGTAATAGTTATGTGTAGGGGGTGTACCGTGTGTAGTCATATGTAATAGTTATGTGTAGGGGGTGTACCGTGTGTAGTCATATGTAATAGTTATGTGTAGGGGGTGTACCGTGTGTAGTCATATGTAATAGTTATGTGTAGGGGGTGTACCGTGTGTAGTAATGTGTAGGGGGGGTGTACCGTGTGTAGTCATATGTAATAGTAATGTGTAGGGGGTGTACCGTGTGTAGTCATATGTAATAGTAATGTGTAGGGGGTGTACCGTGTGTAGTCATATGTAATAGTTATGTGTAGGGGGTGTACCGTGTGTAGTCATATGTAATAGTTATGTGTAGGGGGTGTACCGTGTGTAGTCATATGTAATAGTAATGTGTAGGGGGTGTACCGTGTGTAGTCATATGTAATAGTTACGTGTAGGGGGTGTACCGTGTGTAGTCATATGTAATAGTTATGTGTAGGGGGTGTACCGTGTGTAGTCATATGTAATAGTAATGTGTAGGGGGTGTACCGTGTGTAGTCATATGTAATAGTTATGTGTAGGGGGTGTACCGTGTGTAGTCATATGTAATAGTTATGTGTAGGGGGTGTACCGTGTGTAGTCATATGTAATAGTAATGTGTAGGGGGTGTACCGTGTGTAGTCATATGTAATAGTTACGTGTAGGGGGTGTACCGTGTGTAGTCATATGTAATAGTTATGTGTAGGGGGTGTACCGTGTGTAGTCATATGTAATAGTTATGTGTAGGGGGTGTACCGTGTGTAGTCATATGTAATAGTAATGTGTAGGGGGTGTACCGTGTGTAGTCATATGTAATAGTTACGTGTAGGGGGTGTACCGTGTGTAGTCATATGTAATAGTTATGTGTAGGGGGTGTACCGTGTGTAGTCATATGTAATAGTTATGTGTAGGGGGTGTACCGTGTGTAGTCATATGTAATAGTAATGTGTAGGGGGTGTACCGTGTGTAGTCATATGTAATAGTTACGTGTAGGGGGTGTACCGTGTGTAGTCATATGTAATAGTAATGTGAGTTTGAGTTAGAAGAAATAATGAATAGCATCATTTTTCTTTTAGCAAACATTGAAAACGGGTCCCACAGACCTGAACACCACACATGGGTTTTAATACAACAATATAACAAAGTTACGCACTAAAGCCTTAACAATGCAGCAGGTCGGCGGGAGCACTGTCTCCTTTATATCCAAAATATATTGGGTCTGTAGCTGAAATGTTCCTAACATTGATACTGAATCGACTCAGGACCTTGTGAATCGGAATCGAATCAATTCGGTAAATGATTGCCGATACTTGGCCCTACAGATATGGTCTCGTTGTCTGAAGGAACTATGTTTCACCGTACGGTGATTAAACGTGTGCCTAACACCCCTGACTGTCTCTGTGGCGTCTGGTTCTCAGGTTGGGGCTCAGACGTGCGGTGCCAGGTGCACGTAGATGGCACAGAGCAGCGACATGACGGACAGGTAGAAGAGGGCGAAGCCCGCCAGCTGGAACCGCAGGGAGGGGCAGCTCGGGGGCGGGGCCACGGAGAGCAACGCACCCACCGTCCCATAAACACGGCCGCCGCCTTCTCCCGCCAGAACCTCCCCCACTGAACACAGACTGTCCTACAGGGGGTGCGATGGACATGGCGAAGGATTACAGGAGTGAGATGGTCAGGACAAAAAAGGAGTCATGAGTTCATGAAAGACGGGAAGATGAAAGAGAAGAAAGAAGAGCTGTTAGTTTAGGAGCAGCAGATTCTGATCAGAACACACACACTCGTTTCTCCATCACACATGTGTGTGATGGAGAAACGAGTGTGTGTGTGTGTGTGTGTGTGTCCGAGTGTGTGTGTGTGTGTCTGTATGTGTCTGTGTCTCTCTGTGTGTGTGTCCGAGTGTGTGTGTGTGTCCGAGTGTGTGTGTGTCTGTGTGTGTGTGTGTGTCTGTGTGTGTGTGTGTCTCTGTGTGTGTGTGTGTGTGTGTCTGTGTGTGTGTGTGTCTGTGTGTGTGTCTATGTGTGTGTGTGTGTGTGTGTGTGTGTGTGTGTGTGTGTCTGTGTGTGTGTCTATGTGTGTGTGTGTGTGTGTGTGTGTGTGTGTGTGTGTCTGTGTGTGTGTCTATGTGTGTGTGTGTGTGTGTGTCTGGGTGTGTGTCTATGTGTGTGTGTGTGTCTGTGTGTGTGTGTGTGTGTCTGTCTGTGTGTGTGTGTGTGTCTATGTGTGTGTGTGTCTGTCTGTCTGTCTGTCTGTCTGTCTGTCTGTGTGTGTGTGTGTGTGTGTGTGTGTGTGTCTGTGTGTGTGTGTCTATGTGTGTGTGTGTGTCTGTGTGTGTGTGTGTGTGTCTGTCTGTGTGTGTGTGTGTGTGTCTGTGTGTGTGTGTGTGTGTCTATGTGTGTGTGTGTGTCTGTGTGTGTGTGTGTGTGTCTGTCTGTGTGTGTGTCTATGTGTGTGTGTGCGTGTGTCAAACAAACAAGTGACCAAAACGTTAAAAAAGCGACAAAAAGTTGAAAAAAGAGAGAAAACTCATTAGACTCTTATCAAATCTAAGTGTCTGACAACATTATGGAATAGAAAAAAGAGACAAAAATGCAAAATAAAGTCGAGAAAAATGACAAAAAGGTTTAATAAAAGAAGAAGGTTGTTCTACCCCTAAGGTACTAGCCTGGTGAGAGCGTCCTGATCTGGCCAGCTCCAGTTCTCCACTCCCAGATCAGTCTGGCATCTTGAGACAGAGAACATTTGGAGCCGTTGGCCAAACGACCGACCAATCAGCGTTGGTTTGGAGGCGGGTTTAGGTGTGACGCAACGAGAAGCGACTGCTCAGTCTAAACAACGTGGCGGCTTCCACGGATGAGATGAGCGTAGCTATCGCGTAAGTCTGATCCGAATTAGAAAGTATTCCTTCGTTGAAAGAAGAGCAAAAAAAAAAAAAAAAAGAGGAAAAGATGTCTTTGTGTGCCGTGAAAACTTGGTGGGGATTGAGGTTAATGTCACATATAATTGGTACGTTTAAAAACGTTAACGTTAGCTACATTACCTAACTTAATTGTATGTTAAACGATGGCATTAGAACAACTGCAAGGTCCTTGAAGCCAAACTAACGCTAGCTACACTGACCTAGCCAGCCTCGGTGATCTGATTGGTTGATTTGGCCCGTCCATCACCAACATAGGTGCTGATAGATGGTTATCCAACCAGCTAACCAGGATTTGAGCCAGAAACACACTGCACGCTGAGGCTCCATCAAGCTATTGTTATTCTATCTGTCAGCCACACACACACACACACACACACACACACACACACACACACACACACACACACACACACACACACACACACACACACACACACACACAGTATGAAGAGCCAGGCGTGTGACCAGGCGAGTATCTACGCTCCCCTACGCTATCCAGCGTGCGGTGAGTTCCTGGAGTTACGCTGCTGCCAACACACGCCGGGAAGACTCGCAGCTCAGATTACCAGACGGGGAAAGAGAGCGCAAAATAGTGAAAGACTAAGAGAGGTGACAGGCGGGAGAAGTGTTGAGATTGGGATCCTTTCAAACTGCAAAAGCCCTAAATATCAGCTCTAATGTTGAACCTTCAGTACTGTTACTGCAGTCAGGGTTCACACATTTAACCAATACTTCTCCACGACTTCTCCACGACTTCTCCACGACTTCTCCACGACTTTTATGGAAGTAAACTTGTGCCATCGGATTTTGAATTCAAATTTTTAGCACGGAATTTTTTTACATCAAATTTTAACGCTGAATTTCTTTTTTGCATTTAATCAGACTTTGAATTTTAAAAGCCATTGAATTTCTAGCACAGAATATTTTTTGAGATGTCAAAGTTTTTTTTACATCAAATTTTTGTATAATTAATTTTTTTACGTTAAATTTTTGTACACTGAATTTTTTTTACATTTAATTTTTTGAGAACAATTTTTTTACACTAATTTTTTGAGACTGAATTTTTTTTTACATCAAATTTTTGTACAATTAATTTTTTTACGTTGAATTTTTTTACACTGAATTTTTTTACACTGAATTTTTTTACGTTGAATTTTTTTTACACTGATTTTTTGAGACAAATTTTTTTACGATGAATTTTTTGAGACATCAAATGTTTTTACACAAATTTTTTTTTACACTGAATATTTTTACGTTGAATTTTTTACACTGAATTTTTTTACATATAATTTTTTGAGATCAAATTTTTTTTACACAAATTTTTTTTACACTGAATTTTTTTACATTAATTTTTTTACGTTGAATTTTTTTACGTTGAATTTTTTTACGTTGAATTTTTTGAGACATCAAATTTTTTTACACAAATTTTTTTTACACTGAATTTTTTTACACTGAATTTTTTGAGACAAATTTTTGTACACTGAATTTTTTTACGTTGAATTTTTTACACTGAATTTTTCTACGTTGAATTTTTTTACGTTGAATTTTTTTACATTTATTTTTTTTTACATTGAATTTTTTTACATTGAATTTTTTTACACTGAATTTTTTACACTGAATTTTTCTACGTTGAATTTTTTTACGTTGAATTTTTTGAGACATCAAATGTTTTACACAAATTTTTTTTTACACTGAATATTTTTACGTTGAATTTTTTACACTGAATTTTTTTACGTTGAATTTTTTGAGACATCAAATTTTTTTACACAAATTTTTTTTACACTGAATTTTTTTACACTGAATTTTTTGAGACAAATTTTTGTACACTGAATTTTTTTACGTTGAATTTTTTACACTGAATTTTTCTACGTTGAATTTTTTTTACGTTGAATTTTTTTACATTTATTTTTTTTTACATTGAATTTTTTTACATTGAATTTTTTTACACTGAATTTTTTACACTGAATTTTTCTACGTTGAATTTTTTTACATTGAATTTTTTGAGACAAATTTTTTTACGTTGAATTTTTTGAGACAAATTTTTTTACGTTGATTTTTTTTACGTTGAATTTTTGTACACTGAATTTTTTTACGTTGAATTTTTTACACTGAATTTTTTTTACGTTGAATTTTTTACACTGAATTTTTTTACGTTGAATTTTTTTACATTGAATTTTTTGAGACATCAAATTTTTTTACACAAATTTTTTTTACACTGAATTTTTTTACACTAATTTTTTGAGACTGAATTTTTTTTTACATCAAATTTTTGTACAATTAATTTTTTTACGTTGAATTTTTTTACACTGAATTTTTTTACACTGAATTTTTTTACGTTGAATTTTTTTTACACTGATTTTTTGAGACAAATTTTTTTACGATGAATTTTTTGAGACATCAAATGTTTTTACACAAATTTTTTTTTACACTGAATATTTTTACGTTGAATTTTTTACACTGAATTTTTTTTTACACTGAATTTTTTTACATATAATTTTTTGAGATCAAATTTTTTTTACACAAATTTTTTTTACACTGAATTTTTTTACACTAATTTTTTGAGACTGAATTTTTTTTTACATCAAATTTTTGTACAATTAATTTTTTTACGTTGAATTTTTTTACACTGAATTTTTTTACACTGAATTTTTTTACGTTGAATTTTTTTTACACTGATTTTTTGAGACAAATTTTTTTACGATGAATTTTTTGAGACATCAAATGTTTTTACACAAATTTTTTTTTACACTGAATATTTTTACGTTGAATTTTTTACACTGAATTTTTTTTACACTGAATTTTTTTACACTGAATTTTTTTACATATAATTTTTTGAGATCAAATTTTTTTTACACAAATTTTTTTTACACTGAATTTTTTTACATAACATTTTTTACATTAATTTTTTTACGTTGAATTTTTTTACATTGAATTTTTTTACGTTGAATTTTTTTACACTGAATTTTTCTACGTTGAATTTTTTTACGTTGAATTTTTTGAGACATCAAATTTTTTTACACAAATTTTTTTTACACTGAATTTTTTTACACTGAATTTTTTGAGACAAATTTTTGTACACTGAATTTTTTTACGTTGAATTTTTTACACTGAATTTTTCTACGTTGAATTTTTTTTACGTTGAATTTTTTTACATTTATTTTTTTTTACATTGAATTTTTTTACATTGAATTTTTTTACACTGAATTTTTTACACTGAATTTTTCTACGTTGAATTTTTTTACATTGAATTTTTTGAGACAAATTTTTTTACGTTGAATTTTTTGAGACAAATTTTTTTACGTTGATTTTTTTTACGTTGAATTTTTGTACACTGAATTTTTTTACGTTGAATTTTTTACACTGAATTTTTTTTACGTTGAATTTTTTACACTGAATTTTTTTACGTTGAATTTTTTTACATTGAATTTTTTGAGACATCAAATTTTTTTACACAAATTTTTTTTACACTGAATTTTTTTACACTAATTTTTTGAGACTGAATTTTTTTTTACATCAAATTTTTGTACAATTAATTTTTTTACGTTGAATTTTTTTACACTGAATTTTTTTACACTGAATTTTTTTACGTTGAATTTTTTTTACACTGATTTTTTGAGACAAATTTTTTTACGATGAATTTTTTGAGACATCAAATGTTTTTACACAAATTTTTTTTTACACTGAATATTTTTACGTTGAATTTTTTACACTGAATTTTTTTTTACACTGAATTTTTTTACATATAATTTTTTGAGATCAAATTTTTTTTACACAAATTTTTTTTACACTGAATTTTTTTACACTAATTTTTTGAGACTGAATTTTTTTTTACATCAAATTTTTGTACAATTAATTTTTTTACGTTGAATTTTTTTACACTGAATTTTTTTTACACTGAATTTTTTTACGTTGAATTTTTTTTACACTGATTTTTTGAGACAAATTTTTTTACGATGAATTTTTTGAGACATCAAATGTTTTTACACAAATTTTTTTTTACACTGAATATTTTTACGTTGAATTTTTTACACTGAATTTTTTTTTACACTGAATTTTTTTACACTGAATTTTTTTACATATAATTTTTTGAGATCAAATTTTTTTTACACAAATTTTTTTTACACTGAATTTTTTTACATAACATTTTTTACATTAATTTTTTTACGTTGAATTTTTTTACATTGAATTTTTTTACGTTGAATTTTTTTACACTGAATTTTTCTACGTTGAATTTTTTTACGTTGAATTTTTTGAGACATCAAATTTTTTTACACAAATTTTTTTTACACTGAATTTTTTTACACTGAATTTTTTGAGACAAATTTTTGTACACTGAATTTTTTTACGTTGAATTTTTTACACTGAATTTTTCTACGTTGAAATTTTTTTACGTTGAATTTTTTACACTGAATTTTTCTACGTTGAATTTTTTTTACGTTGAATTTTTTTACATTTATTTTTTTTTACATTGAATTTTTTTACATTGAATTTTTTTACACTGAATTTTTTACACTGAATTTTTCTACGTTGAATTTTTTTACATTGAATTTTTTGAGACAAATTTTTTTACGTTGAATTTTTTGAGACAAATTTTTTTACGTTGATTTTTTTTACGTTGAATTTTTGTACACTGAATTTTTTTACGTTGAATTTTTTACACTGAATTTTTTTTACGTTGAATTTTTTACACTGAATTTTTTTACGTTGAATTTTTTTACATTGAATTTTTTGAGACATCAAATTTTTTTACACAAATTTTTTTTACACTGAATTTTTTTACACTAATTTTTTGAGACTGAATTTTTTTTTACATCAAATTTTTGTACAATTAATTTTTTTACGTTGAATTTTTTTACACTGAATTTTTTTACACTGAATTTTTTTACGTTGAATTTTTTTTACACTGATTTTTTGAGACAAATTTTTTTACGATGAATTTTTTGAGACATCAAATGTTTTTACACAAATTTTTTTTTACACTGAATATTTTTACGTTGAATTTTTTACACTGAATTTTTTTTTACACTGAATTTTTTTACATATAATTTTTTGAGATCAAATTTTTTTTACACAAATTTTTTTTACACTGAATTTTTTTACACTAATTTTTTGAGACTGAATTTTTTTTTACATCAAATTTTTGTACAATTAATTTTTTTACGTTGAATTTTTTTACACTGAATTTTTTTACACTGAATTTTTTTACGTTGAATTTTTTTTACACTGATTTTTTGAGACAAATTTTTTTACGATGAATTTTTTGAGACATCAAATGTTTTTACACAAATTTTTTTTTACACTGAATATTTTTACGTTGAATTTTTTTTTACACTGAATTTTTTTACACTGAATTTTTTTACATATAATTTTTTGAGATCAAATTTTTTTTACACAAATTTTTTTTACACTGAATTTTTTTACATAACATTTTTTACATTAATTTTTTTACGTTGAATTTTTTTACATTGAATTTTTTTACGTTGAATTTTTTTACACTGAATTTTTTGAGACAAATTTTTGTACACTGAATTTTTTTACGTTGAATTTTTTACACTGAATTTTTCTACGTTGAATTTTTTTACGTTGAATTTTTTGAGACATCAAATTTTTTTACACAAATTTTTTTTACACTGAATTTTTTTACATTTAATTTTTTTACATTGAATTTTTTGAGACAAATTTTTTTACGTTGAATTTTTTGAGACAAATTTTTTTACGTTGAATTTTTTGAGACAAATTTTTTTACGTTGAATTTTTTACGTTGAATTTTTGTACACTGAATTTTTTTACGTTGAATTTTTTACACTGAATTTTTTTTACGTTGAATTTTTTACACTGAATTTTTTTACGTTGAATTTTTTTACATTGAATTTTTTGAGACATCAAATTTTTTTACACAAATTTTTTTACATTTAATTTTTTTACACTGATTTTTTGAGACAAATTTTTTTACGTTGAATTTTTTCACACTGAATTTTTTTACACTGATTTTTTGAGACATCAAATTTTTTTACGTTAAATTTTTCTAAATTTAATTGTTTTACACTGAATTCATTTACATCGAATTTTTTACATTTAATTTTTTTACGTTGAATTTTTTGAGACATCAAATTTTTTTAAACATTGAAAAAATATGTCATAGGAAAAAAAAATTCAGTGCTAGAAATACGAATTCAAAATCCGATGGCACAGGTTTACTTCCATAGACTTTTCCATGACTTTTCATTACTTTTTTAATGACTTCTTTCCATGTCTTTTTCTATGACTTTTCGGCAAACTTCCATGACTATGTATTCCTGAAAATGTCAGTCAACATTATACAATAAGAACAGAAATCTGTGTTCAAGTTCACCCTCAGAGGTTTAACGATAACATGAATGATAATGTATGTGGTTCATAGCGGGAGTCGTAATATCGCGCCCCGAATACAACGGTGAGGTTAAC
>CM042316.1:43883802-43886302 GCA_023566125.1 Zingel zingel | reverse complement strand
ACACACGACACGCGACCACGCGACACACGACACACGACACACGACAACACGACACACGACACACGACCACACGACAACACGACACACGACACACGACACACGACCACACGACACACGACACACGACCCACGACCCACGACCACACGACCCACGACCCACGACCACACGACACACGACACACGACCACACGACACACGACACACGACCCACGACCACACGACACACGACACACGACACACGACCACACGACACACGACACACGACCACACGACAACACGACACACGACACACGACACGCGACACACGACACACGACCACACGACAACACGACACACGACACACGACACGCGACCACGCGACACACGACACACGACACACGACAACACGACACACGACACACGACACACGACAACACGACACACGACACACAACACACAACACACGACCCACGCGACACACGACACACGACCCACGACCCACGACCACGCGACCACACGACACACGACACACGACCACGCGACACACGACACACGACCACGCGACACACGACACACGACCACGCGACCACACGACACACGACACACGACCACACGACCACACGACCACACGACCACACGACCCACGACCACGCGACCACACGACCCACGACCAACGACACACGACACACGACACACGACCCACGACACACGACAACGCGACCCCACGACCCACGACCCACGACACACGACACGCGACCACACGACACCACGACACACGACCCACGACCCACGACACACGACCACGCGACCCCACGACCCACGACCCACGACACACGACCACGTGACCCACGACACACGACACACGACCACGCGACCACACGACCCACGACCACGCGACCCACGACCACACGACACACGACCACGCGACCACGCGACCACGCGACGAGCGTCTGGTGTTGCTGCTGGCAGACTCTTGGTTTCTAGTGCTTAAAAGGAGGCGAAAAGGCGCGAAAAAGGCGACGCATTGCCTCTTTGGCGCCTTTTCGTCGCCTCGCCGCAGCCTCGCAACCACCTCTCAGCATATGAGGCGGGCTTTTCAGCCGTCTCCCGTAGCTGGTCGCCCCAGCTCGACGTACTCCGTGATATTTTAATTCTCTTTACACAACGTGCAGATGGCGTCCGACTTGTCTCCGAGCCGTCGGGAGTCTCTGAAAATAAAAAGCTGCGTTCAGGATTTCACGTCTGCTGAGTTTCTCCGTCCAGCAGCAGGATGTGTTGGGAGGAAGTGGCAGCTGATGAGAAGTAACGGGGCTGCAAAGGGTCAAAATAGCCTGTTAGGACCACGCCGAGCCCAGCGAAGGGTCAAAATAGTCTGTTAGGACCACGCCGAGCCCAGTGAAGGGTCAAAATAGCCTGTTAGGACCACGCCGAGCCCAGCGAAGGGTCAAAATAGTCTGTTAGGACCACGCCAAGCCCAGCGAAGGGTCAAAATAGCCTGTTAGGGCCACGCCGAGCCCAGTGAAGGGTCAAAATAGCCTGTTAGGGCCACGCCGAGCCCAGAGAAGGGTCAAAATAGCCTGTTAGGACCACGCCCAGCCCAGTGAAGGGTCAAAATAGCCTGTTAGGGCCACGCCGAGCCCAGAGAAGGGTCAAAATAGTCTGTTAGGACCACGCCGAGCCCAGAGAAGGGTCAAAATAGCCTGTTAGGACCACGCCGAGCCCAGAGAAGGGTCAAAATAGCCTGTTAGGGCCACGCCGAGCCCAGTGAAGGGTCAAAATAGTCTGTTAGGACCACGCCGAGCCCAGCGAAGGGTCAAAATAGTCTGTTAGGACCACGCCGAGCCCAGCGAAGGGTCAAAATAGCCTGTTAGGACCACGCTGAGCCCAGTGAAGGGTCAAAATAGCCTGTTAGGACCACGCCAAGCCCCGTGAAGGGTCAAAATAGCCTGTTAGGACCACGCCGAGCCCAGCGAAGGGTCAAAATAGCCTGTTAGGACCACGCCGAGCCCAGAGAAGGGTCAAAATAGTCTCCTGTTAGGACCACGCTGAGCCCAGTGAAGGGTCAAAATAGCCTGTTAGGACCACGCTGAGCCCAGTGAAGGGTCAAAATAGCCTGTTAGGACCACGCTGAGCCCAGTGAAGGGTCAAAATAGCCTGTTAGGACCACGCTGAGCCCAGCGAAGGGTAACATACATTAATTAATGCCGGCATGCGATTAAAAAAATGAATCGCATCGTGTTGGCCCTTAATCGCATCGCGATTAAAGCTGACAGCCCTTAATATATATATATATATATATATATATATATATATATATATATATATATATATATATATATATATATATATATATATATATATATATATATATATATATACCTATAACAAGAACAAGCTGCAAGGCTTTTAAAGGGCCAGTACAGACTATAAAGGGGTCACCTGACTGTGGGAGCCTGGTCGTCTCTTTATGGTGTTGGTGTTAAAGTCAGACTCAAACACCAACACACACTGAGACACACAGA
>CM042316.1:43871302-43873802 GCA_023566125.1 Zingel zingel | reverse complement strand
GTCAGCTCACACACAGACAGGTAGTCAGCTCACACACAGACAGGTAGTCAGCTCACACACAGACAGGTAGTCAGCTCACACAGACAGGTAGTCAGCTCACACACAGACAGGTAGTCAGCTCACACACAGACAGGTAGTCAGCTCACACAGACAGGTAGTCAGCTCACACACAGACAGGTAGTCAGCTCACACACAGACAGGTAGTCAGCTCACACAGACAGGTAGTCAGCTCACACACAGACAGGTAGTCAGCTCACACACAGACAGGTAGTCAGCTCACACAGACAGGTAGTCAGCTCACACAGACAGGTAGTCAGCACACACAGACAGGTAGTCAGCTCACACAGACAGGTAGTCAGCTCACACACAGACAGGTAGTCAGCTCACACAGACAGGTAGTCAGCTCACACACAGACAGGTAGTCAGCTCACACAGACAGGTAGTCAGCTCACACAGACAGGTAGTCAGCTCACACAGACAGGTAGTCAGCTCACACAGACAGGTAGTCAGCACACACAGACAGGTAGTCAGCTCACACAGACAGGTAGTCAGCTCACACACAGACAGGTAGTCAGCTCACACAGACAGGTAGTCAGCTCACACAGACAGGTAGTCAGCTCACACACAGACAGGTAGTCAGCTCACACACAGACAGGTAGTCAGCTCACACAGACAGGTAGTCAGCTCACACACAGACAGGTAGTCAGCTCACACACAGACAGGTAGTCAGCTCACACACAGACAGGTAGTCAGCTCACACAGACAGGTAGTCAGCTCACACACAGACAGGTAGTCAGCTCACACACAGACAGGTAGTCAGCTCACACAGACAGGTAGTCAGCTCACACACAGACAGGTAGTCAGCTCACACACAGACAGGTAGTCAGCTCACACAGACAGGTAGTCAGCTCACACACAGACAGGTAGTCAGCTCACACAGACAGGTAGTCAGCTCACACACAGACAGGTAGTCAGCTCACACAGACAGGTAGTCAGCTCACACACAGACAGGTAGTCAGCTCACACACACAGACATGGTATTATGTATTTGTACACAACCGGTCCAAAGTTTGGGGTCACTTAGAAACGTCCATTCCCCTCAATCATAGACAGATTACCAGCTGAGATCAGTCTGTCTGTGTTGTAACCAGGGCAACAGTTTCCAGATATCATTATGGGATTCCATCACTGTAAAAGGGGTCTCCGTGTTCTCTGAGCTGATTGAACAGGATGGGTCTCTGGACCATGACTGACTGGTTGCTGATGGTGGGTAATCATACTAGATATAATATTAAAGATCAGCCACGTCTTCCTACAGCAGTCCAGAATAATTATATAATCCCATAATGAGATCTGACAACCGCTGCCTGGTTACACAAACACAATGGATGTCTCTGATTATTATTGTAATTTCTGATTAATACAAATTTGAGAAAAGGTGTGTGTCTCTGTATGTGTGTGTGTGTGTGTGTGTGTGTGTGTCTCTGTGTGTGTGTGTGTGTGTGTGTGTGTGTGTGTGTGTGTGTGTGTGTGTAACCTCGTTCCCCGACCATCTCTTGTCTCCACTGTCGACGCTGTTGAAGCCAGAATCCAGCGCTCCGTACGGCCGGCCGGGGTACAGCTCATCAACACTGGCAGACAGACAGGCAGACAGACAGACAGACAGACAGGCAGACAGACAGGCAGACAGACAGACAGACAGACAGACAGACAGACAGACAGACAGACAGACAGACAGACAGACAGACAGGCAGGCAGACACACACAACAGACAGACAGACAGACAGACACAACAGACACAGACAGACAGACAAGCACACAGACAGACAGACAGACAGACAGACAGACAGGCAGACAGGCAGACAGACAGGCAGACAGGCAGACAGAAGGGAGGATTTAGTCAGCTAAATATAATCCCTCTCAGTGCGTGAGCCTGACAGCATCCCTCCCAGAGGAGAGGACTGAATCAAAGGCAACCGGTTGGGCCGGTCTGACTGCTGAGCCGTGTCATCACCGCTCAGATCTACAGACTGTGGGAAGCACTCGCCCTGCTACAGGGTGAAAACACAACGTAAGGCACACTGACAAAAACAAGACAAAGAAGTGACTCAGGTCCACTCGCACGGACGACTGGACTCAGGGACTGTCAGGAGCCTTGGTGCTGACGGAGCGTACAGTAGGGCTGGGCGGTGATACGGTATACAGCGGGGCTTTAAAGATAGCAACCTATCAGTTTCAATACCGTCGTTAACAAAAAAGGCAATGCACTTATATAGGAGACAAGGATTAAATATTTAATACCATTTATGTAATTATGTGTGGTTGTCATATACCGCGGTAAAATAGAGAGGAGGTTTGACACGTCAAAATTTGGATACCGCCCAACCCTAGTGCATAGTATTCTCATTGATAATAATATGTCAGTACTTCTCTAAGTATTCCCTCAGTCACAGGAAGCAGAGCAGGCGGAGTCTGGGATCACATATTTAGGAGCATTGTT
>CM042316.1:43841302-43843802 GCA_023566125.1 Zingel zingel | reverse complement strand
AAAAGAACGTATTGGACCATCTCAAAATATGCTAGCGCGCTTTCTTTTATACATTTGAATTTCGGAAAAAGTGGCTGATAGAAAGATACAAGTGGTATGTCAATGTGTAGAATGTCTGTGAGCACTACAGTTCCCATGAGCCTCAGTGTGTGTGTTTGGTCTCAGGGCCGACGGGTTGGAGAGCGTCAGGCTGACGGAGATCTACGCCAAGCTGGAGGAGATCGAGGCCGACAAAGCCCCGGCACGGTAACTATGGCACCCACACACAGCATCCCTGATAGCGTCCGCTTCACTACAGAACTACAACTACTACAGAACTACAACTACTACAGAACTACAACTACTACTACTACTACTACTGTACTACATTATAACTTCAGCTGATAACAGGAAGGACACGCTGGTGTCAGGCTGGATTACAAAGACTCTGGAAGAACTACAGGCACACAGAAAGCCTTTTTGGAAAGGCCCAGCTGTTGGCGTTCACCATAACCAATCAGCTGTTGGCGTTCACCATAACCAATCAGCTGTTGGCGTTCACCCTAACCAATCAGCTGTTGGCGTTCACCCTAACCAATCAGCTGTTGGCGTTCACCCTAACCAATCAGAACGCTGCTAGCTTGAAGCCACGTGAAGATCTTGATCATTACGTAACTGGAGTTATGGATTCGTAGTTCTGCAGAACTTGTTTTAAATGTTGTTCAGAGTAAGCCAGGGATAGTTGTCTGTACATCTAAATGTACTTCCTCTGGTCAGTTGAAATACTGCCATGAAGTACTTTGTACTGAACAGCTGATTCTTCCTGTTTCATCCAATCAGAGCCTCCGTCATCCTGGCTGGTCTCGGATTCTCTCCCAAAATGCAACAGCAGGCTACCAAGTGAGTCCTCTCTCCAACACACGCACACACACACACACACACACACACACACACACACACACACACACACACACACACAGATCAAAAACTGGTTTCTATCTCTTAGGACATGGTTATTGACTGGAGATGACTTTAGACTGTAAAGACTGAACCTTAAAATATAATTGTGTGTGTGTGTCTCTGTGTGTGTGTGTGTGTGTGTGTGTGTGTGAGAGAGTGTGTGTCTCTCTCTCTGTGTGTGTGTGTGTGTGTGTGTGTCTGTGTGTGTGTCTGTGTGTGTGTGTGTGTGTGTGTCTGTGTGTCTGTGTGTGTGTGTGTCTGTGTGTGTGTGTGTGTGTGTGTGTCTCTCTCTGTGTGTGTGTGTGTGTGTCTGTCTGTCTGTCTGTCTGTCTGTCTGTCTCTGTGTGTGTGTGTGTGTGTGTCTCTCTGTGTGTGTGTGTGTGTGTGTGTGTGTGTGTGTGTGTGTGTGTGTGTGTGTGTGTGTGTGTGTGTGTGTGTGTGTCTGTCTCTGTGTGTGTGTGTGTCTGTCTCTGTGTGTGTGTGTGTCTCTCTCTCTGTGTGTGTGTGTGTGTGTGTGTGTGTGTGTGTGTGTGTGTGTGTGTGTGTGTGTGTGTGTGTGTGTGTGTGTGTGTGTCTCTCTGTGTGTGTGTGTGTGTGTGTGTGTGTCTCTCTCTGTGTGTGTGTGTGTGTGTGTGTGTGTGTCTGTGTGTGTGTGTGTGTGTGTGTCTGTCTGTCTGTCTGTCTGTCTGTCTCTGTGTGTGTGTGTGTGTGTGTGTCTCTGTGTGTGTGTGTGTGTGTGTGTCTCTCTGTGTGTGTGTGTGTGTGTGTGTGTGTAGGGAGTTCTCAGGAGGCTGGAGGATGAGGTTGGCGTTGGCCAGGGCTCTGTTTGCTCGGTGAGTCTCCAGCGCTGCTGATATGAGGAGAACATGTGACAGCGTTGTAACTTAACGAGCTATAATCAGATATAAAGTGCTCTCAGTTCTTCTGCTAGATGCATCAGAACTGCTTGTTGGATTTAAAGCTAATGAAGGGAAATCATTTCTAACTTTCTTTAATTGAACCCATTAAGCACAGAATTGAATATAAAGGCAGTACTAAAATAAGACCGACAGTTACGTTTTAACGTGCAGTTTCCTGCTGATGTCTTTTGCAGTGTGTGTATTGAGTCAGTTGGTGTGTGCGTGCGTGCGTGCGTGCGTGCGTGCGTGCGTGCGTCTGATTTTCTCATCATTTGTTTGTGTTTGTTCCCATCAGGCCAGACCTGCTGCTGCTGGATGGTGAGTCACAGCTACAGCCTCTCTCTGATTGGTCAGTTAGTGGCCAGTACTAGCGTCAGTGCCACTAGGACTAGCAGAAGTGTTGGTAGTATTGCAGTAAGAGTACAGAGCAATGGTAGCCAGGACGCTTTCTCACCTGGACTTTGGTAGACTGGGTTTACGTTGATGTCAGAAACACCAAACACGGTGAACAAATGTCACACGGTGGAACCAGCCGCTAGTCTACTGGACAGAACATTAGCATTAGCACAGGCATTAGCACTGGTCCTACTCCTGGTAGTTTGGTAGAGATTACAGAGGTTCTCATACTGATACCAGTGTCCAGTGAAAAGCCTCCCATTCTG
>CM042316.1:43828802-43836302 GCA_023566125.1 Zingel zingel | reverse complement strand
GTTGTGTGCGTTGTGTGATGTTTGTGTGTGCGTTGTGTGATGTTTGTGCGTGTTGTGTGCGTTGTGTGTGCGTTGTGTGATGTTTGTGCGTGTTGTGTGCGTTGTGTGATGTTTGTGCGTGTTGTGTGCGTTGTGTGATGTTTGTGTGCGTTGTGTGATGTTTGTGTGTGCGTTGTGTGATGTTTGTGTGTGCGTTGTGTGCGTTGTGTGTGCGTTGTGTGTGCGTTGTGTGATGTTTGTGCGTGTTGTGTGCGTTGTGTGATGTTTGTGCGTGTTGTGTGCGTTGTGTGATGTTTGTGTGTGCGTTGTGTGATGTTTGTGCGTGTTGTGTGCGTTGTGTGTGCTTTGTGTGTGCGTTGTGTGATGTTTGTGCGTGTTGTGTGCGTTGTGTGATGTTTGTGCGTTGTGTGATGTTTGTGTGTGCGTTGTGTGATGTTTGTGCGTGTTGTGTGCGTTGTGTGATGTTTGTGTGTGCGTTGTGTGATGTTTGTGCGTGTTGTGTGATGTTTGTGTGTGCGTTGTGTGATGTTTGTGCGTGTTGTGTGCGTTGTGTGTGCGTTGTGTAATGTTTGTGCGTGTTGTGTGATGTTTGTGCGTGTTGTGTGCGTTGTGTGTGCGTTGTGTAATGTTTGTGCGTGTGTTTCAGAGCCGACCAACATGCTGGACGTCCGAGCCATTCTGTGGTTGGAGACCTACCTGCAGGTCTGACCTACGACTCACTTTAGCGTTAGCATTCCTCATTGAAAACAATGGCCGCGGTTAGCCCGGAGCTAGCTCGTAATAACTGCCCCCCCTCCCTCCCCAGACGTGGCAGTCCACCATCTTGGTCGTGTCCCACGACAGGAACTTCCTGAACGCCGTGGTAACGGACATCGTGCACCTGCACTCCCAGAGGCTTGACAGTTACCGCGGCGACTACGAAAACTTTATTAAAACCAAAGAAGACAGACTGAAGAACCAGCAGAGAGAGTATGAGGCCCAGCTGCAGTACAGACAGCATATACAGGTACTACTACTACTACTACTGCAGTACAGACAGCATATACAGGTACTACTACTACTACTACTACTGCAGTACAGACAGCATATACAGGTACTACTACTACTACTACTACTGCAGTACAGACAGCATATACAGGTACTACTACTACTACTACTACTGCAGTACAGACAGCATATACAGGTACTACTACTACTACTGCAGTACAGACAGCATATACAGGTACTACTACTACTACTGCTGCAGTACAGACAGCATATACAGGTACTACTACTACTACTACTGCAGTACAGACAGCATATACAGGTACTACTACTACTACTGCAGTACAGACAGCATATACAGGTACTACTACTACTACTGCAGTACAGACAGCATATACAGGTACTACTACTACTACTGCTGCAGTACAGACAGCATATACAGGTACTACTACTACTACTACTGCAGTACAGACAGCATATACAGGTACTACTACTACTACTGCAGTACAGACAGCATATACAGGTACTACTACTACTACTGCAGTACAGACAGCATATACAGGTACTACTACTACTACTGCTGCAGTACAGACAGCATATACAGGTACTACTACTACTACTGCTGCAGTACAGACAGCATATACAGGTACTACTACTACTACTACTACTGCAGTACAGACAGCATATACAGGTACTACTACTACTACTACTGCAGTACAGACAGCATATACAGGTACTACTACTACTACTGCAGTACAGACAGCATATACAGGTACTACTACTACTACTGCTGCAATACAGACAGCATATACAGGTACTACTACTACTACTACTACTGCAGTACAGACAGCATATACAGGTACTACTACTACTACTGCAGTACAGACAGCATATACAGGTACTACTACTACTACTACTACTGCAGTACAGACAGCATATACAGGTACTACTACTACTACTACTGCAGTACAGACAGCATATACAGGTACTACTACTACTACTGCAGTACAGACAGCATATACAGGTACTACTACTACTACTACTGCAGTAGAGACAGCATATACAGGTACTACTACTACTACTACTGCAGTACAGACAGCATATACAGGTACTACTACTACTACTGCAGTACAGACAGCATATACAGGTACTACTACTACTACTACTGCAGTACAGACAGCATATACAGGTACTACTACTACTACTACTGCAGTACAGACAGCATATACAGGTACTACTACTACTACTACTACTACTGCAGTACAGACAGCATATACAGGTACTACTACTACTACTACTACTGCAGTACAGACAGCATATACAGGTACTACTACTACTACTACTGCAGTACAGACAGCATATACAGGTACTACTACTACTACTACTGCAGTACAGACAGCAGATACAGGTACTACTACTACTACTACTGCAGTACAGACAGCATATACAGGTACTACTACTACTACTACTACTACTACTACTGCAGTACAGACAGCATATACAGGTACTACTACTACTACTACTGCAGTACAGACAGCATATACAGGTACTACTACTACTACTGCTGCAGTACAGACAGCATATACAGGTACTACTACTACTACTACTGCAGTACAGACAACATATACAGGTACTACTACTACTACTACTGCAGTACAGACAGCATATACAGGTACTACTACTACTACTACTACTGCAGTACAGACAGCATATACAGGTACTACTACTACTACTGCTGCAGTACAGACAGCATATACAGGTACTACTACTACTACTGCTGCAGTACAGACAGCATATACAGGTACTACTACTACTACTGCTGCAGTACAGACAGCATATACAGGTACTACTACTACTACTGCTGCAGTACAGACAGCATATACAGGTACTACTACTACTACTGCTGCAGTACAGACAGCATATACAGGTACTACTACTACTACTGCTGCAGTACAAACAGCATATACAGGTACTACTACTACTACTGCTGCAGTACAGACAGCATATACAGGTACTACTACTACTACTGCAGTACAGACAGCATATACAGGTACTACTACTACTACTGCTGCAGTACAGACAGCATATACAGATACTACTACTACTACTGCTGCAGTACAGACAGCATATACAGGTACTACTACTACTACTACTGCTGCAGTACAGACAGCATATACAGGTACTACTACTACTACTGCTGCAGTACAGACAGCATATACAGGTACTACTACTACTGCTGCAGTACAGACAGCATATACAGGTACTACTACTACTGCTGCAGTACAGACAGCATATACAGGTACTACTACTACTACTACTACTGCAGTACAGACAGCATATACAGGTACTACTACTACTGCTGCAGTACAGACAGCATATACAGGTACTACTACTACTGCTGCAGTACAGACAGCATATACAGGTACTACTACTACTACTGCTGCAGTACAGACAGCATATACAGGTACTACTACTACTACTGCAGTACAGACAGCATATACAGGTACTACTACTACTACTGCAGTACAGACAGCATATACAGGTACTACTACTACTGCTGCAGTACAGACAGCATATACAGGTACTACTACTACTACTACTACTACTACTGCAGTACAGACAGCATATACAGGTACTACTACTACTACTACTACTACTACTGCTGCAGTACAGACAGCATATACAGGTACTACTACTACTGCTGCAGTACAGACCGCATATACAGGTACTACTACTACTACTGCTGCAGTACAGACAGCATATACAGGTACTACTACTACTACTGCAGTACAGACAGCATATACAGGTACTACTACTGCAGTACAGACAGCATATACAGGTACTACTACTACTACTGCAGTACAGACAGCATATACAGGTACTACTACTACTACTGCTGCAGTACAGACAGCATATACAGGTACTACTACTACTACTACTACTGCAGTACAGACAGCATATACAGGTACTACTACTACTACTGCTGCAGTACAGACAGCATATACAGGTACTACTACTACTACTGCAGTACAGACAGCATATACAGGTACTACTACTACTACTACTGCAGTACAGACAGCATATACAGGTACTACTACTACTACTGCAGTACAGACAGCATATACAGGTACTACTACTACTACTGCAGTACAGACAGCATATACAGGTACTACTACTGCAGTACAGACAGCATACACAGGTACTAATACTACTACTACTACTACTGCAGTACAGACAGCATATACAGGTACTACTACTACTACTGCAGTACAGACAGCATATACAGGTACTACTACTACTGCTGCAGTACAGACAACATATACAGGTACTACTACTACTGCAGTACAGACAACACATACAGGTACTACTGCAGTACAGACAACATACAGGTACTACTAATACTGCAGTACATACAACACATACAGGTACTACAACTACTGCAGTACAGACAACATATACAGGTACTACAACTACTGCAGTACAGACAACATATACAGGTACTACAACTACTGCAGTACAGACAACATATACAGGTACTACTACTACTGCAGTACAGACAGCATATACAGGTACTACTACTACTACTGCAGTACAGACAGCATATACAGGTACTACTACTGCAGTACATACAACACATACAGGTACTACAGCTACTGCAGTACAGACAACACATACAGGTACTACTACTACTGCAGTACAGACAGCATATACAGGTACTACTACTACATTGCGTCAGTGACTGCTGTGTTTGTATGTTTACCCAGAATGCATTGCGTCAGTGACTGTGCTGTGTGTCTGTTGCAGGTGTTCATCGACAGATTTCGGTACAACGCTAACAGAGCTGCTCAGGTGCAGAGCAAACTCAAACTGCTGGAGAGGCTGTGAGTACTTCTACTGTGGGGTACTGTGGGGTACTGTGGGGTACTGTGGGGTACTGTGGGGTACTGTAGGGTACTGTGGGGTACTGTAGGGTACTGTGGGGTACTGTAGGGTACTGTGGGGTACTGTAGGGTACTGTGGGGTACTGTGGGGTACTGTAGGGTACTGTGGGGTATTGTAGGGTACTGTGGAGAACTTTTTGAGTAGTATTTCTCTACTATCTACTCTATTTTGTCCAGCGTTTTAGACACCGATACGGAGTCATAACGGTCCAAAATGATGTCACATTACATTTTTATTAATGTAACATTTTCTTGAGGGAGGAACCCTAAACCCTCCCCGCCCAAAATATATCATGTGCACTCAAGTCTTCCACAAACTGAGGGAAACTCTGCCTGTGTACTAGTACTGGGTGTGTGTACTAGTACTGGGTGTGTATACTGGTACTGGGTGTGTGTACTGGGTGTGTGTACTAGTACTGGGTGTGTGTACTAGTACTGCGTGTGTGTACTGGTACTGCGTGTGTGTACTGGTACTGAGTGTGTTTTCCTCCCTCAGACCTGAACTGAAGCCCCTGGAGAAAGAAACTGAAGTCACTTTAAAGTAAGAAGACTAACTTCTGTTATTACTACCGTTACTCAGACTAACTTCTGTTATTACCAACGTTACTCAGTCTAACTTCTGTTATTACTACCGTTACTCAGCCTAACTTCTGTTATTACTAACGTTACTCAGCCTAACTTGTGTTATTACTACCGTTACTCAGCCTAACTTCTGTTATTACTACCGTTACTCAGTCTAACTTCTGTTATTACTACCGTTACTCAGACTAACTTCTGTTATTACTACCGTTACTCAGTCTAACTTCTGTTATTACTACCGTTACTCAGTCTAACTTCTGTTATTACTACCGTTACTCAGACTAACTTGTGTTATTACTACCGTTACTCAGTCTAACTTGTGTTATTACTAATGTTACTCAGTCTAACTTCTGTTATTACTACCGTTACTCAGTCTAACTTCTGTTATTACTACCGTTACTCAGTCTAACTTCTGTTATTACTACCGTTACTCAGACTAACTTCTGTTATTACTACCGTTACTCAGACTAACTTCTGTTATTACTAATGTTACTCAGACTAACTTCTGTTATTACTACCGTTACTCAGACTAACTTCTGTTATTACTACCGTTACTCAGACTAACTTCTGTTATTACTACCGTTACTCAGACTAACTTCTGTTATTACTACAGTTACTCAGACTAACTTGTGTTATTACTACCGTTACTCAGACTAACTTGTGTTATTACTACCGTTACTCAGACTAACTTCTGTTATTACTACAATTACTCAGACTAACTTCTGTTATTACTACAATTACTCAGACTAACTTCTGTTATTACTAATGTTACTCAGACTAACTTCTGTTATTACTACCGTTACTCAGACTAACTTCTGTTATTACTAATGTTACTCAGACTAACTTCTGTTATTATTACCGTTACTCAGACTAACTTCTGTTATTACTAATGTTACTCAGACTAACTTCTGTTATTACTACCGTTACTCAGACTAACTTCTGTTATTACTTCCGTTACTCAGCCTAACTTCTGTTATTACTTCCGTTACTCAGCCTAACTTCTGTTATTACTAACGTTACTCAGCCTAACTTCTGTTATTACTAACGTTACTCAGCCTAACTTCTGCTATTACTACCGTTACTCAGCCTAACTTCTGTTATTACTACCGTTACTCAGACTAACTTCTGTTATTACTACCGTTACTCAGACTAACTTCTGTTATTACTACCGTTACTCAGACTAACTTCTGTTATTACTACCGTTACTCAGTCTAACTTGTGTTATTACTAATGTTACTCAGACTAACTTCTGTTATTACTAATGTTACTCAGACTAACTTCTGTTATTACTAATGTTACTCAGACTAACTTCTGTTATTACTACCGTTACTCAGACTAACTTCTGTTATTACTACCGTTACTCAGACTAACTTCTGTTATTACTACAGTTACTCAGACTAACTTCTGTTATTACTACCGTTACTCAGACTAACTTCTGTTATTACTACCGTTACTCAGACTAACTTCTGTTATTACTACAATTACTCAGACTAGCTTCTGTTATTACTAATGTTACTCAGACTAACTTCTGTTATTACTACCGTTACTCAGACTAACTTCTGTTATTACTAATGTTACTCAGACTAACTTCTGTTATTATTACCGTTACTCAGACTAACTTCTGTTATTACTAATGTTACTCAGACTAACTTCTGTTATTACTACCGTTACTCAGACTAACTTCTGTTATTACTTCCGTTACTCAGCCTAACTTCTGTTATTACTTCCGTTACTCAGACTAACTTCTGTTATTACCAACGTTACTCAGTCTAACTTCTGTTATTACTACCGTTACTCAGCCTAACTTCTGTTATTACTAACGTTACTCAGCCTAACTTGTGTTATTACTACCGTTACTCAGCCTAACTTCTGTTATTACTAACGTTACTCAGTCTAACTTGTGTTATTACTACTGTTACGCAGACTAACTTCTGTTATTACTTCCGTTGCGCAGACTAACTTCTGTTATTACTTCCGTTACACAGACTAACTTCTG
>CM042316.1:43811302-43818802 GCA_023566125.1 Zingel zingel | reverse complement strand
ATGGATCTTCTAATATTTCACCAGCCGACGTCTTCGCTGTAATCAGATCAGAATATATTCATGTTAACATCCGTGTGTCCACGCAGCCGCCACGCGGCCGCCACACAGCCGCCACGCAGCCGCCACGCGGCCGCCACACGGCCGCCACGCAGCCGCCACACGGCCGCCACGCAGCCGCCACGCGGCCGCCACGCAGCCAGGACGTCTTTACACTCTAGTTCATTTCATTTAGAAAGAAAGCTTCACAAAGAGAGAAACGTGTATAAAAGCGTTTTATATTTATTAATATACAGAGACCATCAGAGAAACAGTTACAAGCCGTACTCACACTACGGTCCATCTAAGCATGATGGATCTGTCTCTCTCTCTCCCTGTCTGTCTGTCTCCCTGTCTGTCTGTCTGTCTGTCTGTCTGTCCCTCTGTCTCCTTGTCTGTCTGTCTGTCTGTCTGTCTATCTCCCTGTCTGTCTGTCTGTCTGTCTGTCTGTCTGTCTCCCTGTCTGTCTCTCTGTCTGTCTCTCTGTCTGTCTGTCTGTCTGTCTGTCTCCCTGTCTGTCTGTCTGTCTCTCTGTCTGTCTGTCTGTCTCCCTGTTTCTCTGTCTCTCTGTCTGTCTGTCTGTCTGTCTGTCTGTCTCCCTGTCTGTCTGTCTGTCTCCCTGTCTGTCTGTCTGTCTCCCTGTCTGTCTGTCTGTCTGTCTGTCTGTCTCCCTGTCTGTCTGTCTTTCTCCCTGTTAAACATTTTGACCCCGATCAGAAAAACTGAACGATAAATTCAGGATCAGCGCTGAAACCTGTAACAGCTGACACGCTTCTCCAGAGGTTTCCCTCCGCTAGCGCTAGCGCTAACGCTAGCGCTGACGCTACGGCTAGCGCTGACGCTAACGCTAACGTTGAATCAGAATGTAGAAATATAACGGACACAGACGTTAGAATAACGGTCCTAAATGATGTAAAAAGGGACTCCGACGGCCCCAAAGAGACACCCAATCTTAAAGGAAGGACGCCTAGCCCCCCCCCTCTCCTAACCCTTCCACTCTGATCTGTGTCTCGGACCCGCCTCCACTACACCCAGCTGCATTGTGGGTAATGTCTCTACAGCTCCGGTGCGGCGGCCGTGTCCCGCTGCGTGTCCTGTCTCAGGTGGGGCAGCACGGCGTCTCTGTAGAACGTCTCCAGTTTGGACACCGTGGCGTCCCACAGGGCGGGGTCAAAGGTCACCGGGACGATGGCCAGCTCCTTCAGCGTGAACACGGCCAGCTCGGCGTCACGCAGCCCCGTCACCGCCAGCTGCACCTGGATCTGAGTGTAGTAGCTGTGGGACGTCTTCAGACGGTATGCCGGGGGGGACGTCTTCAGACGGGACGCCGGGGGCTGGGACAGGAAGACAGAGACAGGAAGAGAGAGACAGGATGTTAGAGAGAGAGAGACAGGAAGACAGACAGGATGTTAGAGAGAGACAGGAAGACAGAGACAGGAAGACAGAGACAGGATGTTAGAGAAAGAGAGAGACAGGAAGACAGAGACAGGAAGAGAGAGAGACAGGATGTTAGAGAGAGAGAGACAGGAAGACAGAGACAGGATGTTAGAGAGAGACAGGAAAACAGAGACAGGAAGACAGAGACAGGATGTTAGAGAGAGAGAGAGACAGGAAGACAGAGACAGGAAGAGAGAGACAGGATGTTAGAGAGAGAGAGACAGGAAGACAGAGACAGGATGTTAGAGACAGAGACAGGATGTTAGAGAGAGAGAGACAGGAAGACAGAGACAGGATGTTAGAGACAGAGACAGGATGTTAGAGAGAGAGAGACAGGAAGACAGAGACAGGAAGAGAGAGACAGGATGTTAGAGAGAGAGAGACAGGAAGACAGAGACAGGATGTTAGAGAGAGACAGGAAGACAGAGACAGGAAGACAGAGACAGGATGTTAGAGAGAGAGAGAGACAGGAAGACAGAGACAGGAAGAGAGAGACAGGATGTTAGAGAGAGAGAGACAGGAAGACAGAGACAGGATGTTAGAGACAGAGACAGGATGTTAGAGAGAGAGAGACAGGAAGACAGAGACAGGAAGAGAGAGACAGGATGTTAGAGAGACAAGGAGACAGAAAGACAAGGAGACAGAGACAGGTAGACAGAGAGAGAGACAGGGAGACAGAGAGACAGGATGTTAGAGAGACAGGGAGACAGAGAGACAGGAAGACAGAGAGAAAAAAGACAATGTCTAAAGGTCCGGACACACCAGCCCGATAATTGTCCGTTGGACAGTCTGGCGAGGTCGGTGACTCGAGTCTGGTCGGTGTGCTCCGTGCCGTTGTCCGTCCGAGGGGCCGTCGGCCTTCATTTGGGCCGATTTGACATGAATAATCGGCGGGGCGGGCACTACTGGCAGTCAGACTCAATGACCCATCTGATTGGTGGAGAGCTAACCAGGAAACAGGGAGCCAGACTAACGTGAGTTGTTACCGTGTGGTCCGTTACCGTGTGGTCCATTATCTCTAGACGTGAGTTGTTACCGTGTGGTCCGTTATCTCTAGACGTGAGTTGTTACCGTGTGGTCCGTTATCTCTAGACTGACGTGAGTTGTTACCGTGTGGTCCGTTACCGTGTGGTCCGTTATCTCTAGACTGACGTGAGTTGTTACCGTGTGGTCCGTTACCGTGTGGTCCGTTATCTCTAGACTGACGTGAGTTGTTACCGTGTGGTCCGTTATCTCTAGACTGACGTGAGTTGTTACCGTGTGGTCCGTTATCTATAGACTGACGTGAGTTGTTACCGTGTGGTCCGTTATCTATAGACTGACGTGAGTTGTTACCGTGTGGTCCGTTATCTCTAGACATGAGTTGTTACCGTGTGGTCCGTTATCTCTAGACTGACGTGAGTTGTTACCGTGTGGTCCGTTACCGTGTGGTCCGTTATCTCTAGACTGACGTGAGTTGTTACCGTGTGGTCCGTTATCTCTAGACTGACGTGAGTTGTTACCGTGTGGTCCGTTACCGTGTGGTCCGTTATCTCTAGACTGACGTGAGTTGTTACCGTGTGGTCCGTTATCTATAGACTGACGTGAGTTGTTACCGTGTGGTCCGTTATCTCTAGACATGAGTTGTTACCGTGTGGTCCGTTATCTCTAGACTGACGTGAGTTGTTACCGTGTGGTCCGTTATCTATAGACTGACGTGAGTTGTTACCGTGTGGTCCGTTATCTCTAGACATGAGTTGTTACCGTGTGGTCCGTTACCGTGTGGTCCGTTATCTCCAGACAGAAGGCCGGGTCCTGCCTGCAGGCGTCCTCCACCGTACGCTGGCGGTGTTTGTACGGACACTTGACCTCCAGGCAGAGCAGCCATTGGCCGGTCTGGCTGTCTGTCACGATGCCGTCGGGACTCGCAGCCAACCAGGGCCGCCGCGCGTCGATGAACAAACCGCAGTCCTGGACGGAGACGGAGCGGCCCAGAGCCACACTCTTCATCTCCTGCAGGAATACATCATCATCATCATCACCACCACCATCATCATCATCATCATCATCATCATCATCACCATCATCATCATCACCATCAGAAGTTGTACAGAAAGCCTAAAATACCCTGTCATTTAGCCCCCCAAAAAACTAACTTTAAAGTGCTCATATTATGCTTTTTGGCCCTCATACTCGGCTCCTGACTGGCTAGTAGTCCTTACCTAGGTACTGTCAGGGCCCTCATACTCTGCTTCTGACTGGCTAGTAGTCCTTACCTAGGTACTGTCAGGGCACGCCCTCATACTCTGCTCCTGACTGGCTAGTAGTCCTTACCTAGGTACTGTCAGGGCCCTCATACTCGGCTCCTGACTGGCTAGTAGTCCTTACCTAGGTACTGTCAGGGCCCTCATACTCTGCTTCTGACTGGCTAGTAGTCCTTACCTAGGTACTGTCAGGGCACGCCCTCATACTCTGCTCCTGACTGGCTAGTAGTCCTTACCTAGGTACTGTCAGGGCCCTCATACTCTGCTTCTGACTGGCTAGTAGTCCTTACCTAGGTACTGTCAGGGCCCTCATACTCTGCTTCTGACTGGCTAGTAGTCCTTACCTAGGTACTGTCAGGGCCCTCATACTCTGCTTCTGACTGGCTAGTAGTCCTTACCTAGGTACTGTCAGGGCCCTCATACTCTGCTTCTGACTGGCTAGTAGTCCTTACCTAGGTACTGTCAGGGCCCTCATACTCTGCTTCTGACTGGCTAGTAGTCCTTACCTAGGTACTGTCAGGGCCCTCATACTCTGCTTCTGACTGGCTAGTAGTCCTTACCTAGGTACTGTCAGGGCCCTCATACTCTGCTTCTGACTGGCTAGTAGTCCTTACCTAGGTACTGTCAGGGCCCTCATACTCTGCTTCTGACTGGCTAGTAGTCCTTACCTAGGTACTGTCAGGGCCCTCATACTCTGCTTCTGACTGGCTAGTAGTCCTTACCTAGGTACTGTCAGGGCCCTCATACTCTGCTTCTGACTGGCTAGTAGTCCTTACCTAGGTACTGTCAGGGCACGCCCTCATACTCTGCTTCTGACTGGCTAGTAGTCCTTACCTAGGTACTGTCAGGGCACGCCCTCATACTCTGCTTCTGACTGGCTAGTAGTCCTTACCTAGGTACTGTCAGGGCACGCCCTCATACTCTGCTTCTGACTGGCTAGTAGTCCTTACCTAGGTACTGTCAGGGCCCTCATACTCTGCTTCTGACTGGCTAGTAGTCCTTACCTAGGTACTGTCAGGGCCCTCATACTCTGCTTCTGACTGGCTAGTAGTCCTTACCTAGGTACTGTCAGGGCCCTCATACTCTGCTTCTGACTGGCTAGTAGTCCTTACCTAGGTAATGTCAGGTCCCTCATACTCTGCTTCTGACTGGCTAGTAGTCCTTACCTAGCTACTGTCAGGGCCCTCATACTCTGCTTCTGACTGGCTAGTAGTCCTTACCTAGGTACTGTCAGGGCACGCCCTCATACTCTGCTCCTGACTGGCTAGTAGTCCTTACCTAGGTACTGTCAGGGCACGCCCTCATACTCTGCTTCTGACTGGCTAGTAGTCCTTACCTAGGTACTGTCAGGGCCCTCATACTCTGCTTCTGACTGGCTAGTAGTCCTTACCTAGGTACTGTCAGGGCCCTCATACTCTGCTTCTGACTGGCTAGTAGTCCTTACCTAGGTAATGTCAGGGCCCTCATACTCTGCTTCTGACTGGCTAGTAGTCCTTACCTAGGTAATGTCAGGTCCCTCATACTCTGCTTCTGACTGGCTAGTAGTCCTTACCTAGGTACTGCCAGGGCCCTCATACTCTGCTTCTGACTGGCTAGTAGTCCTTACCTAGGTAATGTCAGGTCCCTCATACTCTGCTTCTGACTGGCTAGTAGTCCTTACCTAGGTACTGTCAGGGCACGCCCTCATACTCTGCTTCTGACTGGCTAGTAGTCCTTACACTGAGCATGTGCGACTGCCAACAAAGATGTTACAGTAGTGAGAGGTCTCACTCTGGAGCTAAAACAGAGACCTGAACACAGGGTGAAAAGAGGAGCTGCAGCAACGAGCAGTACAACTAAAATATTAAATTAAACCATATAAACCTGTTCTGGTACGACCTCAAAATACAATTATTAACCTGAAAATTAACATAATATGAGCACTTTAAATAGTTTAAGGACAAAATGACAAAAAGTTGTAAAAAGAGCTAGCTTTTCCAGAAGCTTGTGTTGTATGGTCAGGTGTGACATCAGGTGTGCAGGTGTACCTGATACCTGCCGACCGCCTCGGCCTCCATCTGGACCCCCCAGGACATGGCTCTAGTCTGGACGTGCCGCCCCTCACCTGTCCAGTCACAGGGAAGGGAAGTTTATTAATCTGTTAGCTAGCAGGGTGCGGAGCTTCTGGGGCTCACCTGGCTTACCTGTGACAGCAGCCAGGTAGGAAGGGGCGGGGCTTACCTGTGCAGCAGCCAGGTAGGAGGGGGGCGGGGCTTTCCTGTGCAGCAGCCAGGTGGGAGGGGGCGGGGCTTACCTGTGACAGCAGCCAGGTAGGAGGGGGGCGGGGCTTACCTGTGACAGCAGCCAGGTAGGAGGGGGGCGGGGCTTACCTGTGACAGCAGCCAGGTAGGAGGGGGGCGGGGCTTACCTGTGACAGCAGCCAGGTAGGAGGGGGCGGGGCTTACCTGTGACAGCAGCCAGGTAGCGATATATTTTTTCCCCCTATGGCCATGTCAAGACCCGCCCTTTAAGTGTGCCCTTTAGCTACTATTGGCCAGGCGTCCATGCTTACGCAAGGTAACGTAACCTGATTGGTAGAGGTCCTAACCCCTGACCAATCGGCTATCCTAACCATAACCACTCAAAGTCAATGCCTAACCCCAACCAATCGGCCACTATGGCCACGCCAATGGGTCTTGGTGTGGCCATAGTGGTCGATTGGTAATTTTGCAGCCAGGTAGGAGGGGGGCGGGGCTTACCTGTGACAGCAGCCAGGTAGGAGGGGGGAGGGGCTTACCTGTGATAGCAGCCAGGTAGGAGGGGGGAGGGGCTTACCTGTGATAGCAGCCAGGTAGGAGGCGGGCGGGGCTTTGCTCTTGCCGTTAACAAAGCGGCAGTGAGTGATGCGGTGAGCCACGGAGGCCGTGATGCGGTTCTTCCTCCAGGTGAACCAGTCCTGGTTGGTGCTCTGCCCGCGGGTCAGAACCTCCACCTGCTCCACCACCTGGCGGTCCACCTGCAGACCCAGACCCAGAGGCACCTGCTCCGGGCTCAGGGAGGCCCGGTCAGGGCCCGAATCGGCATCTGCAGCAGGGTGGAAGTAATCAGATTACTACAGTAAGAGTACTAATACTACACTGTTATAATACTCTAAGTCTGTAAGTATCATCAGGAACACGTAGTTAATGTATTAAAATGGGTTCGTTACCTCCATCAAGTCGGGGTGGATTCACCTGAGCCGGTCCAGACCCAGTCTGAGGGGAGCGCACGGTGGTCCCAGTCTGAGGGGAGCGCACGGTGGTCCCAGTCTGAGGGGAGCGCACGGTGGTCCCAGTCTGAGGGGAGCGCACGGTGGTCCCAGTCTGAGGGGGGCGCACGGTGGTCCCAGTCTGAGGGGGGCGCACGGTGGTCCCAGTCTGAGGGGAGCGCACGGTGGTCCCAGTCTGAGGGGGGTTCAGGGTGGTCCCAGTCTGAGGGGGGCGCACGGTGGTCCCAGTCTGAGGGGGGCGCACGGTGGTCCCAGTCTGAGGGGGGCGCACGGTGGTCCCAGTCTGAGGGGAGCGCACGGTGGTCCCAGTCTGAGGGGGGTTCAGGGTGGTCCCAGTCTGAGGGGGGCGCACGGTGGTCCCAGTCTGAGGGGGGTTCAGGGTGGCTGATCTGGGACTCTGGGTCTCTCTAGGTCTGGGTGTGGGGGAGGTCTGGATGCTCGGGTGATATCGGACCTTCGGGATGATGGGGTTCTGGTTCTGGTTCTGGTCTGCTGCTGAGAGCTGCTTCTTCATGTTGTCTAGAACAGAACCAGAAC
>CM042316.1:43783802-43798802 GCA_023566125.1 Zingel zingel | reverse complement strand
TAATTTAAAATATAAAAATTACAAATAAATTAAAATTCTTAAAAATTAATGTAAATTATTAGCATTTAAAAGAAATTTAAATTATTAAAAATAGACTGAATATTAAAAAAGTAATGAAGAACAATTGGAGACAAAAACTTGGAAAAAGGCTGTAGAAACAAGGAAGGCGACAACAGGGACAAAAAATTCAAATAAGCGACAAACTTCTAAAAAAGTGACAAAAACTTTGAAAAAAGCGACAGTAGAAGTAACTACAGCACCACTTCTAGTGCCTTTACCCAGTAACAGCCCCGAAATCACAATCACCACACCCACCAGACTCCATGTAAATAATCAGGACTTTTATCAGCGTAAAACACTCTTCATTCAAAGTGAAACTAAATGAAACTATCAAAAGCCGTCTTGCTTCATCTTTCCACTGTTCCAACAATCACCACTCTGGTTGGGTTGAAATAAACTCTTAATTCACCCATTTACATGTGGAAATATGCTGGCTCTATACACGCTAAAAGTCCTGATTATTTACATGGAGTCTGGTGGAGATATGCTGGCTCTATACACGCTAAAAGTCCTGATTATTTACATGGAGTCTGGTGGAGATATGCTGGCTCTATACACGCTAAAAGTTGATTATTTACATGGAGTCTGGTGGAGATATGCTGGCTCTATACACGCTAAAAGTCCTGATTATTTACATGGAGTCTGGTGGAGATATGCTGGCTCTATACACGCTAAAAGTACTGATTATTTACATGGAGTCTGGTGGAAATATGCTGGCTCTATACACGCTAAAAGTCCTGATTATTTACATGGAGTCTGGTGGAAATATGCTGGCTCTATACACGCTAAAAGTCCTGATTATTTACATGGAGTCTGGTGGAGATATGCTGGCTCTATACACGCTAAAAGTACTGATTATTTACATGGAGTCTGGTGGAGATATGCTGGCTCTATACACGCTAAAAGTCCTGATTATTTACATGGAGTCTGGTGGGTTTGGTGATGGGGTTTTGGGGCTGTTTCATTCAGACAGTAGAGGTACAGCACCCTAGGGGGACATTTGAGAAACACTGAGTTAACAGACATTTATATATGTAATGTTATAAGTTAACAGACCTTTAGGAAATAGCAGCTGTGAAGCATCTTCTTCAACATCTCCGACACTAGCCGGAGCCGCGCCGCTTCCAGTCGCCATGACACCCAGCTAACAGCTAACAGCTAACGGCTAACAACAGTTGACGGTTACCGGGCAACAGTATGCGCGGGCATCAAACAGCAGCAGCCGTTACCGGGGACCGAGCACAGAGTCCCGGCGGTGAGACGGTGAATCTGTGCGGCTCCAACGACTCTAAAACACGGACACACGTTACCGCTCAAGCTCGGCGCCTTCCAGCCACACAATAACACATACAATCATTTCCGGTTCTTAAGCTATCACTTCCGGGAGTATTTGTATTTTTTTTAATTATTATTATTATTTTACGTTTTAATTCACACAACGCAATTTACAAAACAAGAAATAAAAGCATTACATACAACCGATCACAGCTTTTTTAATTAGTTATAAAAATATCCAGCAATACAAAAACAATTATACAGGTAATAGTATCCTATTTAAATACCGTGCTCCTTCAAAATAAAAGCACAGCGCCCTCTGGTGGACATTGGGATTCACAACACCTCGCGGGAGCGACTCTACACAACTAACCGGTTACCGGCAGAAAGAGACGGTGGTGAGGAGGAGGTACTCACAGCTCTGACTTCAGTAGAATACCACAGTGTACAAGTACTCTGTTACCAGTAAAAGTCCTGAATTCAAACGTTTGCATTCAAAAGTATTCGCGTAAAAATCAACCCAAAAAGTAGCAAAAGTAAAAAAAAACTCGTTCTGTAGAATACATATATATTATTGTAATTGAATTGGTGATGCATCACTGTTATGTTGTTGCTGGTGGAAGTGGAACTCATTCTAAGACACACACATAAACAAAAAAAGATTTGCGTTGGCCGGGAATCGAACCCGGGTCAACTGCTTGGAAGGCAGCTATGCTAACCACTATACCACCAACGCTTACGGGAAGCTACGGGTCTCGGTGTGGATCTGAACTGAGTTCTGGGGCAGGTCCTGACTGTACTGATGTTTCTAATATGAGAGATTGACGTCAGCAAACATTTAAAGCGATTCTTTCGCTCCGTGCAAAATTTCTTTACAAGACAAATGACAAAAACGTAGAAAAAGGCGATTAAGGCTTCAAAAACAGATAGATAGATAGAGAGATAGGTAGATAGATAGGTAGGTAGGTAGGTAGATAGATAGATAGATAGATAGATAGGTAGATAGATAGATAGGTAGGTAGATAAATAGGTAGGTAGATAGATAGGTAGGTAGGTAGGTAGATAGATAGGTAGATAGATAGATAGATAGATAGATAGGTAGATAGGTAGATAGATAGGTAGATAAGTAGATAGATAGATAGGTAGGTAGATACTTTATTGATCCCCAAGGGGAAAGTCCCAGTAGCTCAAAGACATCACACTCAACATATAAACATCATAAACAGGATAATAAAATAACAAATCCACATGAATAATATGGACAATAAAAGAAAATATACTAAATGAATGTACTATGGGATGTATAAGCATGAGACGCTTGCAGTGACGGGCGGGTAAGATGCTCTATGAGAGGGTGTGTGTGTGTGTGTGTGCGTGTCAGTATGCATGGTCAGGTGCTCCATGAGTGTGTGTGTCATGGTGGTAGTGCAAATAAGTGTAATAGTGCAAGTATGTAAGTGTGTGTGTGTGTGTGTGCGTCTGTGTGTGCGCGCATGCGTCTGTGTGTGTGTGTGTGCGTCTGTGTGTGTGTGTGTGCGTCTGTGTGTGTGTGTGTGTGTGTGTGTGCGTGTGTCTGTGTGTGTGTGTGTGTTTGTGTCTGTGTGTGTGTGTGTGGTATGTGTGTGTGTGTCTGTGTGTGTGTGTGTGCGTGTGTCTGTGTGTGTGTGTGTGTTTGTGTCTGTGTGTGTGTGTGTGGTATGTGTGTGTGTGTCTGTGTGTGTGTGTGTGTGTGTGCGTGCGTCTGTGTATGTGTGTGTGTGTGTGTGTGTGTGTGTGCGTCTGTGTGTGTATGTGTGTGTGTGTGCGTGTGTCTGTGTGTGTGTGTGTGCGCGTGCGTCTGTGTGTGTGTGTGTGCGTGTGTGTGCGCGTGCGTCTGTGTGTGTGTGTGTGTGTGTGTGTGTGTGTGTGTGGTATGTGTTGAGTTAGCTACAGAACAAAGCTAGTTAATGGTAACCAGTGATATGAATAACTTATAACTATAATAACTTTATAAATAAAGTTATTATAAGTTATCTAATCGATTACTCTTAATAACGCCGTTACCGTTACAGACCAACCAGATCTCTGAGCCGAGAGGCAAAGACTTCTTACCCTTCTTCCTCGGTTAGTGGGCAGTGCACAACGCAAGCGCATACATGCTGACGATTGGCTGAGGTTGAGCCAAATGTCGTGGTAAGCCAATCAGAGGTAGAGGTGGGCGGGTGTTTGAAAGCACACATAGTCTGACACACAAAGAACAACACAAGCGAGTCCGTCAACGAGAGACATGCTATGGCCATCTCAAATAACCCTAAAGTAGCCGTCTCTAAATGGAAGTATAGCCATTAAGTGTATATATTTGTTATTTATGTTTGGTATAGTGCTTAACAAGCATAACTTAATTTGGCCCAGTTGTGGCCCATTCCAATACATCTGTTGTGTTATTTGTGTTGATCCACTATATAAACATAATATCTACCTACGTGGCATCTGATTGGAGGCTAGTCTCACTTTGTCCCACAGCAACATTAACATAGTTTAGATTGGTGTACCTTGTGTCTGTTAATAATGTGTTGTATTAAGTGTCCATTTAATTATAATATTCAGATTCATCATGAATAATTGAACATGCATTTTAAGTTCCCTTAAAAAGGTGGAAGTGGGGTCACATTTGAGCATTTAAAAAGGTACTTGAAAGTAATGCATTAGTTACTTTCTGAAGTAACTAGTTACTTTTATAATTTGTAACTGAGTAACTAATTTAGTTACTTTTTGGAAGAAGTAACTAGTAACTGTAACTAATTAATTTTTAAAAGTAACTTGCCCATCACTGATGGTGACTGCTAATGTTAACTCAACATTGTTCCTGTCAGATACGTTCCTCCCCGTAATAACAGCTGTTAATGTGAATGATTGATTACTTTGTTACAGAACGACATCAAACGAGGTACAAGATCAGCTTTATTGTTATTCTCTGAGTATATGACATGCACACTTTGAATCATTTCATTCTGAAAATATTTCACATGTAAATAAAACATCTGGTGTCTGAATTATTATGTTTATCTCTGTTACAATATTTGTTATTGAGGGCGAGAAGATCATCAATATTACAGCTGATTCAGAACTGTACAGTCGTATACATCCTCCCTAACAGCATCACAGGAGCTGCTTGTCCTCTGAACCCGAGGACACTGTGACGACGGAGGCAGGAGAATCTCTTCAGGCTGAATCCTGATGATGTCTAAAGCCGCTGACACACCGACCCGACACACCACACCCGACCGACATCTCTACACGCCGTCCGACAGTCTGGCGAGGTCGGTGACTCGAGTCTGTTCGGTGTGTTTCGTTCCGTCGTCAGTCGGAGGAGCCATCGGCTTTAATTTGGGACGATTTGACTTGTTGAATCGGCCAGGAGCCTTTCGGACTCAATGACCGATCTGATTGGTGGATTGCTGGCACGCGCCGAAAGTACGCTGAAATCGGCGTCGCTTCGGTGAGTTCTGAGGAACTTTTTGGACCAACTCGGGGAGACTGATCAGTCCGACTGCCTTTTCTGCCGAAGGTCGGCCGTCGGGTTGGTGTGTCAGGGCTCAGTAAAGAGTCAAACTGATGATGGAAATCATGAAAATGATCAAATGATGGCCCTCAAAATGGAAAGTATAGATTTGATTAAACATCAGAAAACATAGTTTTATAATGTTGATAAGAGGAATGAATGTTTGTGTCTGAGTCTGAGATCTGCTTCTCAGTGCAGAGTGTGTGTGATGGTGAACAGACTGAACTCTGATTTCAGCAGCTGATCTTCAGTCAGTGTTTCTGTCCACAGGAGAGACTCTCAGTCCTGCAGAGGACACAGAGACACTGAGGAACCAGACCAGACCCCAAACCCAGGATAGAGAGGCTGAGTGAATGTGGTGTTGAAGGTGTGGAGGAGGATCAGTGAGTCAGAGGAGACTCTGTAGAAGGACAGAGAGCCAGCAGGACAGTCCACATACACTGCTGCTCTATCAGAGACAGAGGAGGAGGAGATGGATGCTACTCTACCAGAGACAGAGGAGGAGGAGATGGATGCTACTCTACCAGAGACAGAGGAGGAGGAGATGGATGTTACTCTACCAGAGACAGAGGAGGAGGAGATGGATGCTACTCTACCAGAGTCAGAGGAGGAGGAGATGGATGCTACTCTACCAGAGGCAGAGGAGGAGGAGGTGGATGCTACTCTACCAGAGACAGAGGAGGAGGAGATGGATGCTACTCTACCAGAGACAGAGGAGGAGGAGATGGATGCTACTCTACCAGAGACAGAGGAGGAGGAGATGGATGATAGTATCTTATTGTGATAGGCAGAGTAACCATCATCAGAGCACCTCAGACTCCAGGACTGATCATTAAATCCAAACAAACAGTCACCTCTGTCTCCTCTCCTCCTGATTCCTCTGCTACTCACTGATATATCAACCCCTCCTCTCCTCTCGACCTCCCAGTAACAGCGACCAGTCAGACCATCTCTACACAGCAGCTGAGGACAGGACTCAAACCTCTCTGGATGATCAGGATATGGCTGATCCCTCATCACACGTGTCACCTTCCTGTTGTTGTCAGACAGTTTGAGTTTTCTGTTCACTGTGTTTGTGTCCAGTTCCAGTTCACAGACATCTGATGGAGAGAAACAGACACAACACATCAGCAGATTATCATCTGTTGATGTATTAACTCTTGTGTTGTCTTCCCGTCAAACTGACCCGGTCTGTTTCCTGTTTATAAAGCATGAAGTATAAAATATTACCCAATTCTATTTTACACCTTCTAGTCAACTCATTACAACTCATTACCTAAACAAAATCCAACCTCAACCAGCAGTCTGCTTTCATTTGCTTGTGCTGATTGTCTGTCAGATTGTGTCCCTTCTCGTTTTTCCCATTTTCTATAATGACATTTGATGTTGTCTTGATCAACTTTCCTCTCTCCCTTAGAGATAGGGGACAAGCTCAGTCATCCATGAGGAGCTCGGAGTAGAACCACTGCTCCAGCTAGGAGGAGACCTCGGGTAAGACCCAGGACCAGGTGGAGGGATTATTGTTCCAACCTGGCCTGGGAACGCCTCGGGATCCCCGAGTCGGAGCTGGTAAATGTGGCTCGGGAAAGGGAAGTTTGGGGTCCCCTGCTAGAGCTGCTTCCCCTGCGATACGGCCCGAAAATGGATGGATGGATGGATTGTTTAACTGCTTGTGTTGATTCTCTGCTTAACATTGGTCTGTATTCATTGCCTGTATTATTCATTACTGCATGATGCTGCCTGACTCCTCTAAGCTCTTCTGCTGAGATGTTTTACTTCCTCCGGTTCTGATTTGATATGTGTTGCATTTATATATTTAACATCAGACAGAGGGACAACAGGTGGAAATTAGCCGTTTACAGGGATGTTGATCAATGTGCATTTACCTGGAGAATTAGTGAATAAAAGAAATCAAACTTAAAGCTCACTCACACTTCCTCACACCAGGTTTCAACCTCTGCGGTCCACCATGGTCCACCCTGCAGGAAGAAATAGTCACAATCAACTTCATACACCTTCACTCAGATCCTCCATTAAACATGAACCAGAGTTCCTCGGTTAGTGGCAGAGGAACTGTGTTGTCCATACCTGAGAGTTTCCAGTCTCCAGTTAGGATCCTTAAGTCCTGCTGACAGCAGCTTCACTCCTGAGTCTCCAGGATGATTATAGCTCAGGTCCAGCTCCCTCAGACGGGAGGGGTTGGAGCTCAGAGCTGAGGCCAGAGAAATACAGCCTTTCTCTGTGATCAGACAGCCTGATAGACTAGAACACACACACACACACACACAACACACACACACACACACACACACACACACACACACACACACACACACACACACACACACACACACACACACACATGTTAGACACATTAGACAACAACTAACTGGATTACATCCAAATTCAACGAAACTCCCGTCGCGTGTTCAGAGACTGCTGTGTTTTTGTTTTTTTGGAAACATGGCTGAACAACAGTGTACCGGACTATCCAGCTACCAGGCCTGCTAGCCCTCTGAGCACATGCTGCTCTGTTGGGTAAGACTCATAGGTCGGTTGTGTTAACACAGACACGGACTGGTGCAGAAAAGGAATGTGTAACACCACTTGAGCCACGGTGAAACAGTGTTGTGTTTATATGGTTGAAATGACAATAAAACACACCTGAGTTGAGTTGAATGCCTCACTGTCTATCTATGTCTGTAACCGCTAGGTGTGGTGTGGGGAAAGCGAAGCAAGTGCATTCTGGGAGTTGTTGTCTTTCATCCACATGAGCCAAAAAAACATTTTCTGTCTTTTCTTGGTCTAGAAGGCACCAACTTCTAAAAAAAAAATCACATTTCTACTACATAAATGACCCAATTTAATACATATTCATCTTTTCAGCAGTGAAATATCCCTTTAATATTTAACTTCTTACTCAGGTCCAGCTCTCTCAGACTAGAGGATTAGAAGCTGGGAAATGAGGCCACTGTGTTCATCCAGTAATTAATATATGAAGAAAACAATAACTTATAAAACAGCTAAACACGAACCTGAGAGTTTGCACTCTGGACTCTTCAATCCAGCAGACACCAGCTCCACTCCTGAATCCTGCAGGTCGTTGTTACTCAGGTCCAGCTCTCTCAGACTAGAGGACTGGGAGCTGAGAACTGAGGACAGAGCTTCACAGCTTCTCTCTGACAGGTTACAGCCACTCAGCCTGGAGAGGAATCAGCAACACATAAGAAAACAATAACTAGAAAACATTGTTAGGAAGAAGAAAAACTATATTTAATCTGGATAGTTCTGTGTGGACCTACAGAGCTTTGTTGGAGGCTTTGACCACTGCCAGCAGCCTCAGAAGAGCCTCCTCTGAAGCAGAGTATTTCTTCAGGTCAAACACGTCCAGATCTTTCTCTGATGACAGTAAGATGAAGACCAGAGCTGACCACTGAGCAGGAGACAGTTTATCTGTGGAGAGACTTCCTGATCTCAGGAACCGTTGGATCTCCTCCACTAGAGAACGATCATTCAGTTCATTCAGACAGTGGAACAGATTGATGCTTCTCTCTGCAGACAGATAAACAATCTTTATCTTGATGTATGCTACTGTTTTCTTGTTTGTCTCTGACATACTTCCTGTCGGTGTCAGCAGACCTCGTAGGAGAGTCTGATTGGTCTGCAGTGAAAGACCCAGGAGGAAGCGGAGGAACAAGTCCAGGTGTCCATTTGGACTCTGTAAGGCCTCGTCCACAGCACTCTGGTAGAACTGTGTTGATGTTGTTTGTTCTTCTGACAGCAGGTTGACTCCAGACTTGGTGAATGTCAGATGGACATGAAGAGCAGCCAGAAACTCCTGAACACTCAGATGGACGAAGCAGAACACCTTGTCTTGGTACAGTCCACTCTCCTCTTTAAAGATCTGTGTGAACACTCCTGAGTACACTGAGGCTGCTGTGATATCGATGCCACACTCTGTCAGGTCTGATTCATAGAAGATCAGGTTGCCTTTCTGCAGCTGCTCAAAAGCCAGTTTTCCCAGAGACTCAATCATCTTCCTGCTCTCTGGACTCCAGTGTGGATCTGTCTCAGCTCCTCCATCATACTTGACTTTCTTCCGTTTGGACTGAACTACCAGGAAGTGGATGTACATCTGGGCAGCCCTCCTCCCTCTCTGGTCTTCAACACGTCCTCCAGAACTGTAGCAGTGATCCAGCAGAAGACTGGGATGTGGCACATGATGTGGAGGCTTCGTGATGTCTTGATGTGGGAGATGATTCTGCTTGCCTGCTTCTTGTCTCTGTATCTCTTCCTGAAGTACTCTTCCTTCTGTGGGTCAGTGAACCCTCTGACCTCTGTCACCATGTCAACACACTCAGCAGGGATCTGATTGGCTGCTGCAGGCCGTGTGGTTATCCAGAGGCGAGCAGAGGGAAGCAGTTTCCCCCTGATGAGGTTTGTCAGCAGCACACCCACTGAGGCGGACTCTGTGACATCAGTCAGGATCTCAGTATTGTGGAAGTCCAGAGGAAGTCGACACTCATCCAGACCGTCAAAGATGAACACAACCGGGAACTCTTCAAACCTGCAGATTCCTGCTTCTTTGGTTTCACTGAAGAAGTGATCAACAAGTTCCACCAAGCTGTAGTTTTTCTCTTTCAGCACATTCAGCTCTCTGAAAGTGAATGGAAATGTGAACTGGATGTCCTGATTGGCTTTGTCTTCAGCCCAGTCCAGAGTGAACTTCTGTGTTAAGACTGTTTTCCCGATGCCAGCCACTCCCTTAGTCATCACTGTTCTGATTGGTTCATCTCTTCCAGGTGGGGCTTTAAAGATGTCTTCACATCTGATTGTTGTTTCTGGTCTGTCTGGTTTCCAGGATGCTGTTTCAATCTGTCTGATCTCATGTTCATCATTGACCCCTGCAGTCCCTTCGTCTGTGAGATAGATCTCTGAACATCTGATTCAGAAAGGTTTTGTTTCCAGCTTTAGCAATCCCCTCAAACACACGCTGGAACCTCTTTTGTGACTTGGATTTGACTTTTCGCTGGCACGCAGCAAGAATATCTGAAAACATAAAACAATGAAATCAATGAGGGGTTGTTGCAGTTCATGTCTGTGCACATTTTGGTTTTCTTGACATCTATTTAAGAGAGAGAGATTATTTAAAATGTCTTATTATTCCTTAACAACTGATATGTTGTGTGTCCAAGTCATGCATCCATGAACTCTGTGGTCTCCAAAGAAACCAGAAGGTGTATGACTTAATTGCAGAGGGATGGGAATTAATATCGTCCAAGCTGTGTCTCACAGTGGCATCAGTGTGTGCAAATGTTAACCAGAAGAGCCAACAAAAACTGGATTGTCTGATTTAGTTTCTTCAACTTTTGTTCTTGGAATACTTTACATTTTGTGTCTGTGGTAGATGTGTGTTGGTAGCTTGTTCTGTTGTTGTAAGAACAATATATACGTCTATCTTTGGAGATAAGAGGGAGACTTTGGCTACAAAGCTACTGTTTGTTGAAGACATTGTGATATGTTTGACTTTTTTGTTACATCCATTTTCTATTTCATAATATGATGACTTACCTGCAGGTTCTGAGACGGTGTTTGATAAATTCTTCACTAGCTCATTCTGATCCATCTTCACCAAAACTATTCTGGTCACTTAAATGGTGTTCATACTGTAGGTCGAGAACATCTGGTCCACTGTCTTCACCCTGTTTACATTCTCCAGTTTGCTCTTTGGGGTTGCTGGGAAGCCTTCAAGGCCCCCATTCATCTGCAGGTACCACAGGAATGTTTGAAAGTCCTCAGCTCCCAAATCTTCTAAAGTTCTTAAGACGACCTCTTGAGGCGTCTCCATCTTTGGTCCCTGCAACGATCCAAAAGAAACCAAAAACAAATTGTCACCTCATATACCTCTGTTACCTTCACTTTCTACATCTTTTTTTAGCTCCCACGTAAGTCGTTGGTATTTTCCAAGCTTCTCATATTCATTCTTCAATTTCCATTCAAATTGTTTTTATAGTGTCAAATAATAAGAGAAGTTATATCAGGTCAGTTTACAGGAGTCTAGACCCAACACCCGAGAGCAGTCATTTGGTGCGACCGTGGCGAGTTCAGTCTGGATCTGGAAGTCCTACAGGATCTTGGATATACTGTATGAGATAAAACTTATTATGTGAATGTGCGATAGTCTTTGTAACATAACAGCCTGAATTGAGAATGTTTGGCTGGTGGTTGACTCCTGTAAGGCTAATTATGTACAAATAAAATGGAATGAGTTTCAAAGAAGCTGCTAAACAGGTTGTGTGTTCTTATTTTGTGTTTTGTTTTGTTTCTGAGTAATTTCCCCAACCATGTTTGTGACAAACTTATTTACTGAAAATGAATCACACAGATGCAGGAGGCATTTACTTTGCTTCCCCATGAAAAGCCATGACAGACTGTTTACTATTCACCATCGCCCTTTAATGTACATTTTCCATATGAGAAATATACTTTAGGCATGCAGTTTATATTTTATCTAATTAATCTAACTAGTATTCTATCTATATTGATCTAATTTGTGTTTGCATGAACTGAATGAAGCAGCATACTCAAACAGTATAGCACAGTATAGCACATATAGATATTCAAATGATGACTACACCAATTTTATCACACACAAGTTGAAGTGGTAGCTACACAGTATCTGATGTGTATTAGCAATGCTCCAAAACTACAGAAATGTGTTACAGTGTATGTATAGGAAGACATTAGAGCAACTTTTTAAAAGGCCTTCAACACGTCAGGTTTCCATCTGTTGTTGTTGCTTCAGCTGTAGTTACAGTCTGAGGCCACCAGGTGGAGACACTACATCAGGAATATATAAGCTGTAGTTACAGACTGACGCCACCAGGTGGAGACACTACATCAGGAATATATCCATCAGCAGCTGTAGTTACAGTCTGAGGCCACCAGGTGGAGACACTACATCAGGAATATATCAGCTGTAGTTACAGACTGACGCCACCAGGTGGAGACAGGAATATATCCGTCAGCAGCTGTAGTTACAGACTGAGGCCACCAGGTGGAGACAACATCAGGAATATATCAGCTGTAGTTACAGTCTGAGGCCACCAGGTGGAGACAACATCAGGAATATATCAGCTGTAGTTACAGTCTGAGGCCACCAGGTGGAGACAACATCAGGAATATATCAGCTGTAGTTACAGTCTGAGGCCACCAGGTGGAGACAACATCAGGAATATATCAGCTGTAGTTACAGTCTGAGGCCACCAGGTGGAGACAACATCAGGAATATATCAGCTGTAGTTACAGTCTGACGCCACCAGGTGGAGACACTACATCAGGAATATATCAGCTGTAGTTACAGTCTGAGGCCACCAGGTGGAGACACTACATCAGGAATATATCAGCTGTAGTTACAGTCTGAGGCCACCAGGTAGAGACACTACATCAGGAATATATCAGCTGTAGTTACAGTCTGAGGCCACCAGGTGGAGACAACATCAGGAATATATCAGCTGTAGTTACAGTCTGACGCCACCAGGTGGAGACACTACATCAGGAATATATCAGCTGTAGTTACAGTCTGAGGCCACCAGGTGGAGACAACATCAGGAATATATCAGCTGTAGTTACAGTCTGACGCCACCAGGTGGAGACACTACATCAGGAATATATCAGCTGTAGTTACAGTCTGAGGCCACCAGGTGGAGACACTACATCAGGAATATATCAGCTGTAGTTACAGTCTGACGCCACCAGGTGGAGACACTACATCAGGAATATATCAGCTGTAGTTACAGTCTGAGGCCACCAGTTAGAGACACTACATCAGGAATATATCAGCTGTAGTTACAGTCTGAGGCCACCAGGTGGAGACAACATCAGGAATATATCAGCTGTAGTTACAGTCTGACGCCACCAGGTAGAGACACTACATCAGGAATATATCAGCTGTAGTTACAGACTGACGCCACCAGGTGGAGACACTACATCAGGAATATATCAGCTGTAGTTACAGACTGAGGCCACCAGGTGGAGACAACATCAGGAATATATCAGCTGTAGTTACAGTCTGAGGCCACCAGGTGGAGACAACATCAGGAATATACAGTGGTGCTCATAACTGTATGAACCCATGCTAAAGTTGACTAAAAAGAGGCATAAAAAATCTTTTGTAAATTGATTTTAATGCCTCAATTAAAAAAATGAGGAAAAATCCGACCTTTAAGGACACCAATTTTCTTTGTGAATGAATATGTGTCTTACATAAATAAATGTTCTTCCTTAAAATACAGGGGGCATGAGTCAGTCCACCCCTATGTTAGATTCCCATAGATGAAGGCAGACTTTTATTTTGAAAGGCCAGTTATTTCATGGATCCAGGATACTATGCATCCTGATGAAGTTCCCTTGGCCCCCCCATCATCACATCCCCTTCACCATACCCCCACATCATCACATCCCCTTCACCATACCCCCCCATCATCACATCCCCTTCACCATACCCCCCCATCATCACATCCCCTTCACCATACCCCCCCCCATCATCACATCCCCTTCACCATACCCCCCCCCATCATCACATCCCCTTCACCATACCCCCCCATCATCACATCCCCTTCACCATACCCCCCCATCATCACATCCCCTTCACCGTACCCCCCCATCATCACATCCCCTTCACCATACCCCCCCATCATCACATCCCCTTCACCATACCCCCACATCATCACATCCCCTTCACCATACCCCCCCATCATCACATCCCCTTCACCATACCCCCACATCATCACATCCCCTTCACCATACCCCCACATCATCACATCCCCTTCACCATACCCCCCCCCCATCATCACATCCCCTTCACCATACCCCCACATCATCACATCCCCTTCACCATACCCCCACATCATCACATCCCCTTCACCGTACCCCCCCATCATCACATCCCCTTCACCATACCCCCACATCATCACATCCCCTTCACCATACCCCCACATCATCACATCCCCTTCACCATACCCCCCCATCATCACATCCCCTTCACCATACCCCCCCATCATCACATCCCCTTCACCATACCCCCCCATCATCACATCCCCTTCACCATACCCCCACATCATCACATCCCCTTCACCATACCCCCCCATCATCACATCCCCTTCACCATACCCCCCCATCATCACATCCCCTTCACCATACCCCCCCCCATCATCACATCCCCTTCACCATACCCCCCCCATCATCACATCCCCTTCACCATACCCCCACATCATCACATCCCCTTCACCATACCCCCCCATCATCACATCCCCTTCACCATACCCCCCCATCATCACATCCCCTTCACCATACCCCCCCATCATCACATCCCCTTCACCATACCCCCACATCATCACATCCCCTTCACCACACCCCCCCATCATCACATCCCCTTCACCATACCCCCACATCATCACATCCCCTTCACCATACCCCCCCATCATCACATCCCCTTCACCATACCCCCCCATCATCACATCCCCTTCACCATACCCCCACATCATCACATCCCCTTCACCATACCCCCCCATCATCACATCCCCTTCACCATACCCCCACATCATCACATCCCCTTCACCATACCTAGAGATTGGCATGGGGTACTTTCCATAAGATCATCTCTCAATGCAAATCAAACCGGCTATTAGGCTAACTGAAATACAAACATGCCATGACACTGATCAGCTTGTTTTCACCGCTGCAACACAATGTTTCCTGCTGAGTCCTAATCCTCGCCCGTCTGCGACCTTCCCCTACACATCTCTGAGAGCCCTGACAAACCCTAAATCACACTGAACTCATCTTTCTCATTCAAATCAACTCTTTATCTGACTTCTCTCTGCTTGCTGCTCACACAGGCTGCCATCTTGTTTCCCAACTTTAGACAGTCACACTTTCACCGTCAATTCAGCCGTTTCTCCAAAAAACAACAATCAATGACCTCATCTCAACCAATCATAGCTCCACTTACTGAACTTTCAGCCATCAGCGTGCGTCTCTTCTGTCCTCAGCAGGTCTGCGTAGAAAAGGAGCTTCAACTTCCATCAGACGACGTGACGAGACGCTCCTCATCGTTCGTTAGA
>CM042316.1:43768802-43771302 GCA_023566125.1 Zingel zingel | reverse complement strand
AAGACTTGGTTTTAGGATTAGGGTTAGAATTAGGTTATGGTTAGGGTGAGGGTAAGGGTTAAGGTTAGGCATCTAGTGGTGATGGTTAAGGTTAGGGTAAGGGGCTAGGGAATGCATTATGTCAATGACGGGGCCCCACAAAGATAGTGCCACAAACGTGTGTGTGTGTGTGTGTGTTGGGTTGGGCAGGGTTTACTGTTTCCTGTCTGCAGCTCTGTGACTTCCTGTCTTAAGACGCCCAGTTTTCCAGTGACCTCTGCTGCTCCTGTTTGTATCTGACTTCATCATCTTCATCTTCATCTTCATCATCAGCAGTGGTGGAGGAAGTACTGAATCTCAGTACTTAAGTAAAAGTACAAATAACCAGAGATATATTTACTTTAGTAAAAGTAAAAGTACAACAATGAAAACCCTACTTAAGTAAAAGTAAAAAGTATCTGATTTTAAATGTACTTTAAGTATTAAAAGTAAAAGTACTTGCATAACGATGTATTCTCTTAATGTCTATATTCTAATAATTATAAAAAGCAGTATGGGCTGTGGCATTAATTAAGGTAGTTTGAGGTTAATGTATTTGGGTTTACCATCTGAGGCCCAGTTTACATTCTGACTTACAGTTCTGGTTATCAGGGTGATCTGCATGAAGCTCTACTTTACATTATTTCCCACGGGACAGTGAATGCTGCACACATTTATCTAGTGAGAACACACGGGCTTGGACAACAAGTACGTGGCTTCACAGCTGAGGAGGACCGGGAGTGTTTTAAGATAGATATACGGGTTGTATATTAACCTAATGTGAATGGATGCTTCACATATGACCAAGCAGAGTACCGGGATCAGCAACAGTAACAGGAGCAGCGGTAGTACCGGGAGCGGCGGTAGTACCGGGAGCAGCAGCAGTACCAGGAGCAGCGGTAGTACCAGGAGCAGCGGTAGTACCAGGAGCAGCGGTAGTACCGGGAGCGGCGGTAGTACCGGGAGCAGCAGCAGTAACAGGAGCAGCGGTAGTACCAGGAGCGGCGGTAGTACCAGGAGCAGCGGTAGTACCGGGAGCGGCGGTAGTACCGGGAGCTGCAACAGTAACGGGAGCAGCGGTAGTAACAGGAGCAGCGGTAGTACCAGGAGCAGCGGTAGTAACAGGAGTAGCGGTAGTACCAGGAGCAGCGGTAGTAACAGGAGCAGCGGTAGTAACAGGAGCAGCGGTAGTACCGGGAGCAGCAGCAGTACCAGGAGCAGCGGTAGTACCAGGAGCAGCGGTAGTACCGGGAGCAGCGGTAGTACCGGGAGCGGCGGTAGTACCGGGAGCAGCAGCAGTAACAGGAGCAGCGGTAGTACCAGGAGCAGCGGTAGTACCAGGAGCAGCGGTAGTAACAGGAGCAGCGGTAGTAACAGGAGCAGCGGTAGTACCGGGAGCAGCGGTAGTACCGGGAGCAGCGGTAGTAACAGGAGTAGCAACAGTAACAGGAGCAGCAACAGTAACAGGAGCAGCGGTAGTACCGGGAGCAGCGGTAGTACCGGGAGCAGCAGCAGTAACAGGAGCAGCGGTAGTACCGGGAGCAGCGGTAGTACCAGGAGCAGCGGTAGTACCAGGAGCAGCGGTAGTACCAGGAGCAGCAGTAGTACCGGGAGCAGCGGTAGTACCGGGAGCAGCGGTAGTACCGGGAGCAGCAACAGTAACAGGAGCAGCAACAGTAACAGGAGCAGCGGTAGTACCGGGAGCAGCGGTAGTACCAGGAGCAGCGGTAGTAACAGGAGCAGCGGTAGTAACGGGAGCAGCGGTAGTAACAGGAGCAGCGGTAGTACCGGGAGCAGCAACAGTAACAGGAGCAGCAACAGTAACAGGAGCAGCAACAGTAACAGGAGCAGCGGTAGTACCGGGAGCAGCAACAGTAACAGGAGCAGCAACAGTAACAGGAGTAGCGGTAGTACCAGGAGCAGCGGTAGTACCGGGAGCAGCAGCAGTAACAGGAGCAGCGGTAGTACCAGGAGCAGCGGTAGTACCAGGAGCAGCGGTAGTACCGGGAGCAGCAACAGTAACAGGAGCAGCAGCAGTAACAGGAGCAGCGGTAGTACCGGGAGCAGCAACAGTAACAGGAGCAGCAACAGTAACAGGAACAGCAACAGTAACAGGAGCAGCGGTAGTACCAGGAGCAGCGGTAGTACCAGGAGCAGCGGTAGTACCAGGAGCAGCGGTAGTACCGGGAGCAGCAGTAGTAACAGGTGCAACAGTAACAGGAACAGCAACAGTAACAGGAGCAGCGGTAGTACCGGGAGTAGCAGTAGTAACAGGAGCAGCGGTAGTAACAGGTGCAACAGTAACAGGAACAGCAACAGTAACAGGAGCAGCGGTAGTACCGGGAGTAGCAGTAGTAACAGGAGCAGCGGTAGTAACAGGTGCAACAGTAACAGGAACAGCAACAGTAACAGGAGCAGCGGTAGTACCGGGAGCAGCGGTAGTACCGGGAGCAGCGGTAGTACCAGGAGTAGCGGTAGTACC
>CM042316.1:43721302-43751302 GCA_023566125.1 Zingel zingel | reverse complement strand
ATGATGGAAACGGAGAGGTTAATCATACCAGAGAGAGAGACAGACAGAGAGGGAGACAGAGAGGTTAATCATACCAGAGAGAGAGACAGACAGAGAGGGAGACAGAGAGGTTAATCATACCAGAGAGAGAGACAGACAGAGAGGGAGACAGAGAGGTTAATCATACCAGAGAGAGAGACAGAGAGAGAGGGAGACAGAGAGGTTAATCATACCAGAGAGGGAGAGGGAGGGACAGAGAGGGAGACAGAGAGGGAGGGACAGAGAGAGAGACAGAGAGGGAGGGACAGAGAGGGAGAGAGAGAGAGGGAGGGAGGGACAGAGAGGGAGAGAGAGGGAGGGAGAGGGAGAGAGAGGGAGGGACAGAGAGACAGAGAGGGAGGGACAGAGAGAGAGACAGAGAGGGAGGGACAGAGAGGGAGGGAGGGACAGAGAGAGAGGGAGGGAGAGAGACGGAGAGGGAGGGACAGAGAGAGAGAGGGAAGGACAGAGAGAGAGGGAGGGAGGGACAGAGAGAGAGGGAGGGAGGGAGAGGGAGAGAGGGAGGGAGAGAGAGGGAGGGAGGGACAGAGAGAGAGAGAGAGGGAGGGAGAGAGAGGGAGGGAGGGACAGAGAGAGAGGGAGAGAGGGAGGGAGAGGGAGGGACAGAGAGAGAGACAGACAGAGAGGGAGGGACAGAGAGAGAGAGAGAGGGAGGGAGAGAGAGGGAGGGACAGAGAGAGAGAGAGGGAGGGAGGGAGAGAGAGACAGACAGAGAGGGAGGGACAGAGGGACGGAGGGAGGGAGGGAGGGAGGGAGGGGGAGAGAGAGAGAGAGAGAGAGAGAGAGAGAGAGAGAGAGAGAGAGAGAGAGAGAGAGAGAGATTCACCTCAGACTCAGTTAACCTAACCTGGTCGGGATCAGCTTTTCTTCTCTCTGACACAGCGCTCTCTCTCATTCATTCATTCATTCATTCATTCATTCATTCATTCAGTCTATCAGGAGCATTTTAGCTCAGTTTGTTATCTGCATGAATAAAAATAACTGGTTTATTAACCATGTTAGGCAGACTATGAAACGTTTATCTTTTAAACCGTGGCATTTGCTCGTGTCGACACCCCGTTGATGAAGAAGCTGCTCTACTTCGCAGGGCGTCATGTGTCGGGAGATGATACTGAAGCCCCTACAGAGCCTATAGGCTCCATACCCTCACCATCCTCGTGTCACTAACGTCCCATCGTGGACATGCTCTACATCCCAGCAGATTATTTGAGTTGCACCTAAATGAAATAGATTATATGTTCAACACCATTTCTCCAGTAATATTAGGCTATACTTATGATTGAATATGATACACCATATTGGAATATTTACTCGAGCAGCAGCCGCTGGGTTGTTGTTGTAACTCGCTGTATGTGTGCATGAGTATGTCCGCCGACCGGCTTGTTTGTGGTTGTTGCCGTGGTGAATCGTAGTATCATGGCTCCATTCATGCTGCCTTTTTATTGTGGCGGTGAACCTACTCCGAGTTGATTGAACCAACTCGAATCAGCTGTTCTGGAACCGAAAACTCAGTTTCCATCTCAGGGTAAATCAGCTCAGAGATCAGGGTCAGACTCGGACGTTCTTAACCCTCGGGTTGACTTCAGGTCACATCGGCCCGTTTTTAAAGTTTTGTTTTATATCAGAAAATATTGGACGTAGAAATAAACGCTGAAAATGTGTAGAAGGAATATTTTAAAATTTAAAACGTTGGAAAAAGCAAAAAGAAATTGTGAAAAAAGGCGTCAAAAATGTCAAAAAAAAAGTTTTTAAAGGTTGAAACGAAGACAACACGAGGGTTAAACCTTCCTGAACGGGGCCCTGGTTCTGCCTAGCAGGCTCATTACGACGGCCCATATGTAGTCCCAACAGAAAGTAAGCGAGCGGGACTACGTAGTTGCCGCTCCGGAGCGTCGACGGCGTAGTAGGTTCCATCCATCCATCCATCTTCGTCCGCTTATCCGGTATCGGGTCGCGGGGGTAGCAGCTCCAGCAGGGGACCCCAAACTTCCCTTTCCCGAGCCACATTAACCAGCTCCGACTGGGGGATCCCGAGGCGTTCCCAGGCCAGGTTAGAGATATAATCCCTCCACCTAGTCCTGGGTCTTCCCCGAGGCCTCCTCCCAGCTGGACGTCCCTCTACCTAGTCCTGGGTCTTCCCCGAGGCCTCCTCCCAGCTGGACGTCCCTCCACCTAGTCCTGGGTCTTCCCCGAGGCCTCCTCCCAGCTGGACGTGCCTGGAACACCTCCCTAGGGAGGCGCCCAGGGGGCATCCTTACCAGATGCCCGAACCACCTCAACTGGCTCCTTTCAACGTGAAGGAGCAGCGGCTCTACTCCGAGCTCCTCACGGATGACTGAGCTTCTCACCCTATCTCTAAGGGAGACGCCAGCCCCCCTCCTGAGGAAACCCATTTCGGCCGCTTGTACCCTGGATCTTGTTCTTTCGGTCATGACCCAGCCTTCATGACCATAGGTGAGGGTAGGAAGGAAAACTGACCGGTAGATTGAGAGCTTTGCCTTCTGGCTCAGCTCTCTTTTCGTCACAACGGTGCGATAAATTGAATGTAATACCGCCCCCGCTGAGCCGATTCTCCGGCCAATCTCCCGCTCCATTGTCCCCTCACTCGCGAACGAGACCCCGAGGTACTTGAACTCCTTCACTTGTTGTGCGTAGTAGGTTGTGTAACAGAAATATGTTGAAGCCATGCGTGGACAGAGAAGCTACCCCTCAGTCCTCCGGCAGTGCGGTCATGGCGCTGTCATCATAACAATCATTTGGGATAACATGATAGTTGCCGAGTAAACGCGGCGTTTGATTATCATAAAGTGGACGTGTCTGTAAAGGGGAGACTCGAGGGTACTTAAGGAACACATTTTCATTCAGATATTTATAGGGTGGAAGGTCAAAGGACCCCTTCCAACGACGCCTTTTTGAAGTGTGTGTGTGTGTGTGTGTGTGTGTGTGTGTGTGTGTGTGTGTGTGTGTGTGTGTGTGTGTGTGTGTGTGTGTGTGTGTGTGTGTGTGTGTGTGTGTGTGTGTGTGTGTGTGTGTGTGTGTGTGTGTGTGTGTGTGTGTGTGTGTGTGTGTGTGTGTGTGTGTGTGTGTGTCATGTATAGGGAAATGCAGTGTATGTTATAGAGCATTGTTTCTCAAGTTGGGGTACTGCGGGGGTATGTGAGCGCTTTTTTTACTACGTTCTTGTCGCTTTTTGTCACTATTTCGACCTGTTCCTTCTTTCCTTCCTTCCTTCGTTCGTTCGTTCCTTCTTTCCTTCCTTCCACTGTCTTCTTTTTTCTCCAAGTTTGTTCACGTTTTTGTCGCGTTTGATGCTATTTTCCGTCTATTCTTGCCTTTACTTCCTTCTTTCTACCGACTTTTTCCAAGTTTTTACTTACTTTATTTATTTTTTTTATTTTTGTTGGCTTTTTTCATCAGCATGTAAATATTGTTCAGAGACATGGCTGTTGGGTATCTAACGCTGGTCGGGGGTACATGGTGTGGTATCTGAACAATAACTTTATATACATTTGTACTTAAGCTTTTTGTAAGGGATTCCTTTGACCCTTACCCTACTTCTACTGAAACATCTGGAAACTGTTAACATGAGCAGAAGAGCCCTCTTGGACAGAAGAGCCCTTATTTGGAGATGTGCCAGATAAGAAGGTATCATTGGTCAGTTCTGACCCAATCATGTTAATGCAATGCACAGAATATATACCATATGCACACAAAGAAAAGGCAGAACGACTTTTTGGAAGAATTGGGTTGGTTGTTCTCCAAACTCTCTGCAGGAGTTTGTTAAAAGGATGCTGAAAATCTTGAATTGTAATAAATCCTTTTATAACCAAGAACAGTGTCGGCGGATTCCTCTTCGCCCGGCATCTCTTCGTCCGGCATCTCTTCGCCCGGCATCTCTTCGCCCGGCATCTCTTCGTCCGGCATCTCTTCGTCCGGCATCTCTTCGCCCGGCATCTCTTCGTCCGGCATCTCTTCGCCCGGCATCTCTTCGCCCGGCATCTCTTCGTCCGGCATCTCTTCGTCCGGCATCTCTTCGTCCGGCATCTCTTCGCCCGGCATCTCTTCGCCCGGCATCTCTTCGTCCGGCATCTCTTCGTCCGGCATCTCTTCGCCCGGCATCTCTTCGTCCGGCATCTCTTCGTCCGGCATCTCTTCGTCCGGCATCACTTCGCCCGGCATCTCTTCGTCCGGCATCTCTTCGTCCGGCATCTCTTCGTCCGGCATCTCTTCGTCCGGCATCGCAGCATTACTATTAGAAGACCCCACACACGCTTAAACAGAATTCAAATGTGAAACATTATTTAAAGTTTAAGAACCTCTGTTGTAGATTATCTTTTGGTCTGGTTTCTAAACTTTGTTTCCCATGATGCCGTGCAGACAGCGGGCGGGGCCTGTGCCTGACGGAGGCGTGCGTCACCGTAGCGAGCCAGATGGTGGAGGCCATGGACCGCGGCGCCGACCCCTGCAGCGACTTCTACCAGTTCGCCTGCGGAGGCTGGATGAGGAAGAACCCGCTGCCCGACGGACGCTCGCGCTGGTCCACGTTCAACAGCATCTGGGAGCAGAACCAGGCGCTGCTGAAGCACCTGCTGGGTGAGGGGGGGCAGAACCAGGGAGGGCAGAACCAGGCGCTGCTGAAGCACCTGCTGGGTGAGGGGGGGCAGAACCAGGGAGGGGGGGGGGCAGAACCAGGCGCTGCTGAAGCACCTGCTGGGTGAGGGGGGGCAGAACCAGGGAGGGGGGGGGGGGCAGAACCAGGCGCTGCTGAAGCACCTGCTGGGTGAGGGGGGGCAGAACCAGGCGCTGCTGAAGCACCTGCTGGGTGAGGGGGGGGGGGCAGAACCAGGGAGGGGGGCAGAACCAGGGAGGGGGGGGGGGGGCAGAACCAGGCGCTGCTGAAGCACCTGCTGGGTGAGGGGGGGGGCAGAACCGGGGGGGCGGGGGGGCAGAACCAGGCGCTGCTGAAGCACCTGCTGGGTGAGGGGGGGGGGGGGCAGAACCAGGGAGGGGGGGGGAAGAACCAGGCGCTGCTGAAGCACCTGCTGGGTGAGGGGGGGGGGGGGGGCAGAACCAGGGAGGGGGCAGAACCAGGCGCTGCTGAAGCACCTGCTGGGTGAGGGGGGGGGGCAGAACCAGGGAGGGGGGGGGGCAGAACCAGGCGCTGCTGAAGCACCTGCTGGGTGAGGGGGGGGGCAGAACCGGGGGGGCGGGGGGGCAGAACCAGGCGCTGCTGAAGCACCTGCTGGGTGAGGGGGGGGGGCAGAACCAGGGAGGGGGGGGGGGGCAGAACCAGGCGCTGCTGAAGCACCTGCTGGGTGAGGGGGGGGCAGAACCGGGGGGGCGGGGGGGCAGAACCAGGCGCTGGTGAGGCCCCTGCTGGGTGAGGGGTGGGGGGGGGGCAGAACCAGGCGCTGGTGAGGCCCCTGCTGGGTGAGGGGTGGGGGGGCAGAACCAGGCGCTGGTGAGGCCCCTGCTGGGTGAGGGGTGGGGGGGGGCAGAACCAGGCGCTGGTGAGGCCCCTGCTGGGTGAGGGGTGGGGGGGGCAGAACCAGGCGCTGGTGAGGCCCCTGCTGGGTGAGGGGTGGGGGGGGGCAGAACCAGGCGCTGGTGAGGCCCCTGCTGGGTGACGGGTGGGGGGGCAGAACCAGGCGCTGGTGAGGCCCCTGCTGGGTGAGGGGGGGGGGCAGAACCAGGCGCTGCTGAAGCACCTGCTGGGTGAGGGGTGGGGGGGCAGAACCAGGCGCTGGTGAGGCACCTGCTGGGTGAGGGGGGGGGGGGGGGCAGACAGGTGCAGAGGGAGACAGATGTTGCTTTACTAGGTTATGTTACTTTTCTGCTCTTTCAGACGTTCTTGCAGCTTTTGCGACGTTGTTATCAGTGTTAACCCTCCTGGTGACCTCCGGTCTAATCTGACCCAGTTTCTAAAAGTTTCTATATCAGAAATTTGGGTTTCTATCAACCAAAATGTCCAAAAACATAACGTGGACGGTTCCCTACGACGCTCTTCACAGGTAAAATAAACGGTAACGGTACCAGTTACTAATCCAAACGGTGCGTTGACGTTATCCTCTCAGGTTGTTGGATGTTTCAGTTTTCTACTTTTCTGCTGACAGACAGACAGACAGGTGCAGAGGGAGACAGACAGACAGACAGACAGACAGACAGGTGCAGAGGGAGACAGACAGGTGCAGAGGGAGACAGACAGGTGCAGAGGGAGACAGACAGGTGCAGAGGGAGACAGACAGACAGACAGACAGACAGGTGCAGAGGGAGACAGACAGGTGCAGAGGGAGACAGACAGACAGACAGACAGGTGCAGAGGGAGACAGACAGACAGACAGACAGGTGCAGAGGGAGACAGACAGACAGACAGACAGGTGCAGAGGGAGACAGACAGACAGACAGGTGCAGAGGGAGACAGACAGGTGCAGAGGGAGACAGACAGGTGCAGAGGGAGACAGACAGACATACAGACAGGTGCAGAGGGAGACAGACAGGTGCAGAGGGAGACAGACAGACAGACAGACAGACAGGTGCAGAGGGAGACAGACAGACAGACAGACAGACAGGTGCAGAGGGAGACAGACAGACAGACAGACAGACAGACAGGTGCAGAGGGAGACAGACAGACAGGTGCAGAGGGAGACAGACAGACAGACAGACAGACAGGTGCAGAGGGAGACAGACAGACAGACAGGTGCAGAGGGAGACAGACAGGTGCAGAGGGAGACAGACAGGTGCAGAGGGAGACAGACAGACAGGTGCAGAGGGAGACAGACAGACAGGTGCAGAGGGAGACAGACAGACAGACAGACAGACAGGTGCAGAGGGAGACAGACAGACAGACAGACAGACAGGTGCAGAGGGAGACAGACAGACAGGTGCAGAGGGAGACAGACAGACAGACAGACAGACAGGTGCAGAGGGAGACAGACAGACAGACAGACAGGTGCAGAGGGAGACAGACAGACAGGTGCAGAGGGAGACAGACAGACAGACAGACAGACAGACAGGTGCAGAGGGAGACAGACAGACAGACAGACAGACAGACAGGTGCAGAGGGAGACAGACAGACAGACAGACAGGTGCAGAGGGAGACAGACAGACAGACAGACAGACAGACAGGTGCAGAGGGAGACAGACAGACAGACAGCTTTTTGCGATGTTTAGTTGCTTATGTTTCGATGTGTTCGTCCAGGATTACGGCAGCTGTCATGTACGTTCATCAGGTCAACTGGATCAGTTGTAGTGTAGCGTTAACGGTACCTTTTTAGAAATCATATCAACTGTAGCTGTAGTTAGCCAACCCGTTCTCACGCCAAACTCGATAAATACGGACGTTTGGACGGTGGCCGTCAGCGTCTGAAGTGATGGAAAAGAGAGAGCAGCAGCTACACGGGGTCTACGTAAGGAGGTTGGTCGGGGGGGGGGATGGGTCAAACGCAGGACTTTCACCCAGGAGAGCGGGGGATCGTGTCCCGCGTGTGTCTTTAACCGTCCCGTTCTTCTCGCGTGTCCCAGAAGCGTAAGCCCACCCACGACCTTTTCGTTAACATAACTCAAAAGGGACGGCAATAGTCCCGACCAAGCGCGTTTACTTATAGCGCTAAAGGGACGGCAATAGTCCCGACCAAGCACGTTTACTTATAGCGCTAAAGGGACGGCGATAGTCCCGACCAAGCGCGTTTACTTATAGCGCTAAAGGGACGGCGATAGTCCCGACCAAGCGCGTTTACTTATAGCGCTAAAGGGACGGCAATAGTCCCGACCAAGCACGGTTACTTATAGCACTAAAGGGACGGCGATAGTCCCGACCAAGCACGGTTACTTATAGCGCCAAAGGGACGGCGATAGTCCCGACCAAGCGCGTTTACTTATAGCGCTAAAGGGACGGCGATAGTCCCGACCAAGCGCGTTTATTTACAGCGCTAAAGGGACGGCGATAGTCCCGACCAAGCACGGTTACTTATAGCGCCAAAGGGACGGCGATAGTCCCGACCAAGCGCGTTTACTTATAGCGCTAAAGGGACGGCGATAGTCCCGGCCAAGCGCGTTTACTTATAGCGCTAAAGGGACGGCGATAGTCCCGGCCAAGCGCGTTTACTTATAGCGCTAAAGGGACGGCGATAGTCCCGACCAAGCGCGTTTACTTATAGCGCTAAAGGGACGGCGATAGTCCCGACCAAGCGCGTTTACTTATAGCGCTAAAGGGACGGCGATAGTCCCGACCAAGCGCGTTTATTTACAGCGCTAAAGGGACGGCGATAGTCCCGACCAAGCGCGTTCGGTTAAAGCGTGTCATATGACGCTAAAGGAGACTTTAACGTCAGTGACGACGACAACGGAACCTGCCCAAGCGTCCGTATTTATTTTCGCCTGTTTGACGTTTTTGTTTTTTCAGAAAACGAAACGCAAAATGCATTAAAGGTCTGAATATTACGAGAGGAAAGATGGTGAAATATGTAACCCTTGTCTTGACCCGTTTTCAAAGCTTTTTTAACAACCAAATTGCCCCAAAATAACTTGGATGCATCTACGCTGGATGGAACCCAGACAACGTAGACGTCCGTTGTTATATTTACTTTGATAGCATTAGAAACAGCATCAAACTGACCCAACTTTGACAGGAACCAGTCTGTGATTCACTCAACATCTCTGATCTTAACTATTCTATTAACCAAAATAATTCATAATTTCTGCTTTTTTTTTAAGCTCAAAAATTAGGAATAATGTCATTTTATCAGGTATATTGACTATGAATTCAAGAAGTGTTGAAAAGAGGGATAAAAACATTTTTAAAGTGCAAAAAGCTTAAAAAAAGCATCAAAACGTCAGAAAAAAGTCTAAAAAAAAGTGGATTTTGACCCAGACTGATAAGTTCATGGTTGACGGTGAAGACATCCCAAAGGCAACAGATTCTCGCTCCCATCTCGTAAAATATGGACGCTTGGTCAGGTGCCTTTGTCGTTATTATTGACGCTAAAAGTCTCCTTTTAGCGCTTTAACTAAACGCGCTTGGTCGGGACTATCGCCGTCCCTTTAGCGCTATAAGTAAACGCGCTTGGTCGGGACTATCGCCGTCCCTTTAGCGCTATAAGTAAACGAGCTTGGTCGGGACTATCGCCGTCCCTTTAGCGATATAAGTAAACGCGCTTGGTCGGGACTATCGCCGTCCCTTTAGCGCTATAAGTAAACGTGCTTGGTCGGGACTATCGCCGTCCCTTTAGCGCTATAAGTAAACGCGCTTGGTCGGGACTATCGCCGTCCCTTTAGCGCTGTAAGTAAACGCGCTTGGTCGGGACTATCGCCGTCCCTTTAGCGATATAAGTAAACGCGCTTGGTCGGGACTATCGCCGTCCCTTTAGCGCTATAAGTAAACGTGCTTGGTCGGGACTATCGCCGTCCCTTTAGCGCTATAAGTAAACGCGCTTGGTCGGGACTATCGCAGTCCCTTTAGCGCTATAAGTAAACGCGCTTGGTCGGGACTATCGCCGTCCCTTTAGCGCTATAAGTAAACGCGCTTGGTCGGGACTATCGCCGTCCCTTTAGCGCTGTAAGTAAACGCGCTTGGTCGGGACTATCGCCGTCCCTTTAGCGCTATAAGTAAACGCGCTTGGTCGGGACTATCGCCGTCCCTTTAGCGCTATAAGTAAACGCGCTTGGTCGGGACTATCGCCGTCCCTTTAGCGCTATAAGTAAACGCGCTTGGTCGGGACTATCGCCGTCCCTTTAGCGCTATAAGTAAACGCGCTTGGTCGGGACTATCGCCGTCCCTTTAGCGCTATAAGTAAACGCGCTTGGTCGGGACTATCGCCGTCCCTTTAGCGCTATAAGTCAACGCGCTTGGTCGGGACTGTTGGCGTCCCCTTTTGACGCAGTTATGTAAAGGAAAAGGTCGTGGTTGGGCTAACGTTTCCGCGACACGCGGGAAGAACGGGACAGTTGGGGTCAGGAAATGTGACACGCGGGACACGGTCCCCGGGGTGAAAGTCCTGTGTTTGACCCATCCACCCCCCCGCCCCCCCCCCCCTCCCAACCAACCTCCCTACGCGGAAGTTCGGCCTTTCATACTACTCTCTAGTAGTCCCTCTTATGGCGCTTTTCCATCACATGGTACCTGCTCGCCTCGACTCTACTCGACACACTGTGCGTCCGTTTTCCGTTGCAGACTTTGGTATCGCCTCAGCTCGCTGGGACCTCGACGGAGGTGGTACTAAAAAAAGTTCCTGTTAGCAGGTACCAGGTACTTTTTTTCGTAATGGAAAACCAAAAAAGGCGAGTAGAGTCCAGCAGGTACCGTGTGATGGAAAAGCGCCGTTAGTGTTACGTCCCCTTCAAACCCGGTGTAGCTGCCGCTCTCCCCGGTACGCTCTACACACACGCTGAAGGGGGATTTTTTCGTTGTTTCAGACGCTGACGGACTGTCCAAGCGTCCGTATTTAACGAGTTCGGAGTGAGAACGGGTTGCGCAAGAGTTGGCGCCTAAAACTCAGCACTAACACAAACTGCGCCTTGACGTTATCGTTTTTTTCCAGAGAACGGGACGTTTAACGGCAGCAGCGAGGCGGAGAGGAAGACTCAGTCCTACTACCTGTCCTGTCTCAACACGCAGAGGATCGAAGAGCTCGGAGCTCAGCCGCTCATAGACCTCATCGCCAAGGTAACCACATCACCTGGTCACCACAGTGACCGTATCACTCAGCCAACACGCACTGTTGTTGTTGTTGTTGTTGTTGTTGTTGTTTTAGTGCCGTCAACATGCAACACGAGACGTAAAAGCACAACGACAAAAATATCGGAAGAAAAGACCACCTTGTTACCATAGTGGCCCAATCGCCTAGGCAACACAGCTGTTTTAAGATTATACAACAAGTAGATCTGATTATATGTAAAGAAAATGATGTTTAATAACATAAAAGGTGATCCCACAAATAATCTGTAAGAAAATGTGAATCATCAGGATGGTTTTGTTCTTGTCTTCCTGTGATTGGTTGTGATTGGGTCTGGATGTCTGTGATTGGTTGTGATTGGGTCTGGATGTCCTGTGATTGGTTGTGATTGGGTCTGGATGTCCTGTGATTGGTTGTGATTGGGTCTGGTTGTCTGTGATTGGTTGTGATTGGGTCTGGTTGTCTGTGATTGGTTGTGATTGGGTCTGGTTGTCTGTGATTGGTTGTGATTGGGTCTGGTTGTCCTGTGATTGGTTGTGATTGGGTCTGGTTGTCCTGTGATTGGTTGTGATTGGGTCTGGATGTCCTGTGATTGGTTGTGATTGGGTCTGGATGTCCTGTGATTGGGTCTGGATGTCCTGTGATTGGTTGTGATTGGGTCTGGATGTCCTGTGATTGGTTGTGATTGGGTCTGGATGTCCTGTGATTGGTTGTGATTGGGTCTGGATGTCCTGTGATTGGTTGTGATTGGGTCTGGATGTCTTGTGATTGGGTCTGGATGTCCTGTGATTGGGTCTGGATGTCCTGTGATTGGTTGTGATTGGGTCTGGATGTCCTGTGATTGGTGGTGATTGGGTCTGGATGTCCTGTGATTGGTTGTGATTGGGTCTGGATGTCCTGTGATTGGTTGTGATTGGGTCTGGATGTCCTGTGATTGGTTCGGTGTGTCCTCTGGTTGTGATTGGTTCTGTTTGTCCTGTGATTGGTTGAGCAGATCGGGGGCTGGAACATGACTGGTCCCTGGGAGAAGGAGAACTTCATGGAAGTCCTGAAGGTGGTTTCTGGACCGTACAGAGCTCAGCCTTTCTTCAGTGTCGGAGTCAGCGCCGATCCCAAGAACTCCAACAGCAACGTTATCCAGGTAAAACGCAACCAGAGAGTCTAGAAGTATGAAGAGATGACGATGATAATAATGTTCAAATGTTTTTCCTGTCCTAAATGTTTTGTCTTAAATGATTATTTGTTAGCTATTTATTGTCTATCTTGTTTTTATTTCTAATGCAACTTCAGTTGTGAGTTTCACAAACGCACTCCCTGTATTGCCATTGCACAGACAATGACAGTAAAGGGTTATCTCTCTATTATCTGAATAATCTGGCTAACCAAATGTAATTACATTTTATTTATAGTATCGAATCATAACGAGTTATCTCAGGACACTTTACAGATAGAGTAGGTCTAGACCACACTCTATAATTTATAAAGACCCAACAATTCCAGTAATTGCCCCAAGAGCAAGCATTCAGTGTGACAGTGGCGAGGAAGAACTCCATTTTAGGAAGAAACCTGGAACAGACCCAGGCTCTTGGTAGGCGGTGTCTGACGGGACAGACCCAGGCTCTTGGTAGGCGGTGTCTGACGGGACAGACCCAGGCTCTTGGTAGGCGGTGTCTGACGGGACAGACCCAGGCTCTTGGTAGGCGGTGTCTGACGGGACAGACCCAGGCTCTTGGTAGGCGGTGTCTGACGGGACAGACCCAGGCTCTTGGTAGGCGGTGTCTGATGGTGCCGGTTGGGGGTGTGATGAACAGTGGCAATAATAGTCACAATTAAGATAATGGGACTATGAATAGAAATAGTAGTTGTTGTTGTAGTAGTTCATGGTGTAGCAGGGCCCTGCAGGGCGTATTGGTACGTAGCTAGGCGTAGCAGGGCACTGCAGGACGTAGCAGGGCACTGCAAGGCGTAGCAGGATGTAGCATGGCATAGCAGGGCGCGGAGCAGGACCACGGCGACAGCTGCAACCACGCTATAGGTGCTACCCTAATCCAAGGAAAACTGCTGGAATAGGACTCTGGAGTTATAAGGACTCCAGGGAATAAGCTCCTCAGAGCTAGGTTAGTAACAAGCATTTCTGGGACATGGATGCACACGGATGGAAAGAGAGAGGAGAGAGGAGCTCAGTGTGTCAAAGGAAGTCCCCCGGCAGTCTAAAACTATAACAGCATAACTAAGAGCTGTTCCAAGGCAAACCTGAGCCAGTTGTATAAGGGTAGGTAGATGAATCTGACGACTATGAAGAGAATCAGAGAAGAGAAGGGGTGCCGTGTCTGCAGCTATACACCCTCCCCCGCTGGTCTAGGCAAACGCTGCAACTCCTCACTCCCTAACTATAAGCATCATCAAATAGGAGAGTTCTTATGTATGTACAGTGCAGCTATAAATGCTTAAAATTCTCTTGACAATTATATGAAAACACGGTTAGTGATGCTCTCAAAACACTCCCGGTGCTTCGAGCTGATTGGTCTGCAGGTCACCCAGGTGGTGCTTCGAGCTGATTGGTCTGCAGGTCACCCAGGTGGTGCTTCGAGCTGATTGGTCTGCAGGTCACCCAGGTGGTGCTTTGAGGTGATTGGTCAGCCAGGTGATTTTTGAAGCTGACTCAGCTGAAGTATCTCTGTGCGATCACATCTGGCCGTTAAGGACCTGACGCACCGAGCAGACAGCCAGACACCATGGCAACAGACGATCTCCTTGGCGTGTCAGGGCCGTTAGATATCTGACGATCTGTGGTTGTGATTCAGTCACCTGTTGATCTCTGTCCAGGTGGACCAATCAGGGCTCTTCCTGCCGTCCAGAGACTATTACCTCAACAAGACAGCCAATGAGAAGGTAAGCATGTGTCAATATGTATATGTGTGAGATATCTATATATATATATATATATATATATATATATATATATATATATATATATATATATATATATATATATATATATATATATATATATATATATATAAAAAGAATTATTCTGTGTTGAAATTCCAGATGTTTGATTAAAGAAATGTGTTGATCTGATGAATTAAGGCATCAAAACAGATCTGACTGCTTTCTTTATTTAATATTTTTTTGCTTTTTAAAAAAAAAAACTTTTTAGAATTTTCCCAATGTTTTTGGTGTAACTTCTTAGTTGCTTTTTGTTGCTTATTGTTGAGACTTTGAGGGGTTGAGACCGAGATATTTGACTGAAGTAATGTCCATGACTTTATTAATCCCACACTGGGGGAATCCCTTGTTTGCAGATGTTTTATATTTTATTTTTTTGTCTTTAACATATTTTTATTTATTTTGGTAATGCAACTCCATACACATGTATACATTATACAAATGTAATGCATATATCTCACATTTGAAAATACAAATAGAAAATAAAAGGCAGCCAAAAAAAGGAACCCGCGCAGCATCCTTATACCCCCTGTTGCCCACAAATATAAACACACATACATGTGCCTGTACATCCATAATTATCCTTTATGCACCAATGCCCCACCTCCCCTCTAAGAGTCGGTGGTAATACTATATTCAAAATTCAATTTAATTGCAAGTGCAATATCCCCATAAGCCATGGTCTCAAAGCACTGCACAACAGGGAATTCAGTAAAAGTTAGGATTAAAAATACATTAATCATTGTGGAGATATATATGTACATAAAAGTGAAATAAAAAGTGGTACAAGGGTAAAAACAGAAGAGAGAGGAAGTCATAATGATGGTCCATAATGTCTGGGGAAAAATAAATGTTTTGATTTAAAAGTGGTGATAGAGCTGGCTTCTCTGACATACAACAGAAGGTTATTCCAGAGGTACAGTGCCGAATAAGAAGAGGCACGGTGGCCTGCCGGTGTCTTTTTGACCCTAGGAGTTTCTAAAACATTGGTACCCAGGGAGCGGAGTGGTCGTGCGGGGGTATAGGGGTGAATCAGTTCGGCCAGGTATGAGGATGCGAGGCCATTCAGCGATTTGTAGGTTAAAAGGCAGATTTTAAAATCTGCTCTTGCCTGTATGGGTAGCCAGTGGCGTGAGGTTAAGACAGGAGTTATGTGGGCATATCTCCTGGCCCTTGTCAAAAGACGTCCATGCTTGTTTGTTTTGGCTTGGAATATTCTGCACCCTTTCGATCAGAAGTTCAAAGGCCGCTATTGCTGTCATAAGTTTAAGCCAGTCTGTAATGTCTGGTCTATTTGGACTCTTCGTTAGGCAAAATGAGTCTGGCAGCTACAATAAAACCTGTTAACATCAATCCAGCGTTTGCAGATGTTTGATTAAAGAAGTATCTGTATGTGTAACGTGCAGGTGTTGGTGGCGTACCTGGACTACATGGTGGAGTTGGGGACACTGCTGGGCGGCGAGCGTAGCACCACGCTGCTTCTGATGCAGCAGATCCTGGACTTTGAGACGGCACTCGCCAACATCACCGTCCCGCAGGACCAACGGAGAGACGAGGAGAAGATCTACCACAAAATAACCATCTCTGAACTGCAGGTGAGGTACCGACACTGGAAACCAAAACTCGCTCCCAACTCGATCTTGTCCCGCGTGTCCCTAATATCAGGGTTCTCTGCTGGTCTCACGCTGTGACCCACATCTTCCCGAGGTCTCTAAAGGCCCTGACGCACCAACCAGATTATCGGCCATCAGACAGTCTGGCGAGGTCGGTGACTCGAGTCTGTTCGGTGTGCTCCGTGCCGTCGTCAGTCAGAGGACCTGACTTGCTGGGTCGGAGGGCGGGCAGTCGGTCTCAATGACCAATCTGGTTGGTGGAGTGCTAACCCGGAAATGCGGAGCAGTATGAGCGTGACGAACGCCTCTCAAAATCTGACAAATCTTTCAAACTGACCTTTTGTTGATCTGAAATGAAGACAGATTCAGCGACTGCACGGCCTATTCCTCTCTTAACATGTTCTCAGGAACACGTTACGGTGAACTATTTTAGTCCGATATGAGATCGGATTCTGAACGAGCCACCATTAATGGTTGGCTTTGAAATTCGTCATTTCCGGTTTTCATTTTGTGGACGACAATACAGATTAGCGCAACCTGCTGTTATGGAGACGTATTACGTCTCGCACACGCACAGAACAGAACGTACGCTCAAGTCGGCGTCTCTTCGGTGAGTTCTGAGGCACTTTTTGGACCGACGGGAGCCGACTGATCAGTCCGACTGCTTTTCTGCCGACGGTCGGCCGTCTGGTTGGGGGGTCAGGGGCTGTAGTACATAAATAAACATATTTACATGTGCAAAGTGCATTTCATCTGCAGAAGACGTTCATCCGCCTCAGCTGGACTCCCTGTTTACTGCAGACTGATTTGACGCATTGGAATGTGTGAATCTACATCTGAATATTGTTGGCGAGAGGTTGGATCTGTTTTGGCGGGGTACAGACAGAGATGTCTGCAGTGTCCCTGTGTTGTTGGAGGATGCAGTGTGTCTGTCTCTCTCTCTCCTGCTGCGGCTCTCCGTCCTTCAAGGTTTTGCAGATGTTTCTGGGGTCACCATGGCAACAGTAGCCAAGAGCTGTTGCTATGTGCCTGCATCTCCGCGGCGAGAGAGACGGGTTAGATAACAAGTTGTTATATAAACACGAATAGCTCATGGAGGTTTTTAGAGAAACGTCAGCGCAGATTTCTTCATCGTCAAACTGGACGTGGATGAACCATATGTACACATACATATACTTCCTATGTACCATATACTTCATAAGTACATGTATACTTAGGAAGCTTTTAGCAATTCACATGCATTTTCTGCAGGAAATGCATTTTCTAGTTCATGTTTAAGTCTTGCATGTCCAGCCCCTCCTCCACAGCTCTGCAGAGGAAGGTCTGTCTAGTCCACACAGCATTCCTGGATGAAAAACGTGCTCTGGTTTATTGACATTTCTTTAATCCAATCACAAAGGTCGTGGGCGGGGCTAAGCTCCGGACGGAGCCACGGCGCCTCTGCTAAATAGTCTCGGGAAGGAACTTGTTTTGGTGGAACATGTGGACGTTCAGAAGTAGTGTTAGTCAGAGGGACAGATAGTCTAGCTAGCTGTCTGGATTCACCCTGCAGAGATCTGAGGAGCAGTTAACCATAGTCCTCACACATCAGCCGGAGGTTAGAACGCCAACACAGAGACAGAGGAAGGAGACGGACATACTGCGGCAGCGGAGCAATCCTGGAATGAAATGAGCTTTTTTGACCGTTTTAAAGTGTCTTGTCTTCTTCAGTCTATTCTTTAGCTTTCTGACTGTTTGAAGCAGACAGCAGGGATTAGTCTTTCATCTCGGTGCGTCCCTCCCGGCTGGTGCAGTCTGCTCCCGGCTGGTGCAGTCTGCTCCCGGCTGGTGCAGTCTGCTCCCGGCTGGTGCAGTCTGCTCCCGGCTGGTGCAGTCTGCTCCCGGCTGGTGCAGTCTGCTCCCACACAATCGGGATCACTGAGGCTGACTCCACTGAGACTCCACAGGCCACTGTTCATTTCTGTTACATAGTGCAAACATGAAATATAACGTCTCTATAATATCACGGCAGCTTCAGACTTGGACCCAAATGCAGAATGAGGAGAGGGCAGCAGTTGGTAGAAAGGAATCTAACGTGTGTGTGTGTGTGTGTGTGTGTGTGTGTGTGTGTGTGTGTGTGTGTGTGTGTGTGTGTGTGTGTGTGTGTGTGTGTGTGTGTGTGTGTGTGTGTGTGTGTGTGTGTGTGTGTGTGTGTGTTTGTGTGTGTGTGTGTGTGAGTGTGAGATAGTGCCATGTCAGTTATATAGTGTGGCACTGATTGAGCGCACCTGGCCTGTTCAGCACCGTCGCTGTCCATCAGCTGTCGCTGTCCGTGGTGCTGAAACATTTTGACTTGACTGTTAAACTGATTTTTTTTTTTGTTCGTCAACACAAACTTGTCAAATGTCTTTTCTTTGTGTTGTATTTGACATATAGGCTTACTTGGCTCAACAAGTGACCCATAATAAATGACTTGGTAGCAGAGGGCCCCATGATGAAGCCCCGCCCCCACTACGCTCCGCCCCTGCCAGACGCTGTCGTTATTTCAGACTCCGTCAGCTGTTAGAGACATAAAGTCTGCAGACCAATGTTCATTGATACGGCCCACGTCTAAGTGCAACCAGCTTAGGTCTTCAGCATCAACGTTTCCTAGTTCATGTGTAACCCTCCGCTTGTCTTCCCGTCGACCATGCAACGTTTAGTTTTTGGTGGACTTTTCAACGCTTTTCGTCACTTTTCCCGATGTTTTCGTCTATTTATTTTCTGCGTTTTGAAAGTTTTTCTTGTATTTTCTGACATTTTTTGTCACTTTTTTTCAACATTCTAACATCAATTCATTTTCAAATGGTTTAATATTAAAAAATTAACACCCAAATTCAATGAAAGTAGTGAACTGATCATTAATTTTACTTGTGAAGATAGATGGTTGATAGAAACCCTCTGCTAAATAGTCTCAGGAAGGAACTTGTTTTGGTGTGTGTGTGTGTGTGTGTGTGTGTGTGTGTGTGTGTGTGTGTGTGTGTGTGTGTGTGTGTGTGTGTGTGTGTGTGTGTGTGTGTGTGTGTGTGTGTGTGTGTGTGTGTGTGATGAGGATTTTAAGCGGACATTCTCAACTGTCCACTGTCTTCAAAAAAGTGTTCATTTACAAGTTCCCCGTGTGTATCTGCCGTCAAGAGCACGCCAGACCTGCAGGTGGCGGTGTAACGAGAAGCTCAAGCACATGTTAGCCAATCAGAATCTAGAAAATGGACCGCAGGAAAATATCTGCGTCTTCCCTTCATGTAAACGGGGCATCGATCGCCGTTCCTCTGTGGTTAATGTCTCTTCTTCATTGGTGTGTTTCAGCTGCTGGCGCCGGCCGTGGACTGGTTGGACTTCCTGTCGTTCTCGCTGTCTCCTCTGGATCTGAATGACACCGAGCCCGTGGTCCTGTACGCCCGAGAATACCTGCAGCAGGTGTCGGAACTCATCAACAAGACGGACCGCAGGTCAGACACAAACACCCCAAAATAACCCCCCAAATAACTCCAAAATAACCCCAAAATAACCCCAAAATAACCCCAAAATAACCCAAAAATAACCCCAAAATAACCCCAAAATATCACAAACAGACTTCATTAACATGTCTGAGGGGAAAGAACTTGACTGTGAATTATCCATAAAATTAGCATTTCTTCAAAGAGAATTCATTTATAATTGACATAAATATAAACATGATATTGATCTATTTATTCATAGATATTTTATACTGGAACTGTTAAAGTTTCAAACTGTAAATACTTTTCTTAAATTACAAAATGAAGAACAGAAGTTGTGCAGCCATGAAGATGCTCCATCACATTAAACAGCCCAAAGTGTTCTGACAGACTGACGCAGATCATCAACTACGACCCAGAAAATATATTTATTATATTAATATCTTTTCATCACATTCTCATCAGCCAGTTCCTCTATATCGACCAAAACCCAACAACAAGTTTAGGTGTCTGGCTCTCACCTGTCTGGCTCTCCCCCCTGGCTCTCCCCCCTGGCTCTCCCCCTGTCTGGCTCTCTCCCCTGTCTGGCTCTCTCCCCTGTCTGGCTCTCTCCCCTGTCTGGCTCTCTCCCCTGTCTGGCTCTCTCCCCTGGCTGGCTCTCCCCTGTCTGGCTCGCTCTCCCCTGTCTGTCTGCCTGTCTCTCATATCTCTGTCTCTCACTGACCTGCCTGTCCCTCTCCTGTCTGGCTCTCCCCTGTCTGGCTCTCCCCTGTCTGGCTCTCCCCTGTCTGGCTCTCCCCTGTCTGGCTCTCACCTGTCTGTCTGTCTCTGTGTCCTCAGTCTGCTGAATAACTACATGATGTGGACGCTGGTTCAGAAGAGTGTGGCCAGTCTGGATCAACGCTTTGAGAACGCTCAGGACAAACTACTGGAGAGTCTCTACGGGACCAAGAAGGTACTTTAACTTCTCAGTTATATTAGTCTCTACGGGACCAAGAAGGTACTCTATTGATCTATGCCCCTATTTGAACTCTACACAGCTGATTTCTCGCATAAAAAAAGTCTCCGAAGTGAATTTAGGGATGAAATAGGAGACGAAAGTTGTAAAAAGCTTCTGATTGATCACAACAGCAAACATGTCTCACTCCCAAACTAGGATCTGGGATCTGGGATCTGGGATCTGGGATCGACTGCATTTCCTCGGGTTCCCGGATGTTAACCCTGAATTTTATGCATTGTATTGTGCAGCTGAATTTGGTATATTGAAATTTTAATGTTGAACTTATGGATCAGAATTGGTGAACATTGAAAAATAAAGAGGAACATAAATTGTTCAGAGGCAAAACATTCATTTGCACAATTTAAATGCATAAACACTCAAAATACGATGAAACAGATTTACTTCCATATTTCGGCCTAAAATACAGATAATACATCTTTCAAGCAGCTTCAGCGTTGACTTCACTTTTCAGTCCATTATTTTGAAAGTCTATGGCCCCTAACTGGCTGTGACTGGCCCCTAACTGGCTGTGACTGGCCCCTAACTGGCTGTGACTGGCCCCTAACTGGCTGTGACTGGCCCCTAACTGGCTGTGACTGGCCCCTAACTGGCTGTGACTGGCCCCTAACTGGCCGCGACTGGCCCCTGACTGGCCCCTAACTGGTCCTGACTGGCTGTGACTGGCCCCTAACTGGTCCTGACTGGCTGTGACTGGCCCCTAACTGGTCCTAACTGGCTGTGACTGGCCCCTAACTGGCCCTGACTGGCCCCTAACTGGCCCCTAACTGGCTGTGACTGGCCCGTGACTGGTCCTGACTGGCTGTGACTGGCCCCTAACTGGTCCGTGACTGGCCCGTGACTGGCCCCTAACTGGCTGTGACTGGCCCCTAACTGGTCCTGACTGGCTGTGACTGGCCCCTAACTGGCTGTAACTGGTTGTGTTGCAGTCGTGCACCCCCCGCTGGCAGACGTGCATCGGGAACACTGACGACACGCTGGGCTTCGCTCTGGGAGCGCTCTTCGTCAAGGCGACCTTCGACAAACACAGCAAAGAGAAAGTGAGTTTACACCTGGAGGAGGAGGAGGATCGTCTGGTTTCAACTGCAGGGAAAAGTTCATCACCTGTCTCTCTAACTGTCTCTCTCTCTCTGTCTGTCTGTCTCTCTCTGTCTCTCTCTCTCTATATGTATGTGTGTCTCTCTCAGGCCGAGGAGATGATCAACGGGATCCGTTCAGCGTTTAAAGACGCTCTGGACCGACTCAGCTGGATGGACAGCCACACGAGAAAAGCTGCTAAAGAGAAGGTAGACATAGAGACAGGCAGAGAGACAAACGGAGAGACAGAGAGGCAGACAGGCGGGTCTAACGGTTTTTGTCCCTCTTTAGGCCGATGCGATCTACGATATGATCGGGTTCCCAGAGTTCATCCTGGAGCCCAAAGAGCTGGACGATGTTTACGACGGGGTGAGTGACATCACAGTGACATCATGTCTGATTTACGTGGGACAGGGAGACGGGACAGGGAGGAGAGACAGGCGGGACAGGGAGACAGAGGGGACAGGGAGACAGATAGGACAGGGGGACAGGTAGACAAGTGAGACAGGACAGGGAGACAGGTGGGACAGGTAGACATGACAGGGAGACGGGTGGGACAGAGACAGGTGGGACAGGGAGACGGGACAGGGAGGGGAGACAGGGAGACAGGCGGGACAGGGAGACAGAGGGGACAGGGAGACAGGTGGGACAGGGGGACAGGTAGACAAGTGAGACAGGACAGGGAGCCAGGTGGGACAGGTAGACATGACAGGGAGACGGGTGGGACAGAGACAGGTGGGACAGGGAGACGGGACAGGTGGGACAGGGAGACAGAGGGGACAGGGAGACAGGGGGGACAGGTAGACAAGTGAGACAGGACAGGGAGACGGGTGGGACAGAGACAGGTGGGACAGGGAGACGGGACAGGTGGGACAGGGAGACAGGTGGGACAGGTAGACATGACAGGGAGACGGGTGGGACAGAGACAGGTGGGACAGGGAGACGGGACAGGTGGGACAGGGAAACAGGTGGGACAGGGAAACAGGTGGGACAGGGAGACAGGGAGACGGGACAGGGAGACAGGTGGGACAGGGAGACGGGTGGGACAGGGAGACGGGTGGGACAGGGAGACAGGTGGGACAGGGAGACAGGTGGGACAGGGAGACGGAGAGACAGGTTGATGAGGTTGATGTTTCAGTGCAGGTTTGCAGCTCTCTGCTGCCACCTGCTGTTGTTAATGTAGTCACTGTATTGAAGATGTTAAAGACAAAGTCAAACTCACCATCGCCCCCAACAGAATCTGCAGATGTGTTTGACTTGTTACAGATGTCAGCGGTGATCCATCAGGAACATCTGCAGATGTGTTTGACTTGTTACAGATGTCAGCGGTGATCCATCAGGAACATCTGCAGATGTTAGCGTTTGTCTGTGTGGGGAGAAACTTTACTTTAATTTGTTTAAAATCTGCAACAAAACGGATCCTCCTCAACAAAAACCAACTCCGATCAGTCAGTCAGACTTCGTCGTGATGCAGTCAAGTTTTCGGTGTCCGCGTGTCTTCTTATTAATTTGTTTTTGTGTTGTTGTTGTTTCAGTATGAAGTGTCGGATGATAGCTTCTTCCAGAACATGTTGAACTTCTACAACTTCTCAGCCCGAGTGATGGCCGACCAGCTGAGGAAGACTCCCAACAAAGACCAGTAATATATACACACACACACACACACACACACACACACACACACACACACACACACACACACACACAGAGAGACACAGACACACACACACACACACACAGACACACACACACACACACACACACACACACACAGTCAGGAGTCGTATTCACAAAACTTCTGCTGAAATCTTGACAGCCGTGTTGTCAGGTAGTACCATGACACACATCCTACAGTCTGAAACACATTGGAGCCGTAGTGTAACGACCAATCAGGAGCAGGCTGGAGAAAGGGTTAAAAGCTCAGACTCCAAACCACCGGGAGTGTTGGCAGGTATTTGTGACTACGACTCTGTGGGCTCTTTGGGTGACTGGTAGGAGCCAACATTAACTCCTCTCCTTGTTCCCTCTCCTTGTTCCCTCTCAGGTGGAGTATGACTCCTCCTACAGTTAATGCGTACTACATGCCCACTAAGAACGGCATCGTCTTCCCCGCTGGGATCCTGCAAGCCCCTTTCTACGCCCACGACCACCCCAAGTCTGTTCACCTCTCCATCTACCTGTCTGTCTGTCTGCCTGTCTTTCTGTCTGTCTGACCTATAACACCTGTTTAACAGTACATACTTACAGAAGTGATGTTTGTTCTTTCAGGGCGTTGAACTTTGGTGGGATCGGAGTGGTGATGGGTCACGAGCTCACGCACGCCTTCGATGATCAGGGTGAGTTTGTTTACTTCCTGTGTCATGTTGCGTTCCTGCTGGAGGTGGTGGTGTGTTTGTCACTGCCCGATGTGAGTCGAGTGCAGATGTGAGTTGTGCATGCTCAGATTTAAACGGTTTACGGCATAACGCCAAGGAATCCGGATCCGGTTGCATTGTGAAATCCATAAAATATTAAACTTTTCTCATTCCAAACAACAACAGGATATGGAAATAATTTTCCAAAATGTTGTAGCTATCTATGATTGTGTGATTGCTAACTTTAGCTCAAAACGCCATTCCAGTGACAGCCTTTGTTGTGCTTGATTGCTAACTTGTAGCCAGCAGTGAACAAACTTCGTTATGTAGGTCCATTTTTTATTGTATTGACATTACAGAAGTCTCTCGTTAGCAGGTTCTTGAGGCTACTTCAGCCTCTCATCTAGAACTGACCTCAGGGATCATGCCGTGAAAATGTGATGCCTTATGCTAAATAATAAATTACTGCTATGTAATGTACCTATGTCCTTATTCTGTGGCTAACGGCAAAACAGATCTGCGTCTGTCGCATAGTGACTCATGTGCAACTTGCATCTGCACTCGACTCACATCGGGTAGTGACAGTGTTCTCTGAACAGATGTCTCTAACGGCAGAAACGCACTGCATGTGGAAGTGCCAACATAGCCAAATCTATCCGGCTACGGTCAGGTACGCTGCAGCGATCCTTTTGGCGTCTCTATTTCTTCTGTGTGGCAGGAAGGCCACAGTGCTTCCAGATACTTTACAAAATAAGACACATTTCAAAATAAATCACACAGGTTTATGGTGGTTTGGGCTGTCTTGACTTCTCAGCTGTCTATCAAAAAGGCCAAAAATGCCCAGAAAATAATCCTTAAACCTTTTACATCTGCATATCGTTTCCTGAACCTGGAGTTCAGTTCTTTCAACAAACTTTGGCTCATCCATTTGTTTAATGTGGATGTTTTCAGTATTTGTTGAACTACGTCATCTCTACGTCATCTCAGTTGTTGTTGTTGTTGTTATTGTGACACAAAAAAGGAAAGGATGCACCAAACCAGATTTTTGGGGTTCGGCCGAATACAGAATCCACTGGTTAAGATTCTGCTGAGACCGAATACTGATCCTACTCCCATCCTCAGTCCATTAACACAGTAAACACGTTAATGTATGTTATGTACCTGAAGTTGCTGCATTTTGACTGTTTATTAAGATGTCCTCCCTCCTGCCGCCAGGTCGTGAGTACGATAAAGAAGGTAACTTGAGGCCGTGGTGGCAGAACTCTTCGGTGGAGGCGTTTCGCCAGAGAACGGAGTGCATGACTGATCAGTACAGCCGCTACACCGTCAACGGAGAACACGTCAACGGGAAACAGACGCTCGGAGAAAACATCGCCGACAACGGAGGACTGAAGGCTGCATACAATGTTAGTATGATGTTGACACAAACTGAAACACTTCTGTTTCTGTTGATGGCCTATGTTCTGCTAGACTCAAGTTATATTGTGTTTGTGTGTGTGTTGTGTCTGGGAGATCTTCCCTGTAATTCATGAATTTAAACCTTTACGTTATCTATAGACGGCATTAAATATTTCCTGAGCTGCAGATGTATCTTGTTTGAGTGTGAAATTTGAGAATGAAGGCTATGTTGCTCCCAAACACTACTACAGTAGTCGATATTGATGTTTCCTTCAGGCCTATCAGTCGTGGATCCAGAAGAACGGAGCAGAGAAGAAGCTTCCTGCCGTTAACCTGACCAATGATCAGCTCTTCTTCGTAGGATTTGCTCAGGTGAGACACGGATGACAAACACCTCAGTTAGGCCTCCTGCACACTGCCTGTGTGGCATGAGCGTGTCAGCTGCGTGGCGTGTCCGTTTTTATTTGGGCTCCATGTTAAAAGGTTAGAGCGTGCACACTGCCTGCATGACACGCAAGTCTCTGAAAACGCGTTCATGCTAGAAATAGCACCGACGCCTATTTTTCATGCGACACGCAAGCGTGTTGGAAGCATTTCCAGGCAAAATAGAATACGAAAAGATGTTTGTCATTTTGACACAAATATATTTAATAAATGACATTTTGATGTTTGAAAGTCTAGGTTTTGACATAAATGCAGATATAAATGTAATCTGTTGAACTCCTTTTTTAAAACAATAACATGTACGTTATTATCTCAGGAAAGGGAATTGAAATATAAAAGTGTATATATATATCGAAATACTATATGTACAAACAAATGTACAAACAAAATATTGACAAAATAAAGTTGAAGAACAGGCTATTATTTCATTTTATGAATGGGAAACATGCATGTGTACAGACAAGGCTAGCAGCAGCAGCAGCGCCGCGTCAGACACTTTTCTGGTGTGCAAAGACATAGAAAACGCCACGCAACTGACACGCAACAGAAATGCCACGCTCGCGCCACGCAGCCAGTGTGCAGGAGACCTTACCGTCTCAACAGAACGGTGTCCCGCAGGGCTCTATACTGAGGCCACTTCTGTTGCTGTTGAGGGCCTATGTTCTGCTTCTCCAGATGTAGACTCAAGTTATATGCTGATGACACAGCGATTTATGTGTTAATATTTCCAGGTGCTGATCAATGTTTCTGACTCTTCTGTTTGTGTGTTTTCCAGGTGTGGTGTTCTGTCCGGACCCCCGAGAGCGCCCACGAGGGTCTGATGACCGACCCCCACAGCCCGCCGCGGTACCGAGTCATCGGCACGCTTGCCAACTCTCCGGACTTCAGCCGCCACTTCAACTGTCCCGAGGGGACGCCAATGAACACGGGGCAGCGCTGCGAGGTCTGGTAGACTCACCGGACAATCGAAGAGGGGAGGGGGCGGGGCTTATTCGCTCAGTCTGTTAAAGGAGACCTGTTACGAGTTTCTGTCATTTCTATAATGTTACAATCTCAGATGTTAACGTTAAGACGCATACTCTCTTTTTAGCGTGTTTATCATCACCATTTGGCCTCCATTTACCTTGCGATTGCGTGTGAATTGACGCCGTAGCGATTAGTATGAAAGGTTGAAAATGTGTGTAGGGAGGTTGGTCGAGGTGGTGGACGGGTCAAACACAGGACTTTCACCCAGGAGAGCGGGGATCGGGTCGCGCGGGTCACGTTTCCTAAACTCAACCCGTTCTTATTTTCCTAATATAACCCAACCCGTCTGCTGTATACGGCGCTCAGAATGCGTACAGATAACACGCCACTTGGCTTAAGAAAGTGGGCGTGTATGTTTACGTGAAGTCATGATGTCATGTTGCATAGTTCCCTCTTCCACATTTTTGTCACCTTTGTTTCTGCCCATGTTATGGGACTTATAAACAGAAACATCAGACCATTACTGCCCGTCTTTAGGTCAGGAGTATAAAATCCTCAACATTAGTTGTGTTCTGGTTTCAGAACGATGAAGACAGTTGAACAGATACAAAACAGGATGGAAGAAAGACAAAAACTATCAAACATATTGCAAAAAAAGTTACCAAACGTTGACAAAAATGCCTGAAAGAAACGACAAAAGGTCGCGGGGGGAAAAAAGCTGTGAGATATAAAACAAGATGTCGTCTGTATACAGGATGAATCTTTTCGGTTTTTTTTCTAAATGTACAGATTTTTAGACAGTCTGTGATCGACTCAAACAACAGTTCATATCTCTGCCGTAAATGGACCAACCACTGAACTCTGCCTAGCTTTGGGCAGAGCCCTCAATGTTTACATATTCTGGCTCCGCCCCTAAACATGTTAAAGAAGAAACACGAACTACGTACGAAGCTGGAAACGGTTTCTAACAGGTCTCCTTTAAGAAACCTGCCCATTTAGTCAGACTGTTCCCGGACAGAAACGTTCCTTGCTTAGCCGGCTGGTTAGTGTCTTACTTAGAGGAGTTTTTGTGGAGGTTATTATGGGATGTTGCAGGTTGATTAATGTTGTTAGGTGGAGACGATCAGACTGACTTCCTGTCTGGAAACTATACTAAACGGACTCAGTGGACTTCATAGAGACACGAAGGACTGATGATGATGATGATGAAGCTACGGGACAACGTCACTGATTTCTGCTTTATCACCGTTATTGTTATTATTGTTATTAATATTAATGGGCCTTGGGTCGTTTGTGTGTTTTGTTGAATGAACGCACTCTCTGATGACATCACTGTGGCGTGCGTGTGAGCTTGTGCGAGAGAGTGTGCGAGCGTGTGTGAGCAAGCGAGGGAGTGAGCGTGTGTGCGAGCATGAGTGTGTCGCCTCCTGATGCCACTGCTGTCCAATCCCGTGCAGCTCCTGTGTGTCGTCGTTTGTTCAGCAGAAGAAGCTGCTTCCTGCCAAAGATGTTTGTGTGTGTGTGTGTGTGTGTGTGTGTGTGTGTGTGTGTGTGTGTGTGTGTGTGTGTGTGTGTGTGTGTGTGTGTGTGTGTGTGTGTGTGTGTGTGTGTGTGTGTGTATCGGTGTGTAGATGTAGAATAAACTGAGCTTGTTGTCTGTGTCCTGAAGGGGGTGTCGCCACTCTGCTCGTCCAATCAGAGCACTGCGTTACAAACATAATAAACACTGAATATAATAAGTCACCGTCTGCTGTCGTTATGAAACACACACACACGGACACACACACAGCATCCCATAATACAGGTGTCTACTTTACTTCAAAATAAAAGCATCTATACTCCATCAAAGTAGAATCATATACAATATCTCTGAAAGTAGCTAAATGTACTTTAAGTATTAAAGTAAAAGTACTCATTTATATTTATTTTTCCCCAATCAATCCTGCACATTGCTGCTTTAAATTAAAGATTAGGAAACACTGAAAATCCCTGATTAGTTCTGCTTTCAATACTGTAAAAGTGCACGAGTGCTATCAGCAAAATATACTGGCTTATTTTTTATTGCTAATGAATAATTACATTGTTGGATTATATCAGCTAAATGTTAAAAGCTGTATTTGTTGAGCACGTTTCAAGGCATTTCAGGAAGGTGTTTGTGTCGGGGGTAGATCACTCAGGATGAGTCGGAGATGAAGTTAACAAGATGGGATTGTTATTGTTTACCCCAATTAAGGCCAATGAGGCATCATCGTGATGTAAAAATTAAGGAAAGCAGAAAAATATATACTTTCAAGAAAATAAAAGTAATTTGACTTGTGACTTAACACAATCACATAATACAAACATACAACTGTTTCCTAATTGACCTTAAATCAAGTCCCCACTCTGAGGGCATCCAACAGACCTACGTCCTCCTCCCTCAGGTCTTCATCAAGCTCTCCCTGTCAAGAGCAAATACTACCGCTACTCGAACCGGCAACTTCCACTGGATGCAGAACGTCTCCGGACAGTCGACGGAGTCATTAGGTTTCCATCAAAGATACGTGTGTATTTCCACTGACTGCAGAACATCTGCGTCCCTACTCCGTCCCTACTCCGTCTCTACTCCGTCTCTACTCCGTCTCTACTCCGTCCCTACTCTCTCTACTCTGTCTCTACTCCGTCTCTACTCAGTCCCTACTCCGTCTCTACTCCGTCTCTACTCCGTCCCTACTCAGTCTCTACTCCGTCTCTACTCCGTCCCTACTCTCTCTACTCCGTCTCTACTCCGTCCCTACTCCATGCCAGCTCTATATAGTAGTATATACTAGTATCAGCTCTATATAGTAGTATATACTAGTATCAGCTCTATATAGTAGTATATACTAGTACCAGCTCTATATAGTAGTATATACTAGTACCAGCTCTATATAGTAGTATATACTAGTATCAGCTCTATATAGTAGTATATACTAGTATCAGCTCTATATAGTAGTATATACTAGTATCAGCTCTATATAGTAGTATATACTAGTACCAGCTCTATATAGTAGTATATACTAGTATCAGCTCTATATAGTAGTATATACTAGTACCAGCTCTATATAGTAGTATATACTAGTATCTGCTCCAGCGGTCCCAGCCCTCCGGAGCAGATACCAGAGCTTCTATTGTTGCCGGACGCCGGAGAGCTCTGCAGCAATTCAGCACACGGCAGATAGTACGGGACAGGAAGTCGAGCACAGAAACAAAATAAAAATCCGGTTAATTTTCAAAGTAAAATCCAGCGTGCTCACGGCGGATCATATTTCCTGGACTACACCTTGAGAACAGCTCAGAGCTGTTCCCCCTCTACTCCTCTGGATGGAAACTAACTGGTGTGGTGTTGTGGTTCTATTCTATGTGAATTCGTGAGATCTCGTGGGTCCTCGTGAGATCTCGTGGGTCCTCGTGAGAGCTCGTGGGTCCTCGTGAGAGCTTGTGGGTCCTCGTGAGATCTCGTGGGTCCTCGTGAGAGCTCGTGGGTCCTCGTGAGATCTCGTGGGTCCTCGTGAGAGCTCGTGGGTCCTCGTGAGATCTCGTGGGTCCTTGTGAGAGCTCGTGGGTCCTCGTGAGAGCTCGTGGGTCCTCGTGAGATCTCGTGGGTCCTCGTGAGATCTCGTGGGTCCTCGTGAGATCTCGTGGGTCCTCGTGAGATCTCGTGGGTCCTCGTGAGAGCTCGTGGGTCCTCGTGAGATCTCGTGGGTCCTCGTGAGAGCTCGTGGGTCCTCGTGAGATCTCGTGGGTCCTCGTGGGTCCTCGTGAGAGCTCGTGGGTCCTCGTGAGATCTCGTGGGTCCTCGTGAGAGCTCGTGGGTCCTCGTGAGATCTCGTGGGTCCTCGTGAGATCTCGTGGGTCCTCGTGAGAGCTCGTGGGTCCTCGTGAGAGCTCGTGGGTCCTCGTGAGATCTCGTGGGTCCTCGTGAGTGCTCGTGGGTCCTCGTGAGAGCTCGTGGGTCCTCGTGAGATCTCGTGGGTCCTCGTGAGTGCTCGTGGGTCC
>CM042316.1:43706302-43713802 GCA_023566125.1 Zingel zingel | reverse complement strand
AACCTTTATGGAAAGCTACTCTGTGTCTCTGCTGCACAGTATTTAAAATCTGTGGTTCAGCAGAGGGGGAAAGGAACTAAGTTACTTTTTTTTTTCCAATGTGGACTCTATGTCTCCATGTTTCTGTGTCTGAGTGTCTGACACCATTATGAAAGGATCCCTACAGAGATAGACCTTTTAGTTAAAGAGGAAGATCCTTTTAGTTTAACATGGAACAGCCCCGAAATCACCACCACCAAACTACACCAGACTCCATGTAAATAATCAGGACTTTTAGCGTGTATAGAGCCAGCATATTTCCACCAGACTCCATGTAAATAATCAGGACTTTTAGCGTGTATAGAGCCAGCATATTTCCACCAGACTCCATGTAAATAATCAGGACTTTTAGTGTGTATAGAGCCAGCATATTTCCACCAGACTCCATGTAAATAATCAGGACTTTTAGCGTGTATAGAGCCAGCATATCTCCACCAGACTCCATGTAAATAATCAGGACTTTTAGCGTGTATAGAGCCAGCATATCTCCACCAGACTCCATGTAAATAATCAGGACTTGTATTATCGTAAAACACACTTCATTCAAAGTGGACAGAAACTAAATAAAACTACCAAAAGCCGTCTTGGTTCATCTTTCCACTGTTCCAACAATCACCACTCTGGTTTGGTTGAAATAAACCCTTAATTCACCCATTTACATGTGGAGATATGCTGGCTCTATACACGCTAAAAGTCCTGATTATTTACATCGAGTCTGGTGGAAATATGCTGGCTCTATACACGCTGAAAGTCCTGATTATTTACATGGAGTGTGTGTGTGTGTGTGTGTGTGTGTGTGTCCTGTGCTCCTTTTGTACAGATTTCGTGTTGGTGTGGGAGGAGCCTATAAACTCACAGAAGGAGGAGAGCACAGGCGTTGGCCCCGCCCACAGGAAGATGCGGGAGGTGTTTCTGAATAAACTGCGAGTCTCCGGACTGCTGCTGGAGCAGGTGAGCGAAACAAACACACATCTGACCAAACACGACCATGAACTTCTTCAGACTCACGTCACAACAACGTCCGTCCAACCATCAATCGATTCGTCGCTTTGTAACGGAGCAAATGTAGTCATTTGAACCCAAAACAACATCTTTTTAGCAACTTAACGAAGTCGTTTGGAGTCTAAACCAAACTGGGACCGTCACCACACACACACACACACACACACACACACACACACACACACACACAGACACACACAGACACAGACACACACACACACAGACACAGACACACACACACACACACACACACACACACACACACACACACACAGACACACACACACACACAGACAGACACACAGACACACAGACACACACACACACAGACACACAGACACACACACACACAGACACACACAGACACACACACACACACACACACACACACACACACACACAGACACAGACACACACACACACAGACACACAGACACACACACACACACACACACACACACACACACACACAGAGACACACACACACACACACACAGAGACACACACACACACACACACACACACACACACACACAGACACAGACACACACACACACAGACACACAGACACACACACACACACACACACACACACACACACACACAGAGACACACACACACACACACAGAGACACACACACACACACACACACACACACACACACACACACACACACAGACACACACACACACACACACACACACAGACACACAGACACACAGACACACACACACACACACACACACACACACAGAGACACACACACACACACACACAGACACACACACACACACACACACACACACACACACATAGACACACACACACACACACACACACACACACACACACACACACACATAGACACACACACACACACACACACACACACACACACACAGAGACACACACACTGCATCCATCACAACGCTCCACAAGCGGAAAAGCAAAAACAAGAATGAAATCCCAAATGCAAGAGAGGGCAAAGCTAGACACCGGTAACGCAGGACAGACCGCAAGCTCAGCTTCCCCTAAAATGTCCAACAATTAGTGCTCAAATATGTACTATTGTGTTAACATTACAAATGCGTTAGAAGACGTTGACCTCGAAGACGAGTTGGTTCAGAATCAGCTACATAGAGCAGGTCGGCTGACTCGAAACCGTTCCTCACACCTTCCCGTAGCGTCACAGTTCATTTCCCTGTTGAAGCCTAGCGTAGAGTTGAGATTCTCTGCCCGTCCCCGAACTGGACCCGACCTGACCCGACCCAAAACATTTATTCTTGAGGATAGTGGCAGGAAATGTCAGCCCGCCACTATACTCAAGAATTAATTCATTTTAATTCCATAAGATCATCTCTCAATGCAAATCAAACCAGCTCTTAGGCTACCTGCCATACGAACATGCTAATCGCTAGGTATGGTGAAGGGGATGTGATAGGTCAAGCACGATAAAGGTACAGAATAGGCCTTCAAGCTCACACACTGAGCTTCAAAATACAAGCGTATTTAAATAGCATCACAGAATTACATTAAATCAGAAGTTAGCTGCCTCGTCGTCTGCTGCTAGCAGGGTCGCTGTGGGAGTGATAGGTGTAGAGCTCATGCTACTTCTTTCCGTTACAGTTTCTAGGTTTTCTGACTCAGGTCCATTAGGCTTTTGAGCCTGTGATTGATTCATGAAGACGTCCAAAATGTGCTTTCGTGCCATGTTATAGGCTAGCTAACTTCTGTACTGTTGACCCGCTGGGAAAAGTTTCCACAGCTATCTTCACTCATCCGTCATCCAAGGCCTTTTTACAGTAGCCGCAGCCGACCTGTCATGCACCAGTGTGATGTCAAAATGACGTAAATCTCGCTGGCGCGCCAGGATTCTGAGCGCGCACGACCCTTTCCTTAACATCACTGCGTCAAAAGGGACGACGATAGTCCCGACCAAGCGCATTTACTTATAGCGCTAAAGGGACGGCTATAGTCCGACCAAGCGCGTTTACTTACAGCGCTAAAGGGACGGCGATAGTCCCGACCAAGCGCGTTTACTTATAGCGCTAAAGGGACGGCAATAGTCCCGACCAAGCGCGTTTACTTATAGCGCTAAAGGGACGGCAATAGTCCCGACCAAGCGCGTTTACTTATAGCGCTAAAGGGACGGCGATAGTCCCGACCAAGCGCGTTTACTTATAGCGCTAAAGGGACGGCTATAGTCCGACCAAGCACGGTTACTTATAGCGCTAAAGGGACGGGGATAGTCCCGACCAAGCGCGTTTACTTATAGCGCTAAAGGGACGGCTATAGTCCGACCAAGCACGGTTACTTATAGCGCTAAAGGGACGGCGATAGTCCCGACCAAGCGCGTTTACTTACAGCGCTAAAGGGACGGCGATAGTCCCGACCAAGCGCGTTTACTTATAGCGGTAAAGGGACGGCGATAGTCCCGACCAAGCACGTTTACTTATAGCGGTAAAGGGACGGCGATAGTCCCGACCAAGCACGTTTACTTATAGCGCTAAAGGAGACTTTTAGCGTCAATAAGAACGCCAAAGGCACCTGACCAAGCGTCCATATTGTACGAGATGAGTGTGAGAACGTGTTGAGTTCCCACGGCCAAACAAACGCTCCTCTGGGTACCAGAGAATCAGAATGAACTACTTATGGTCGTACAGTTTGACTTGTTGTACTTTCTCTTCTGTTGTTTCTGTGTGTGTGTGTGTGTGTGTGTGTGTGTGTGTGTACTGGGGGAAACCTTGTGAACATACAGTATGTGTTAACGTGACGTTTCTCCGTGTGTCTCTGCAGAAAGACGTCCTGCAGACGAAGACAAAGATCAGTTTCGTGCTGCTCAGCGCTCCGTGGAGCGTCCTGTGTTTCTACGCCGAGGAGATCAGCCTCAGAGTCCCTCTGCAGGTGGGACAACAACGCAGTGGGACAGAAACACAATGGGACAGAAACACAATGGGACAGAAACACAATGGGACAGATACACAATGGGACAGATACACAATGGGACAGATACACAGACCGACCCACGTTTTTACACTAAGCTTCTTCCGGACATGAACACTAGAGGGTGACATGGGAATCAATTGTCGCTCCCATTCCATCCCAAGCCCACGAAAATACTCCCGTCATATCCCGATCACGTGACTGCCCGCCCCCTCATCCCCCCCCAAAAAAAACCGTGTCAAGAGAGAAAGACTACCGAATCTCGTCCCGCTCTCGTATGGTTCCCTATGTTGTCTAAAGTTATCAGACTCTGTTGCCCCCCTGTAGCACGTTTGGTTAATCACGGTCAAATCACTGAGTTTGCCTCGGAGATTTGGGCTACACTATAAAGGTATTACCTGCAGGTCTAGGTAACATGCATTACCTGCAGGTCTAGGTAACATGCATTACCTGCAGGTCTAGGTAACATGCATTACCTGCAGGTCTAGGTAACATGCATTACCTGCAGGCCTAGGTAACATGTATTACCTACAGGTCTAGGTAACATGCATTACCTGCAGGTCTAGGTAACATGTATTACCTGCAGGTCTAGGTAACATACATTACCTGCAGGTCTAGGTAACATGCATTACCTGCAGGCCTAGGTAACATGTATTACCTGCAGGTCTAGGTAACATACATTACCTGCAGGTCTAGGTAACATGCATTACCTGCAGGTCTAGGTAACATGTATTACCTGCAGGTCTAGGTAACATGTATTACCTGCAGGTCTAGGTAACATGTATTACCTGCAGGTCTAGGTAACATGTATTACCTGCAGGCCTAGGTAACATGTATTACCTACAGGCCTAGGTAACATGTATTACCTACAGGTCTAGGTAACATGCATTACCTGCAGGTCTAGGTAACATGTATTACCTGCAGGTATAGGTAACATACATTACCTGCAGGCCTAGGTAACATACATTACCTGCAGGCCTAGGTAACATGCATTACCTACAGGTCTAGGTAACATGCATTACCTACAGGTCTAGGTGACATGCATTGCCTGCAGGTCTAGGTAACATACATTACCTGCAGGCCTAGGTAACATACATTACCTACAGGTCTAGGTAACATGCATTATCTACAGGCCTAGGTAACATGCATTACCTGCAGGCCTAGGTAACATGCATTACCTACAAGCCTAGGTAACATGCATTACCTGCAGGCCTAGGTAACATGCATTATCTACAGGCCTAGGTAACATGCATTACCTGCAGGCCTAGGTAACATGCATTACCTGCAGGTCTAGGTAACATGCATTACCTGCAGGTCTAGGTAACATGGATTACCTGCAGGTCTAGGTAACATGTATTACCTGCAGGCCTAGGTAACATACATTACCTGCAGGCCTAGGTAACATGCATTACCTGCAGGTCTAGGTAACATGCATTACCTGCAGGCCTAGGTAACATACATTACCTGCAGGCCTAGGCAACATGTATTACCTGCAGGACTAGGTAACATGCATTACCTGCAGGTCTAGGTAACATGCATTACCTGCAGGTCTAGGTAACATGCATTACCTGCAGGTCTAGGTAACATGCATTACCTGCAGGTCTAGGTAACATGCATTACCTGCAGGTCTGGGTAACATGCATTACCTGCAGGTCTAGGTAACATGTATTACCTGCAGGTCTAGGTAACATGCATTACCTGCAGGTCTAGGTAACATGCATTACCTGCAGGTCTAGGTAACATGCATTACCTGCAGGTATAGGTAACATAAATTACCTGCAGGTCTAGGTAACATAAATTACCTGCAGGTCTAGGTAACATGTATTACCTGCAGGTCTAGGTAACATGTATTACCTACAGGTCTAGGTAACATGTATTACCTACAGGTCTAGGTAACATGCATTACCTGCAGGTCTAGGTAACATGTATTACCTACAGGTCTAGGTAACATGTATTACCTACAGGTCTAGGTAACATGCATTACCTGCAGGCCTAGGCGATTTTAACACATAATTGCTAATGGAGATCTTCTCACAGCTCCTGAAAATGGATTGAGGGGTCCTTCGATGCCACTTTCAATTGCAACACGGTCATTGAGTGGCTTGTGAACAGGGCAGCTGCTTTGTCTTGCTTTGATTGGCTACTCTGCGGCTAGCAGAGTAGCCAATCAACAAATGTATTGTGAGTTGTAAGTGGTTCTCTTTTCTAAAACGAAATGCATCACAATCTTTGGGCGCCCTCACCACATTGCAGCATCATTTTTTAATTAAAGCTCCGGCTCCGTCCCGCTCCCGCCTGCCCCCGTTGATTTCTATGCTCTATTCCGTCCCTATCACGTTACCAACAGTGAGATTGACTCCCGTACTGCAGGACTCCCACGGGAAAATTGTCATTGTGTCATCACATTGTATGTGTATGTGTGTCTACTCGGCCTACATGGGGCGCGCTCTCTTTCTCTTCTGACGCTTTTATTTTGTGTCCCGCTGCAGGTGGTCACCGCTCCGATCATTAACTGGTCCGAGAACTTCCTGTCCCGGCTGTCCTTCCCCAACCCTCTGTCTCAGGACGTCCCGAACCCCCCGCCAGACTTCTTCACCTGCCAGTTCAGGAACAACAAGCTACAGAGGTGAAATATTACACAACCCTATTTTCAAATGGTTTCGTGTGAAAAAATTAGAAAAAAACGTTGGAAAACAGCCCTGAACTCACCCTCACCAAACCCACCAGACTCCATGTAAATAATCAGGACTTTTAGCGTGTATAGAGCCAGCATATCTCCACCAGACTCCATGTAAATAATCAGGACTTTTAGCGTGTATAGAGCCAGCATATCTCCACCAGACTCCATGTTAATAATCAGGACTTTTAGCGTGTATAGAGCCAGCATATCTCCACCAGACTCCATGTAAATAATCAGGACTTTTAGCGTGTATAGAGCCAGCATATCTCCACCAGACTCCATGTAAATAATCAGGACTTTTAGCGTGTATAGAGCCAGCATATCTCCACCAGACTCCATGTAAATAATCAGGACTTTTAGCGTGTATAGAGCCAGCATATCTCCACCAGACTCCATGTAAATAATCAGGACTTTTAGCGTGTATAGAGCCAGCATATCTCCACCAGACTCCATGTAAATAATCAGGACTTTTAGCGTGTATAGAGCCAGCATATTTCCACCAGACTCCATGGAAATAATCAGGACTTTTAGCGTGTATAGAGCCAGCATATTTCCACCAGACTCCATGTAAATAATCAGGACTTTTAGCGTGTATAGAGCCAGCATATCTCCACATGTAAATGGGTGAATTAAGGGTTTATTTCAACCAAACCAGAGTGGTGATTGTTGGAACAGTGGAAAGATGAACCAAGACGGCTTTTGATAGTTTGATTTAGTTTCTGTCCACTTTGAATGAAGTGTGTTTTACGATGAAAAAAGTGCTGATTATTTACATGGAGTCTGGTGGGTTTGGTGATGGGGATTTCGGGGCTGTTTAATGTTAAACACCCCTTTA
>CM042316.1:43696302-43701302 GCA_023566125.1 Zingel zingel | reverse complement strand
CTGTCTCCCTGTATGTCTGTCTGTCTGTATGTCTGTCTCCCTGTCTCCCTGTCTGCCTGTCTGTCTGTCTCCCTGCCTGTCTGTCTCCCTGTCTGTCTGCCTGCCTGTCTGTCTCCCTGCCTGTCTGTCTCCCTGTCTCCCTGTATGTCTGTCTCCCTGTCTCCCTGTCTGCCTGTATGTCTCCCTGGATGTCTGTCTGTCTCCCTGTCTCCCTGTCTCCCTGTCTGTCTGTCTGTCTGTCGCCCTGCCTGTCTGTCTGTCTCTCTGTATGTCTCCCTTGATGTCTGTCTGTCTGCCTGCCTGTCTGTCTCCCTGCCTGTCTGTCTCTCTCCCTGCCTGTCTCCCTGCCTGTCTGCCTGCCTGTCTGTCTCTCTGCCTGTCTGTCTGATGGTTCTTGATGATTTCTTTAACACTGTTATCTCGTCCTTTCCTTCTCTCCCGGTGTTTCTTTCAGGGCGGTTTCCAGCCCCCGACCCCCCCGGTGCCCCCCGAGTCCTTCGGTCTGAGACAGATCCTGTACTTGTACTGGGCCACGTGGTCGTCATGGAGACGCTACCAGCCTCTGGACCACATCCGGGAATACTTCGGGGAGAAGATAGCGCTGTACTTCGCCTGGCTCGGTGAATATTAACTAGCACAGTGGTTCTCAAGCTTTTTCAGTAATGTTCCCCCTTCGAACAGTTTGTGAAGCCATGTACCCCCTAACCAGCACGAGATGTACCCCCCTGCAGTCTTCCAGAGTGTTTCTTTACCTTTAATTCTTTAACTACATTTTCCTGATGATACTTACTACTACAGACTTTTACTGTAACAGATTTTGTGGGAACTTGTCCGAAATAAGGCCCTAAGTCCTGTCAAATCTGACTCCAATCACGTAATTCCCGCGCCTTCTTTCATCAGATTTAAGGTTACCAGAACACAAGGATCAATCTGAGACGAAGAGCTCAGCTCAGCAAAGTTCACTGAGTCCAGCAGAGATACATCACAGCTGTGGGATCACAAACTGAGTCTAAGTTTCCCTAGCAGCAGACATCAAGTCAGAGCTGGTCCACCAAGATGTCCTCCGAATTATGAGCTCTGATCTGTTCTCTCCCTCAAGCTTTTATCCTATCAGTCTATCCTCACAGGGGGAGCTTCTAGTTTCTAGACAGGAACTGGTATCTTACACACACAACAGGGTCGGGGCCTCTGTGTGGTGCAACTTCCTCTCCTAATCTCGTAACTTTAACTGTCTTTCCTCTTTTTCTGCTTATCTGTCTGGTACATAATGCACTCTTATGCCAGACAAGTCTTAACCTATAGTTAACAGCTTAGGCTTAGCCTTCTAGCTGTCAGAAACATTTCCCTTGAACCACTTCCTCAATGACTGCACACAGCTCTTTTGCAACAAACAAAAATACACACATGTTGTTAATAAAATATGTATATACAGAGTATTCATACAGTGTGGTATTAGTACTCTGACTGAAGTAATCTGAGTACTTCAGTTCCAGTGTTTGTCTGTCTGCAGGTTTCTACACCGGCTGGCTGCTACCGGCGTCTCTGGTTGGGACCGTGGTCTTCCTGTTTGGGTTCTGGCTCATGGCCACCGATGTTCCCGCGTACGTATTCACTCCGTGCACTTACTCGTGAAGAGCGTTGTACGGAACCGTCCATGGTATTTCATGTTATTTTCGTTGACAGTTTGGTTGAAAGAAACCCAAATCTGTGATGTAGAAACTTTTTGAATTTGACCCGAAGACATTAGGAAGGTTAACCGTTGTGATGCTAGCCGTTGTACAACGGGGTCCGTTGGCCTCTGACCTCCAGATATCTGAAGGATGATGGGAGTCTCCCCGCTAACGACGCGCACACTTTATGAAAATGAAATGCAGTGTATCCTCGGCAACCATCATGCTTTCCCCAATAATGTACAGATTGATAGCTCCGCCCCCTGGCCACACTTTCAGAGATTTAGTTCAGTAACACATCACCAATATCTTCATTCATAAACACATCACACTCACTGTGTGTGTGTGTGTGTGTGTGTAGGAAGGAGTTGTGTGACAGCGGGGACAGCTTCATCATGTGTCCTATCTGTAACATCTGCACCCACTGGAACTATTCCAGCATCTGCTTCTCCTTCAAGGTACCTGTCTCTCTGTCTGTCTGTCTGTCTGTCTGTCTGTCTGTCTGTCTGTCTGTACACCTGTATCTGAAGTCTCTTTATATAGACCTTAGTGGTCCCCTAATACTGTATCTGAAGTCTCTTTTATATAGGCCTTAGTGGTCCCCTAATACTGTATCTGAAGTCTCTTTATAGGCCTTAGTGGTCCCCTAATACTGTATCTGAAGTCTCTTTTATATAGGCCTTAGTGGTCCCCTAATACTGTATCTGAAGTCTCTTTTATATAGGCCTTAGTGGTCCCCTAATACTGTATCTGAAGTCTCTTTATAGGCCTTAGTGGTCCCCTAATACTGTATCTGAAGTCTCTTTATATAGACCTTAGTGGTCCCCTAATACTGTATCTGAAGTCTCTTTATATAGACCTTAGTGGTCCCCTAATACTGTATCTGAAGTCTCTTTATATAGACCTTAGTGGTCCCCTAATACTGTATCTGAAGTCTCTTTATATAGACCTTAGTGGTCCCTAATACTGTATCTGAAGTCTCTTTATATAGACCTTAGTGGTCCCCTAATACTGTATCTGAAGTGTCCTGAAATTCAGCCTTGGTGCAGAATTACAGCCACTAGAGCCAGTCCCACAATGAGCCATGATGTCTCTCTCTCTCTCATGGGGGGGCCAAATTCTCTGGGCGGGCAAAGCAGAGAAAGGGGAGGTAACCTTTCCCCTTATGACATCATAAAGGGAAGATTCCTGATTGGTCCATCTGAGCTTTCATTTTCTCAAAGGCAGAGCAGGATACCCAGGGCTCGGTTTACACCTATCACCATTTCTAGCCACTGGGGACCAGAGGCAGGCTGGGGGACCAGAGGCAGGCTAGGGGAACGCATATTAATGTTAAATAACCTCATAAAGGGACATTTTCATGCCATGGGACCTTTTAAGAAGATTTTAAGACGCTTTTGGAATGCTTTTGTAGACGTTTTTTAGGTGCATTTTTGACTTTTTTGGGTGATTCTTTTCACATTTTTTCTGTTTTCTTTTTGCATTTGTTTGAATTTTTTCGTGCATCTTAAAATGCTTTTTGGCTTCTTTTTGACCTGTCTGTCTGTCCCCCTGTGTGTCTCTGCAGGCCGGTATCCTGTTTGATAACGGAGGAACAGTGTTTCTCAGTGTCTTCATGTCTCTGTGGGCCGTCACCTTTCTGGAGTACTGGAAGAGAACTTGTTCGGCTCTGTCTCACCGCTGGGACTGCTCCGAGTTCGAGGACATCGAGGTGCACGTCTCACTTAAACTGAACACTAAATAACTCAAAAGAAGGACAAAAAAGCATAGTCCTTCAGTGCCTCGTCCTGTGAACACCACACGATGGGGCCAGCACACAAGTTACCCTCTAAGACAGAGTGTAGGGCAGTTACCCTCTAAGACAGAGTGTAGGGCAGTTACCCTCTAAGACAGAGTGTAGGGCAGTTACCCACTAAGACAGAGTGTAGGGTAGTTACCCACTAAGACAGAGTGTAGGGTAAGTGTAGGGTAGTTACCCTCTAAGACAGAGTGTAGGGTGGTTACCCTCTAAGACAGAGTGTAGGGTAGTTACCCTCTAAGACAGAGTGTAGGGTAGTTACCCTCTAAGACAGAGTGTAGGGTAAATGTAGGGTAGTTACCCTCTAAGACAGAGTGTAGGGTAGTTACCCACTAAGACAGAGTGTAGGGTAAGTGTAGGGTAGTTACCCTCTAAGACAGAGTGTAGGGTAGTTACCCTCTAAGACAGAGTGTAGGGTAGTTACCCTCTAAGACAGAGTGTAGGGTAAGTGTAGGGTAGTTACCCTCTAAGACAGAGTGTAGGGTAGTTACCCACTAAGACAGAGTGTAGGGTAAGTGTAGGGTAGTTACCCTCTAAGACAGAGTGTAGGGTAAGTGTAGGGTAGTTACCCTCTAAGACAGAGTGTAGGGTAGTTACCCTCTAAGACAGAGTGTAGGGTAAATGTAGGGTAGTTACCCTCTAAGACAGAGTGTAGGGTAGTTACCCTCTAAGACAGAGTGTAGGGTGGTTACCCTCTAAGACAGAGTGTAGGGTAGTTACCCTCTAAGACAGAGTGTAGGGTAGTTACCCACTAAGACAGAGTGTAGGGTAGTTACCCACTAAGACAGAGTGTAGGGTAGTTACCCACTAAGACAGAGTGTATGGTAAGTGTAGGGTAGTTACCCTCTAAGACAGAGTGTAGGGTAAGTGTAGGGTAGTTACCCTCTAAGACAGAGTGTAGGGTAGTTACCCTCTAAGACAGAGTGTAGGGTAAGTGTAGGGTAGTTACCCTCTAAGAGAGAGTGTAGGGTAGTTACCCTCTAAGACAGAGTGTAGGGCAGTTACCCTCTAAGACAGAGTGTAGGGTAAGTGTAGGGTAGTTACCCTCTAAGACAGAGTGTAGGGTAAGTGTAGGGCAGTTACGCTGCGTGGAATTAGCCTTGGTGGTTGGTGCTGTCTGTGTCCGACTCCGATAAAAGACCTATATATCCCCGTGCATTTGTTAAATTGGAATTACATGATCCTAAGCCGTAGCCAAATAAGACGAAAAGATACAGTCAAATACATTAATTTAATCAGTCAAGCATCGGAGTTATAATCAGTCCCTCCAGAACAACGCGATTATGCGATTGCATAATTCAATGCATAATCAGCCAAAGTCTTTAAAGTATTTATGCGGGCCGTCCCACCGGCAGTTGAAATCAGCGCCGATACGGCTTCGAAACGACCGGAAGTCATTCATTTCCTCAGGAGATACGCAGACCGCATGCCAATGGGTCCGAACAAGTGCGGAGCAAAAAATAATCATGTCAGTTGGTCATCCGGATGCGTTCAAAAAATTGAACTCTTGCGACAGGCTACGGACGGTTCCT
>CM042316.1:43668802-43683802 GCA_023566125.1 Zingel zingel | reverse complement strand
CAATGTGTTCTTCTTCCCTCTTTTCCTCAGCATGTGGTCTTCTCTGTTGGTCGTCTGATCGACCTGATGGTCCCTGACGTCCCCGAGGACGTGGAGGTGAAGATAAAGCGGGAACACTACATGGCTAAAGAGGCGCTGGCTGATAACCAGGTAAAGAGAGTGTTTAATGCAGGGATGCACCCAATCCAGGATTCGGCTTTGGCTGAATATTGGGCTATTTGACGGGGTTCGGTTTCTGCCGAACCTTAGAATTTTTTTCCTACCGAACCGAACTCTACGCTTGCGCTACGCTGGTCGCCGTAATGACGGCGCCGTTGATTACGGGAAGGTGTTGACGTAGGTGGAGCGTTCAATGCAGCCGGCTGTGAGGAAGTGGAAATGGAACTGGTGAGCAGAAAAAGTGATGTTTGGCAGCACTTTCAGTCAAAAGAAGGCCATTCAAGTCCAGCTACATGTTCAATCTGCAATGCTGATTAGTCTGGTGGTGGCGAGGACCCTAAACAATACACAACATCACCGCTGTTACAACATCTGGTATCAAACATCTGGAAGAATACGAGTTGTGATGAAGGAATCTACAGACAGCAGCCAGAATGCAGTAACTTCAGGTACGGCAAAGGAAGGACAGTCCCTGCTGACTTCATTAATGTGTTGACTGAGTTCATGGACTGAGGATGGGAGGAGGACTCAGCAGAACCTCAACTAGTGGATTCAGGATTCAGCCCAACCCAAAAAATCTGGATTCGGTGCATCCCTAGTTAATGTAATTCTAGTTTGTTTTAACTACGTGTTTCTCAGTTATAGTTTGATTTGTTTCTGTGTTACAGTCTTTGGGGAAATCCATGTTTGATGGTGAGAAGGATGCCCTGTCCAGAGAACTGCGACAGCGTGGATCCGACACCTTGCGACCGCCGCAGACTGAATCCCCGCCACCAAACCTGGCAGAGATCCCAGAGGAGCCTGACACACCACACAGCTGCTGAAATATAACTGTATTTATATAATATATTATGACTCTGTGCTGCCGGATGTCCTCGCTCTAAACCTCAATTCCCACATCTCCAAGACTGACCCCTAAAGACCAGTTCAGTCCAAAGAATTGCGACGAAACAAGTTGAAACTTGCAGGTACTTGCAGGTTTCTGGAAGCTGCCAGTTTACCCCAAAGCAACGGGACGAAACGGTGTATCATCTGCATAGAGACAGATCTCTGTACTTCTGTTCTAGCTTCTGACTTTTTAGGCTTTCAGGCCAGTTCAGAATGCTGAATCTTTTCTTGCCTCGTTGCAAATCTTAAGGTCTGAGCTGAGCTTTAAGGCGCTGACACACCAACCCGATTATCGGCCGTCAGACAGTCTGGCGAGGTCAGTGACTCAAGTCTGTTCGGTGTGTTCTGTGCCGTCGTCAGTCAGAGGAGCCGTCGGCGTTCATTTGGGCCGATTTGACTTGTTGTATCAGCCAGTGGGCAGTCGGACACATTGACCAATCTGATTGGTGGAGTTCTAGCCCTTGACTAGCAAATAAGTGCACTTACGTTAAAACACTTACCGGAAATGCAGGATGAGCGTGATGGACACCTCTCAAAATCTGACGAAAATCATTCAAACTGACCTTTGTCCATCTAAAATGAAGACAGATTCAGCGACTGCACGGCCTGTTTCTCTCTTAACATGTTTTCATGATATCATAATATGAGATCGGATTCCGAACGAGCCGCCATTAAGGACGGTTTTAAAATTCGGGAGAAGCCAGACCCACGTGACGCGTTGGTCCAATTTTTGTGCGACAATACAGATTAGCTCCGCCTGCTGTTATGGTGACGTATTACATCTCACGTGCACTCAAGTCGGCATTGCTTCGGTGAGTTCCGAGGCACTTTTTGACCAACTCGGGGAGCCTGTCAGTCCAACTGCCTTTTCTGCCGACAGTCGGCCGTCGGGTTGGTGTGTCAGAGCCTTTACAGGTCCTACAAGAAGTTTGCAAGACCTACAGGAACTACAAGGCTTCTGCCAGATATCTAGAGGATTAACTTCTGTTAGAGCTCTAAAAGACTTCTGACATTTTAGGTTTTTAAAACACCTTTAACTGTTCTATCTTACTACTATTATTTCTGGGTTATTTCTTCTAGAAATCTGATTTCTAAGCCGCCTACACATCACGTTTTTTCTATTTGGAGAGCAGTGGAGAGAAAACGGAGGAAGTGCTACGCTTGGCGTCGCCTGTCACTTGAAATTGAAGCTGAGCGCTGCACTCAGAGTTTAAATGATTTCAACTTTGATCTCTGATACCGCTGAGCTTTCGAAGCGCAACAAATTCAACAATTGAGGATAGGATCAAACTGATTAGTGTCCAACCTATACCAGGGATGCACCAAATCCAGGATCCGGCTTCAGATTTGGCTGTATTTTGGGCTTTTTGACGGGGTTCGGTTTTTGCTGAACCCTACGCTTGCGCTACGCTGGTCGCCGTAATGACGGCGGCGTTGATTACGGGAAGGTGTTAACGTAGGTGGAGCGTTCAATGCAGCCGGCTGTGAGGAAGTGGAAATGGAACTGGTGAGCAGAAAAAGTGATGTTTGGCAGCACTTTCAGTCAAAAGAAGGCCGTTCAAGTCCAGCTACATGTTCAATCTGCAATGCTGATTAGTCTGGTGGTGGCGAGGACCCTAAACAATACACAACATCACCGCTGTTACAACATCTGGTATCAAACATCTGGAAGAATACGAGTTGTGATGAAGGAATCTACAGACAGCAGCCAGAATGCAGCAACTGCAGGTAGATTACGTACATTAATGTGTTGACTGAGTTCATGGACTGAGGATGGGAGGAGGATTCGGTATATGGTTTCAGATTCGGCAGAATCTTAACTAGTGGATTCGGTATTCGGCCGAACCCCAAAAATCTGGATTCGGTGCATCCCTAACCTATAGCCAATGTGATGGGAACCTCTAGTCATGGCAACTTAGCTTTCTATTCGCGTTATATTTTCTTTTTAATGGCGAGACAACAATGTTTTTGCAGGATAAAAACTCTCAGACGGGACATTCGTTTACAATCTTGTCTCTCTGTTGTTACCTACGCTGTACCTTGAAGATCCCTCCCGTGACAAATCCCTCGGAAGAGAGACTCAACAAAAATACCTTTAACATATTTATATATTTTTTTTTATATATTTAGAGTTGTAGGTAACATAACAGAGATCAAAAAACAAATATCTTGTTGATAAGTCAATGTAAAGGCTGAATAAAGGATGTTAATAAAGTTCTTACAGGAGTCAGATGTTTGTGTTTGTTACTTCATCGTTAAGACTTCAGCTCTTTGAGCTAACTATTTAAACCGTTAGCTAAATATTTAAACAGTTAGCTAAATATTTAAACAGTTAGCTAAATATTTATGCTGAGGATTCACTGCTCCACATGTATGTTTTTAAATGAAAATAAACAATTATTAGGCTATTTTAAACACTTAGTATTGTATGCAAATAAAGGCCTTACACACAACTGTAGGCCCAGTTTATTATGAAAATGTTCTTGGGGCATTTTAGCCTTTAATAGAAACAGCTATAGACAGGAAAGGGGGGGGGGGGGGGGGGAGAGAGAGGGAAGATATGCAGCAAACAGCCGCAGGTTGGACTTGAACTCTGAGCCCTGTGTCTGTGTGTGTGTGTGTGTGTCTGTGTGTGTGTGTGTGTGTGTGTGTGTGTGTGTGTGTATGTGTGTGTGTGTGTGTGTGTGTGTGTGTGTGTGTGTGTGTGTGTGTGTGTGTGTGTGTGTGTGTGTGTGTGTGTGTGTGTGTGTGTCTGTGTGTGTGTGTGTGTGTGTGTGTGTGTGTGTGTGTATGTGTGTGTGTGTGTGTGTGTGTGTGTGTGTGTGTGTGTGTGTGTGTGTGTGTGTGTGTGTGTGTGTGTGTGTGTGTATGTGTGTGTGTGTGTGTGTATGTGTGTGTGTGTGTGTGTGTGTGTGTGTGTGTGTGTGTGTGTGTGTGTGTGTGTGTGTGTGTGTGTATATGTTTGTGTGTGAGCGTCCTGTGTTTCTACGCCGAGGAGATCAGCCTCAGAGTCCCTCTGCAGGTGGGACAACAACGCAGTGGGACAGATACACAATGGGACCTTTTTTTGAACGCTTGACCCTTTTCTGACTTTATTTTTAAAGATTATTTTTTGGGGCTTTTTGCCTGTAACTGGACATTTGTAACCCTACAGGACTAATGTTCAGCATCAGTTAGCGTCCTCTAAAAGTTTTGAAAGTTGCCGCTGACAGACTCAGATTATTATTCTTACAACATTATGGGATGGATCCCTACAGAGATATACCTTTTAGTTAAAGAGTAAGATCCTTTTAGTTTAACATGAAACAGCCCCGAAATCACCATCACCAAACTACACCAGACTCCATGTAAATAATCAGGACTTTTAGCGTGTATAGAGCCAGCATATTTCCACCAGACTCCATGTAAATAATCAGGACTTTTAGCGTGTATAGAGCCAGCATATTTCCACCAGACTCCATGTAAATAATCAGGACTTTTAGTGTGTATAGAGCCAGCATATTTCCACCAGACTCCATGTAAATAATCAGGACTTTTAGCGTGTATAGAGCCAGCATATTTCCACCAGACTCCATGTAAATAATCAGGACTTTTAGCGTGTATAGAGCCAGCATATTTCCACCAGACTCCATGTAAATAATCAGGACTTTTAGCGTGTATAGAGCCAGCATATTTCCACCAGACTCCATGTAAATAATCAGGACTTTTAGCGTGTATAGAGCCAGCATGACTATTATCCTACATACTTATTATTCCGCCACTTTTTTGTCCTGCTACTAGTCACGGAGCGTTGCCAACATGTGCACACAAAATACATCAAAACGTGTGTAATGATCGGGAATGGTGTGCTATGTGTTTTCTAAGAGATTTGCTGGGCGGTTTTCACGAAATCGGCAAAAATGGTGAATTCTTCAGCAAATCGCTTAACGTAGCTCAAAACAACCCCTCTTTGGGGCCATACTGAATCGCCATACTTTAATGTAGAAATATAATTAAAAGTTTTAACCGAAGACGAGACTTTGGCCTTTATTGGGCATTCTGAGATCAAGCACGGTTTCTACCAAATCACAGTTCATGTATCGTCCAGTATTCAGACCGTTTCAGACTTTCCAATGTGTGTGTATGGGGCCGAATGTTGAGAGCCAGAGGGGAGGACAGAGGGGGGAGCTGCAGAAGGATTCGCCAAACAAACTGCTCTATCCTCTACAGTTTTCACTCTTCATACATCACGGTTGGTCAAAATGTAGGAAATCTTGTGCCGGTCGCAGACATGTAACTATGGAATCCACCGGACTTAAACTTTTGGCTCTGTTCATACCAACTGCCGATAGAAACAAAGAAAAACAATATCTGCAAAGATGCAGACTGTTCCCTGTTTGTTACCTGCTCTGTGTCGCATATATTTGACACCACAAAAATAAAAACCACAGCAATGCGTTCACCAGACCTTTATCTTTCTTGTGATGATAATATTTTTGCCAGTTGGACCCACGTTTTTGAATTACAGAACAAACTTAAGAGGAAATCACCACAACTTCTTACACACACACCTTCTATCATGGAGACTCTTTACTGTAGGCCGTGTTGTCCTCTTTTTTCAGGACATGTCAAACAGCCGATTTACTGTTAGCCAATGTTATTCGGATGTGAACCGAGTAGTAGGCACACTGTCAAAATGTATTGCGGAATTTTCTAGTTGTTTCTGTTGTTTCAGGTATCGGGGGTTCATGGATCAGGATGGTAAATACCTCCCCGAGTTCTTTCACCTTCTCGCCATACGACTCGCTTTAGTCATCGTGTTCGAGGTCAGTGTCTCTCACACATCTAACATATGCTAACACATGCTAACATGCTAATACATGCTAAGAGCTGACGAAAGGATGCAATGTGTTCTTCTTCCCTCTTTTCCTCAGCATGTGGTCTTCTCTGTTGGTCGTCTGATCGACCTGATGGTCCCTGACGTTCCCGAGGACGTGGAGGTGAAGATAAAGCGGGAACACTACATGGCTAAAGAGGCGCTGGCTGAGAACCAGGTAAAGAGAGTGTTGAATGTAATTCTAGTTTGTTTTAACTACGCGTTTTTCAGTTATAGTTTGATTTGTTTTTGTGTTGCAGTCTTTAGGGAACTCCATGATTGCTGGTGAGAAGGATGTCCTGTCCAGAGATCTGCGACAGCGCGGATCCGGCACCTCGCGACCACCGCAGACCGACTCCCCGCCATCAAAACTGACAGACCACACAGCTGCTAAAATATAACTGTATTTATATAATATATTATGACTCTGTGCTGCCGGATGTCCTCGCTCTACCTCAACGTCTCCGAGACTGACCCCTAAAGTCCATATCAGTCCAAAGATTTGCGACGAAACAAGTTGAAACTTGCAGCTACTTGCAGGTTTCTGGAAGATGTCTGTTAGAGCTCTAAAAGACTTCTGTTAGACCTCTGCCTGTAAAAGACTTCTGTTAGACCTCTACCTGTAAAAGACTTCTGTTAGACCTCTGCCTGTAAAAGACTTCTGTTAGACCTGTAAAAGACTTATGTTAGACCTCTGCCTGTAAAAGACTTCTGTTAGACCTCTACCTGTAAAAGACTTCTGTTAGACCTCTGCCTGTAAAAGACTTCTGTTAGACCTCTACCTGTAAAAGACTTCTGTTAGACCTCTGCCTGTAAAAGACTTCTGTTAGACCTGTAAAAGACTTCTGTTAGACCTCTACCTGTAAAAGACTTCTGTTAGACCTCTACCTGTAAAAGACTTCTGTTAGACCTGTAAAAGACTTATGTTAGACCTGTAAAAGACTTCTGTTAGACCTCTACCTGTAAAAGACTTCTGTTAGACCTCTACCTGTAAAAGACTTCTGTTAGACCTGTAAAAGACTTATGTTAGACCTGTAAAAGACTTCTGTTAGACCTCTACCTGTAAAAGACTTCTGTTAGACCTCTACCTGTAAAAGACTTCTGTTAGACCTGTAAAAGACTTCTGTTAGACCTCTACCTGTAAAAGACTTCTGTTAGACCTGTAAAAGACTTATGTTAGACCTGTAAAAGACTTCTGTTAGACCTCTACCTGTAAAAGACTTCTGTTAGACCTGTAAAAGACTTCTGTTAGACCTCTACCTGTAAAAGACTTCTGTTAGACCTCTACCTGTAAAAGACTTCTGTTAGACCTGTAAAAGACTTCTGTTAGACCTCTACCTGTAAAAGACTTCTGTTAGACCTCTACCTGTAAAAGACTTCTGTTAGACCTGTAAAAGACTTCTGTTAGACCTCTACCTGTAAAAGACTTCTGTTAGACCTGTAAGAGACTTCTGTTAGACCTCTACCTGTAAAAGACTTCTGTTAGACCTGTAAAAGACTTCTGTTAGACCTCTACCTGTAAAAGACTTCTGTTAGACCTGTAAAAGACTTCTGTTAGACCTCTACCTGTAAAAGACTTCTGTTAGACCTGTAAAAGACTTCTGTTAGACCTCTACCTGTAAAAGACTTCTGTTAGACCTGTAAGAGACTTCTGTTAGACCTCTACCTGTAAAAGACTTCTGTTAGACCTGTAAGAGACTTCTGAGGCTCCAGGCCCTTTTAGGTTTTTAAAACACCGTTAACTGTTCTATTATTACTACTATGTTATTCCTTCTAGGAATCAGATGTCACGTTTTTTTCTATTTTGGAGAGCAGTGGAGAGAACTCGGAGGAAGTGCTACCCTTGGCGTCGCCTGTCGCTTGAAATTGAAGCTGTGCTCAGAGTTAGGGATGCACCGAATCTAGCCTTCGGCTTCGGATTTGGCCAAATATTGGGCTTTTTGACAGGGTTCGGTTTCTACCAAACCTTAGAGCAGCACCATTTTACAACCTGTTAATGCTGAGCGTCTTGTTGTCTCTCATTTCATGTGAAAATTAGGTTATAGGTTAATTATGATGCAGGAGATGTGTGTGATTAGGAATACAGTTGTTTGTAATATTTGGCTACTGTTACTGAAATAACAGCCTACTATCCATGTTTATTGAGTACATTTCCAATAACATTAATTTCATTTAAAGGGGCACTATGCAGTTTTGGCAATTTCTTCTCTGTTTTCTCTTTTTGATGGCAGGTTTCTCTATAGAGCCCCCCTACAGGTTTCTCTATAGAGCCCCCCCCCTACAGGTCTCTCTATAGAGCCCCCCCCCCCTACAGGTCTCTCTATAGAGCTCCCCCCTACAGGTCTCTCTATAGAGCCCCCTACAGGTCTCTCTATAGAGCCCCCCCCCTACAGGTCTCTCTATAGAGCTCCCCTACAGGTTTCTCTATAGAGCTCCCCTACAGGTTTCTCTATAGAGCTCCCCCCTACAGGTCTCTCTATAGAGCCCCCCTACAGGTTTCTCTATAGAGCCCCCTACAGGTCTCTCTATAGAGCCCCCCCCCCCCTACAGGTCTCTCTATAGAGCTCCCCTACAGGTTTCTCTATAGAGCTCCCCTACAGGTTTCTCTATAGAGCTCCCCCCTACAGGTCTCTCTATAGAGCCCCCCTACAGGTTTCTCTATAGAGCTCCCCTACAGGTCTCTCTATAGAGCTCCCCCCCTACAGGTCTCTCTATAGAGCCCCCCTACAGGTCTCTCTATAGAGCTCCCCCTACAGGTCCCTCTATAGAGACCCCCCTACAGGTCTCTCTATAGAGCCCCCCTACAGGTCTCTCTATAGAGCTCCCCTACAGGTCCCTCTATAGAGACCCCCCTACAGGTCTCTCTATAGAGCCCCCCTACAGGTCTCTCTATAGAGACCCCCCCTACAGGTCTCTCTATAGAGCTCCCCTACAGGTCTCTCTATAGAGCCCCCCTACAGGTCTCTCTATAGAGCCCCCCCCCTACAGGCCTCTCTATAGAGCTCCCCCCCCTACAGGCCTCTCTATAGAGCTCCCCCCCCTACAGGCCTCTCTATAGAGCTCCCCTACAGGTCTCTCTATAGAGCCCCCCTACAGGTCTCTCTATAGAGCTCCCCCTACAGGCCTCTCTATAGAGCTCCCCCTACAGGTCTCTCTATAGAGCCCCCCTACAGGTCTCTCTATAGAGCCCCCCCCCTACAGGCCTCTCTATAGAGCTCCCCCCCCTACAGGTCTCTCTATAGAGCCCCCCCCTACAGGTCTCTCTATAGAGCCCCCCCCCTACAGGTCTCTCTATAGAGCCCCCCTACAGGTCTCTCTATAGAGCTCCCCTACAGGTCTCTCTATAGAGCCCCCCCCCTACAGGCCTCTCTATAGAGCTCCCCCCTACAGGTCTCTCTATAGAGCCCCCCCCCCCCTACAGGCCTCTCTATAGAGCTCCTATGTTTCCTCGTGTCTGACTCCTCTCTCGGTCAGTCTGCCGTTTCCTCTTTCTCTGTTCCTCCGACAATGCTTTCCTAGCTCTCGCTAGCTTTTGCTCCCCCCTAGCGCTAGGGGGGAGTGAGACGGCCACCATTCAACCCGTAAAAAGTCATATAACCATCCAGTGACTCCGAAGTTGTTCAGTTTAAATAATTTCCCCCTGGGATTATTAAAGTATTTCTGATTCTGATTCTGATTCTGTTAAGGTAAATTAAGCTAAAAAAAACTGCATAGTTACCCTTTAAGTCACCAAACATATTCTGATTTAAAAAGAAAAGAAAAACACATTTCTTTGCATTGTTGCACTTTTATTGAAAGGTTTTGGTTTGTACTTGGGGGGGGGGGGGGGGGGGGGGGGGGGGGGTAGCCTACTTTATGGGATTATAAATCTAAAAGGCTAATATTTTGGGATATTGATTGGATCTTGAGATAGGGTAAACATAGGCCTATGGTAATTGTCAAAATAGTTTTCCCACTTGTCTTCCTGGCATAATGTTGCCTATTCTTTTTTTTCAGTTAAAATAAAATAAAATGAAAAATACACTGCTGTGGACGCTGTTGACTTCATTAGTGTGTTTACTGAGTTCATGGACTGAGGATGGGAGGAGGATTCGGTATTCGGTTTCGGATTCAGCAGAATCTTAACCAGTGGATTTCGGCCGAACCTCAAAAATCTGGATTCCGTGCATGCTAGAGGGTGACAATTTTTCAGTCAATCTAACTGTTGGTAACGTGATAGGGACGGAGTAGAGCATAGAAATCAATGGGGGCAGGCGGGAGCGGGACGGAGAAATGTGTGTTTTGAGTGTGAGAAGATCTCCGTTAGGAATTACGTAATGAAATGGCCTAGGCCTGCAGGTAATGCATGTTGCCTAGGCCTGCAGGTAATGCATGTTACCTAGACCTGCAGGTAATGCATGTTACCTAGACCTGCAGGTAATGCATGTTACCTAGATCTGCAGGTAATGCATGTTACCTAGGCCTGCAGGTAATGCATGTTACCTAGACCTGTAGGTAATACATGTTACCTAGGCCTGCAGGTAATGCATGTTACCTAGGCCTGCAGGTAATGCATGTTACCTAGACCTGCAGGTAATGCATGTTACCTAGGCCTGCAGGTAATGCATGTTGCCTAGGCCTGCAGGTAATGCATGTTACCTAGACCTGCAGGTAATGCATGTTACCTAGGCCTGCAGGTAATGCATGTTACCTAGGCCTGTAGGTAATACATGTTACCTAGACCTGTAGGTAATACATGTTACCTAGGCCTGTAGGTAATGCATGTTACCTAGGCCTGCAGGTAATGCATGTTACCTAGGCCTGTAGGTAATACATGTTACCTAGACCTGTAGGTAATACATGTTACCTAGGCCTGTAGGTAATACATGTTACCTAGGCCTGCAGGTAATGCATGTTACCTAGGCCTGCAGGTAATGCATGTTACCTAGGCCTGCAGGTAATGCATGTTACCTAGGCCTGCAGGTAATGCATGTTACCTAGGCCTGCAGGTAATGTATGTATAGTGTAGCTTAAATTTCCGAGGCAACCTCAGTGATTTGACTGTGATTAACCAAACGCACACGCGCAATATCAACTGGCTAGTTATCCTCCAGACAGCAACGGACAACGTCTCTTTTTCTGTTTGAAAAAGAGATGTTTTTAATATGACTTTTAAAATTTAGCTGAGAATCTAAAATCACTCCTAAATATTTTTCTTCTTCTACCTGATCGATGAGTTCACCATTCATTTTAATGTTAAGATCATGTATGTTTCTTGTTATAGAAAAACACAGATTTAGTTTTCGTCAGATTCAGTGTTAAACATGATTTGCTTAGCCAATCATACACTTTGTCAAGACTGTTAGTCAATGTACTGCCGATAACAACAGGGCTTTTGCCGGACACATAAACCACAGTGTCATCGGCATACATCTGAATGCCAACTTCGGGACATACTTCAGGCAGCTCGTTCACATACAAACTGAAGAGAACAGGCCCCAGTATGGTTCCCTGCGGGATTCCGGTCTTAATTTCACATGGGGCAGATTTTGCATGATCAATAACTACACATTGTTCTCGACCCTGTAAATATGACTCGAACCATGATAATGCCTGGTGTGATGTATTATAAGATGATGGTTTTGAGATAAGATAGCTGTATAGACTGATGAATTTCTAAATATGCCGGGTGGCGTGCGAGCCTGCTCGCGGTGTGAAGCGCATGTCCATGACAGAGTCTGATAACTTTAGACAACATAGGGAACGAAATGGGAGCGTGACGGTATTCAGGAGTCTTTCTCTCGGGATTTTGCAGGACAGGATTTTGGGGGTGGGGGGCAGTCACGTGATCGGGATATGACGGGAGTATTTTCGTGGGCTCAGGATGGGATGGGAGCGTGAACTGATTCCCGTGTCACCCTCTAGTGCATGCCTACTCAGAGTTTAAATGATTTCAGCTTTGATCTCTGATACCGCTGAGCTTTTAAAGCGCAACAATTGAGATAACAGAGGAGCTTAGCTTTCTATTCAAGTTATATATATATATATATATATATTTTTTTTTTTACAGGAGTTAGATGTTTGTGTTTGTTACTTCATCGTTAAGACTTCAGCTCTTTGAGCTAAATATTTAAACCCTTAGCTAACTATTTAAACCGTTAGCTAAATATTTAAACCGTTAGCTAAATATTTAAACCGTTAGCTAACTATTTAAACAGTTAGCTAAATATTTAAACCGTTAGCTAAATATTTAAACCCTTAGCTAACTATTTAAACCCTTAACTAACTATTTAAACCGTTAGCTAAATATTTAAACCCTTAGCTAACTATTTAAACAGATAGCAAAATATTTAAACCGTTAGCTAAATATTTAAACCCTTAGCTAACTATTTAAACCCTTAGCTAACTATTTAAACCGTTAGCTAATTATTTAAACCCTTAGCTAATTATTTAAACCGTTAGCTAATTATTTAAACCGTTAGCTAATTATTTAAACCCTTAGCTAACTATTTAAACCCTTAGCTAATTATTTAAACAGTTAGCTAAATATTTAAACCCTTAGCTAATTATTTAAACAGTTAGCTAACTATTTAAACCGTTAGCTAATTATTTAAACCGTTAGCTAACTATTTAAACCGTTAGCTAATTATTTAAACCCTTAGCTAATTATTTAAACAGTTAGCTAAATATTTAAACAGTTAGCTAAATATTTATGCTGAGGATTCACTGCTCCACATGTATGTTTTTAAATGAAAATAAACAATTATTAGGCTATTTTAAACACTTAGTATTGTATGCAAATAAAGGCCTTACACACAACTGTAGGCCCAGTTTATTATGAAAATGTTCTTGGGGCATTTTAGCCTTTAATAGAAACAGCTATAGACAGGAAAGGGGGGGGGGGAGAGAGAGAGGGAAGATATGCAGCAAACAGCCGCAGGTTGGACTTGAACTCTGAGCCCTGCTATGCCCTGCTACGTCCTGCTACGTCCTGCTATGCCCTGCTACGTCCTGCTACGTCCTGCTATGCCCTGCTACGTCCTGCTACGTCCTGCTATGCCCTGCTACGTCCTGCTATGCCCTGCAACGCCCTGCTACATCCTGCTACGTCCTGCTACATCCTGCTATGCCCTGCAACGCCCTGCTACATCCTGCTACGCCCTGCTGTGTCCTGCAGTGCCATGAACTACTAAGACTACTATTTCTAGACATAGTCCCATTATCTTTATTGTGACTATTATTGCCACTGTTCATCACCCCCCAGGAATTGTTGGGTCTTTATAAATTATAGAGTGTGGTCTAGACCTACTCTGTAAAGTGTCCTGAGATAACTCATGTTATGATTTGATACTATATCCACGACATTCATCTGTTCCAGCTTTAGTTACTAGTTACTTTAGTTACTCCGCTACATTCATCTGTTCCAGCTTTAGTTACTAGTTACTTTAGTTACTCCGCTACATTCATCTGTTCCAGCTTTAGTTACTAGTTACTTTAGTTACTCCACTACATTCATCTGTTCCAGCTTTAGTTACTAGTTACTAGTTACTTTAGTTACTCCACTACATTCATCTGTTCCAGCTTTAGTTACTAGTTACTTTAGTTACTCCGCTACATTCATCTGTTCCAGCTTTAGTTACTAGTTACTTTAGTTACTCCGCTACATTCATCTGTTACAGCTTTAGTTACTTTAGTTACTCCGCTACATTCATCTGTTCCAGCTTTAGTTACTAGTTACTTTAGTTACTCCGCTACATTCATCTGTTCCAGCTTTAGTTACTAGTTACTTTAGTTACTCCGCTACATTCATCTGATACAGCTTTAGTTACTAGTTACTTTAGTTACTCCGCTACATTCATCTGTTCCAGCTTTAGTTACTAGTTACTTTAGTTACTCCGCTACATTCATCTGTTCCAGCTTTAGTTACTAGTTACTTTAGTTACTCCGCTACATTCATCTGTTCCAGCTTTAGTTACTAGTTACTTTAGTTACTCCACTACATTCATCTGTTCCAGCTTTAGTTACTAGTTACTTTAGTTACTAGTTACTTTAGTTACTCCGCTACATTCATCTGTTCCAGCTTTAGTTACTAGTTACTTTAGTTACTCCACTACATTCATCTGTTCCAGCTTTAGTTACTAGTTACTTTAGTTACTAGTTACTTTAGTTACTCCGCTACATTCATCTGTTCCAGCTTTAGTTACTAGTTACTTTAGTTACTCCACTACATTCATCTGTTCCAGCTTTAGTTACTAGTTACTTTAGTTACTAGTTACTTTAGTTACTCCGCTACATTCATCTGTTCCAGCTTTAGTTACTAGTTACTTTAGTTACTCCGCTACATTCATCTGTTCCAGCTTTAGTTACTAGTTACTTTAGTTACTCCGCTACATTCATCTGTTCCAGCTTTAGTTACTAGTTACTTTAGTTACTAGTTACTTTAGTTACTCCGCTACATTCATCTGTTCCAGCTTTAGTTACTAGTTACTTTAGTTACTCCGCTACATTCATCTGTTCCAGCTTTAGTTACTAGTTACTTTACACATTAAGATTACTGCACACCAAACACGCTGAAATGATTAGACCATTAAACACACAACTGTTTGGATCCTTTACACTTTCTAAAGAGGGGAGTTCTTTTCAATATCTATTCTAGATAACAGAGTATTTATTTTAGAATATTATGCATTCTTTCTTTCCAACTCTGCAATTTTTTGTCAGTGTGAGTGTTCCCGGTCAGGCGCTCTGTAGACAGCTAAGCCGGCTCTGTGTGACGTGTAGGACCTCCTCCTCCGACACAGAGCTGCAGTAATGGCGGACTTCGACAACTACGACGAGCGGGACCGGGCCTACGGGAGCTTCGGTGGCGGCAGAGGGTGAGTCTCCTCTCCGCGCGGCGGCTGTGGCGCCTGCCTCAAACATAAACCAACGACTGGATTGTCGCTGTGTTTCCCGCTGCTTTCCGTACTGAGCCTCGGCGCGAGGCAACCAGGCCCCGGAGCTCGTCCCGCGCAGCGATAGCTAAGCAGACCGCTCAGGAGTAGACGGAGGCCGGGGGCAACCGTTGGGAAACACCGCGGTCCCGGGTCTAACAGGCTAACTGTTAGCAAAGAGGCTAG
>CM042316.1:43661302-43663802 GCA_023566125.1 Zingel zingel | reverse complement strand
GTGTGTGTGTGTGTCCTAGTCCTGGTGTAGAACGTGTGTGTCCTAGTGTGTCCTAGTCCTGGTGTAGAACGTGTGTGTCCTAGTCCTGGTGTACAACGTGTGTGTGTGTGTGTCCTAGTCCTGGTGTACAACGTGTGTGTCGTAGTCCTGGTGTAGAACGTGTGTGTCGTAGTCTGGTGTAGAACGTGTGTGTCGTAGTCCTGGTGTAGAACGTGTGTGTCGTAGTCCTGGTGTAGAACGTGTGTGTCGTAGTCCTGGTGTAGAACGTGTGTGTCGTAGTCCTGGTGTAGAACGTGTGTGTCCTAGTCCTGATGTAGAACGTGTGTGTGTGTGTCCTAGTCCTGGTGTGTGTGTGTGTGTGTGTCGTAGTCCTGGTGTAGAACGTGTGTGTGTGTGTCGTAGTCCTGGTGTAGAACGTGTGTGTGTGTGTCGTAGTCCTGGTGTAGAACGTGTGTGTGTGTGTCGTAGTCCTGGTGTAGAACGTGTGTGTGTCTGTCGTAGTCCTGGTGTAGAACGTGTGTGTGTCTGTCGTAGTCCTGGTGTAGAACGGGTGTGTCCTAGTCCTGGCGTAGAACGGGTGTGTGTGTCCTAGTGTAGAACGTATGTCGTAGTCCTGGTGTAGAACGTGTGTGTGTCCTAGTCCTGGTGTAGAACGTGTGTGTGTCCTAGTCCTGGTGTAGAACGTGTGTGTGTCCTAGTCCTGGTGTAGAACGTGTGTGTGTGTGTCCTAGTCCTGGTGTAGAACGTGTGTGTGTCCTAGTCCTGGTGTAGAACGTGTGTGTGTCCTAGTCCTGGTGTAGAACGTGTGTGTGTCCTAGTCCTGGTGTAGAACGTGTGTGTGTGTGTCCTAGTCCTAGTGTAGAACGTGTGTGTGTGTGTCCTAGTCCTGGTGTAGAACGTGTGTGTGTGTGTGTGTGTGTCCTAGTCCTGGTGTAGAACGTGTGTGTGTGTGTCCTAGTCCTGGTGTAGAACGTGTGTGTGTCCTAGTCCTGGTGTAGAACGTGTGTGTGTGTGTGTCCTAGTCCTGGTGTAGAACGTGTGTGTGTGTGTCCTAGTGTAGAACGTGTGTGTCCTAGTGTAGAACGTGTGTGTGTGTGTCCTAGTCCTAGTGTAGAACGTGTGTGTGTGTGTGTCCTAGTCCTGGTGTAGAACGTGTGTGTGTGTCCTAGTCCTGGTGTAGAACGTGTGTGTCCTAGTCCTGGTGTAGAACGTGTGTGTGTGTCCTAGTCCTGGTGTAGAACGTGTGTGTGTGTCCTAGTCCTGGTGTAGAACGTGTGTGTGTGTCCTAGTCCTGGTGTAGAACGTGTGTGTGTGTCCTAGTCCTAGTGTAGAACGTGTGTGTCCTAGTCCTGGTGTAGAACGTGTGTGTGTGTCCTAGTCCTGGTGTAGAACGTGTGTGTCAGGACCTTTTTAAGGAGGACTGCTGCCTGACTGACTGCGTGTCCTCTCTGTTTCTGTCTCTCTGAAGGATTTTGTTACGTTGAGTTTGAAGATTTGGAATCTCTAAAAGAAGCTCTGACGTACGACGGCGCTGTGAGTATCCCAAACTACACACTACTACACACTACTACACACTACTGCACACTACTACACACTACTACACACTACTGCACACTACTACACACTACTACACACTACTGCACACTACTACACACTACTGCACACTACTACACACTACTGCACACTACTACACACTACTACACACTACTGCACACTACTACACACTACTACACACTACTACACACTACTGCACACTACTACACACTACTGCACACTACTGCACACTACTACACACTACTGCACGCTACTACACACTACTGCACACTACTGCACACTACTACACGCTACTGAACACTACTGCACACTACTGCACACTACTACACACTACTGCACGCTACTACACGCTACTGAACACTACTGCACACTACACGCTACTGCACACTACTACACGCTACTGCACACTACTACACGCTACTGCACACTACTACACGCTACTGCACGCTACTGCACGCTACTACACGCTACTGCACACTACTGCACGCTACTGCACACTACTACACACTACTGCACACTACTGCACACTACTACACACTACTGCACGCTACTACACGCTACTGAACACTACTGCACACTACTACACGCTACTGCACACTACTACACGCTACTGCACACTACTACACGCTACTACACGCTACTGCACGCTACTACACGCTACTGCACGCTACTGCACACTACTGCACGCTACTGCACGCTACTACACGCTACTGCACACAACTACACGCTACTGCACACTACTACACGCTACTACACGCTACTGCACACAACTACACGCTACTGCACACTACTGCACGCTACTACACGCTACTGCACGCTACTACACGCTACTGCACGCTACTACACGCTACTGCACGCTAGTACACGCTACTGCACACTACTACACTCTAATGCACGCTACTGCACGCTACTACACGCTACTGCACGCTACTGCACGCTACTGCAC
>CM042316.1:43651302-43658802 GCA_023566125.1 Zingel zingel | reverse complement strand
CACCACGCACACACACCACACACACACACACACGCCGCACACACACACACACACACGCCGCACACACACACACACCGCATACACACACACCACACACACACACACACACACACACACACACACACACACTAGGGATGGAACGATGCATCATAGAGCCGTTAAAAAGACTGCAACCATTATATGGTTATTAAATATTAAGTCACGTTTGATAACGGGACACATCTGTTTTGCACAGTTCATAGAAATAAAGGAAGTTGTAATATTTGTGAAAAAAGTCTTAATATTCCAGTAAAAAAATTGTGAAAATAACTCATATTTCATGAAATAAAAATTCTTCATATTTGCAGAAAAGTCTTTTACATTTAAAAAAAAAAGTCAATATTTCAAGAAAGAAGTCAGTTCAGAAGTGTTAATATTTCTAAAAGAAATAAAGGAATATTTCCCACTCATGTGATGAACACCTCCAGTCACTGTGTGTAAATAAAGTTAGGTTTCATTCAGAAAATCCAGCTGATCGACAGTGTCAGTGTGTGACTTAGAGGAGGAAGACTCTCCTTCATCCTTTCACTCTTCATCCCTTCATCATCTCATCCTCACCTCCACCCTAACCCTTCGTTTCCTTTCCTTTTCCAGCTCACCTGTCCTCCGGAGTTAATAAAGTAGAAATATGACACTAATTAAAGTTCCCTCCTTCGGTCTGTCTGCTGCTTCTCTCTAACATCTCCTCTCTGATTGGCTGATGGTCTGCTGCTTCTCTCTAACATCTCCTCTCTGATTGGCTGATGGTCTGCTGCTTCTCTCTAACATCTCCTCTCTGATTGGCTGATGGGCGACTAACAAGCTCCGCCTCTCGGTGCTGTTCTTCCAGATACTTCAGAAGGAGCCGCCTCTCTCCTCTGTTTCCTCTCTCTCTCTGTCTCTCTCTCTCTCTCTCTTTCTCTCCGTCTCTCTCTCTGTGTCTCTCTCTCTGTCTCTCTCTCTCTCTGTCTCTTTCTCTCTCTGTCTCTTTCTCTCTCTGTCTCTCTCTCTCTGTCTCTCTCTTTCTCTCTCTCTCTCTGTCTCTCTCTCTCTGTCTCTCTCTCTCTCTCTCTTTCTCTCCGTCTCTCTCTCTCTGTCTCTCTCTCTGTCTCTCTCTCTCTCTGTCTCTTTCTCTCCGTCTCTCTCTCTGTGTCTCTCTCTCTGTCTCTCTCTCTCTCTGTCTCTCTCTCTCTCTGTCTCTCTCTCTGTCTCTCTCTTTCTCTCTCTCTCTCTGTCTCTCTCTCTCTGTCTCTCGCTTTCTCTCCGTCTCTCTCTCTCTGTCTCTCTCTCTCGGTCTCTCTCTGTCTCTCTCTTTCTCTCCGTCTCTCTCTCTCTGTCTCTCTCTCTCTCTGTCTCTCTCTCTTTGTCTCTCTCTGTCTCTCTCTCTTTTTCTCTGTCTCTCTGCCTCTCTGTCTGTCTGTCTCTCCCTCCCTCTCTCCCTCTGTCTCTCTCTGTCTGTCTGTCTCTCCTTCCCTCTCCCTCTGTCTCTGTCTCTCTGTCTGTCTGTCTCTCCCTCTGTCTCTCCCTCCCTCTCTCCCTCTGTCTCTGTCTCTCTGTCTGTCTCTCCCTCCCTCTCTGTCTCTCCCTCCCTCTCTCCCTCTGTCTCTGTCTCTCTGTCTGTCTGTCTCTCCCTCTGTCTCTCCCTCCCTCTCTGTCTCTCCCTCCCTCTCTGTCTCTCCCTCCCTCCCTCCCCCCACCTCTCAGTGTTAACTCCCCTTGTGTTCTGCAGGCCGAGGAGGATCTCGAGGAGCTCCCAGAGGAGGAGGAGGAGGACGGGACTCTCGTGAGGACTTCGACCAACCGGGAGGAGGTGATTTCACAGAGTTCAGCAGATCCCAGCCGACCAATCAGAACCCTTCACACAGGGGGCGGGACAATAGCCCCGAGCTAACCAACGAATCCAGGGCCAGAGTTTAGAACCAAGCAAATTACGGCCTCAGCACATTTTCATTTCAATAATAATCTCACACAATTACAGGGTAACTTTTCAACCCATGTTTCTGTGTCTGAGTGACTGATGTGAACAACAATCTTTGACATTGGTCCAGTTCTGAGCGAGATCGCTGCAGTCATTGAAACTAACTACAATGTAAGTTATTCGGAAATCCCGCAGCTTCAATTTACATCCACTAAAAGTTCTGTTGTTGCTGCTGACAGACTCGGATTATTATTCTAAGTGTCTGACAACATTATGAAAGGATCCCTACAGAGATAGACCTTTTAGTTCAAGAGGAAGATCCTTTTAGTTTAACATGGAACAGCCCCGAAATCACCATCACCAAACTCCACCAGACTCCATGTAAATAATCAGGACTTTTTTCATCGTAAAACACACTTCATTGAAAGTGGAAAGAAATTAAATAAAACTATCAAAAGCCGTCTTGGTTCATCTTTCCACTGTTCCAACAATCACCACTCTGGTTTGGTTGAAATAAAACCATAATTCACCCATTTACATGTGGAGATATGCTGGCTCTATACACGCTAAAAGTCCTGATTATTTACATGGAGTCTGGTGGAGATATGCTGGCTCTATACACGCTAAAAGTCCTAATTATTTACATGGAGTCTGGTGGAGATATGCTGGCTCTATACACGCTAAAAGTCCTGATTATTTACATGGAGTCTGGTGGAGATATGCTGGCTCTATACACGCTAAAAGTCCTGATTATTTACATGGAGTCTGGTGGAAATATGCTGGCTCTATACACGCTAAAAGTCCTGATTATTTACATGGAGTCTGGTGGAGATATGCTGGCTCTATACACGCTAAAAGTCCTGATTATTTACATGGAGTCTGGTGGAGATATGCTGGCTCTATACACGCTAAAAGTCCTGATTATTTACATGGAGTCTGGTGGAAATATGCTGGCTCTATACACGCTAAAAGTCCTGATTATTTACATGGAGTCTGGTGGGTTAGTGACTCTAACTGCTGCTGAACATTAGTCCTGTAGGGTTACATTACAACTTGGTTCTAGTTTAATACTGGACCAGTTTCAGAGATTGTTGTTCACATCAGACACTCAGAGACACACACATGGAGACAGAGTCCAGGTTGGAAAACACTGGAGTCACCCTTTAAAAGAGACACTGTTGACCTTTGACCCCCATAGCCAGGCTCGGCCTCCTGAAGCTGCTGGATACCCACCCTGATTTTGTCCCATCATGCATTTCACTTCAGCCATCTCATGCTCACCAGTAACCTTACAGGTTCCAGACTCTGCAGGACAGCTGAGGGCATCTGTCTGCCTCTCTCTCTCTGTCTGTCTGTCTATCTGTCTGTCTGCCTGCCTGTCTCTCTCTCTGCAGGTATCCCAGATGATGATATTTTGGTCTCTCCTTGTGAAGTTATTTGATGTTTTGTTGACCGTGTTTGTGTCCGTGTCCTTGCAGGTTTCAGAGACGATGACTTCATGGGAGGGCGGAGTCGAGGCGGCGGTCGCCCCGGTGACAGGCGGGGTGGCCCCGGCGCCGGAGGACCGGGAGGACCGGGAGCAGGAGGACCCGGAGGATCGGCTCGCTTCAGAGAAGGAGGACCCCCCCGCGGAGGAGGAACCACAGACTTCAGGGAACCCTCTGAAGGTGCTTGGTTTACTTCAGTCGTATCAATGTCAACTTCATTCAGTTTTTAGTTGGTCTGCCTTTTTGTTAACGACATGTAGGGCTGCACGATATGAGGAACGTACTGGTGATAGACCGATTCTATCGGCCGGTCAATATATCGGGCCGATATTTGCGCTTTTACGTGTATCGGCATCGGTCAACATTATTTTATTGAACACATTTAACATTGAATTGACTATAAAAGGCTCCACTGAAAAGAGCAACGCTTTCTTTTTCAACTGTAATGTTCTGCTAGAGCCCGATCGATGTCTCGGCGGACCGATATTGGGCATTTTCCAAACTATCGGTATCTGCATTTATAACGGCCGAATTATAAATATTCATTCATCAGAATCATAATGGTTGATCATAATGGTTCTGATAATTGAATATTAAAAAATAAAATAAAAACGGACGAAACCCTCTTCAACCATGTTGTGAGTGTTGGTGTAGCATAGTTTGTCCACCAGAGGGCGCTCTACAACACACACACACACACACACACACACACACACACACAGACACACACACACAGACACACACACACACACACACACACACACACACACACACACACAGACACACACAGACACACACACACACACAGAGACACACACACAGACACACACACACACACACAGACACACACACACACAGAGACACACACATACACACATAGACACACACACACACACACACAGAGACACACACACACACACACACACACAGAGACACAGAGACACACACACACAGAGACACACACACACACAGAGACACACACACACAGAGACACACACACACAGAGACACACACACACACACAGAGACACACACACACACAGAGACACACACACACAGAGACACACACACACAGAGACACACACACACAGAGACACACACACACACAGAGACACACACACACACAGAGACACACACACACAGACACACACACACAGAGAGACACACGGTGCTCTACAACCTCCCTGTTGTCAACACTTTGATTTTGTTCAAATGACTTTAAGTTTCAGATCTTAAGTTTGTATTTATCAGAGGTTTAATATATTTTGATGTTCTGTTGAGACAACAAAACAAACTATTATTTATATTATTCTAGTGAGGACTCATAAATAACTACAAATGACTAATATTAAGGAAATGTGTAATCTGATATGTCGCAGCCTCTCACGATGTGTATGTTGCGCCAGTAGATATTGCGATAAGGATAAAAATACTATATATTGTGCAGCCTTAAGGACACTTTGATGCTAATCGTGTAATTCCTAGATGGTGAAATTTTGAATGTTTTGTTTACCATTTCCTGACACTTTAAATGCTTTCTTTGACACTTCGAGGCCTTTTTCTGCTTTTATGCTGTATTTGTGGTTGTAGTGATGCTTTTACGACCCCGTTCACTGTCTAAAGACGTCTTGTCTTTCTGTTTGTCTGTTCAGTTTATAAAGACGAGTGTCTGTCTGTCTGCCTCTCTGTCTCTCTGTCTGTCTGCCTCTCTGTCTGTCTGTCTGTCTGTCTGTCTGTCTGCCTCTCTGTCTGTCTGCCTCTCTGTCTGTCTGTCTGCCTCTCTGTCTGTCTGTCTGTCTGCCTCTCTCTCTGTCTGTCTGCCTCTCTCTCTGTCTGTCTGCCTCTCTGTCTGTCTGTCTGCCTCTCTGTCTGTCTGTCTGCCTCTCTGTCTGTCTGCCTCTCTGTCTGTCTGTCTGCCTCTCTGTCTGTCTGTCTGCCTCTCTGTCTGTCTGTCTGCCTCTCTGTCTGTCTGTCTGCCTCTCTGTCTGTCTGTCTGCCTCTCTGTCTGTCTGTCTGCCTCTCTCTCTGTCTGTCTGCCTCTCTGTCTGTCTGCCTCTCTGTCTGTCTGTCTGTCTGTCTGCCTCTCTGTCTGTCTGTCTGCCTCTCTGTCTGTCTGTCTGCCTCTCTGTCTGTCTGTCTGCCTCTCTGTCTGTCTGCCTCTCTGTCTGTCTGTCTGTCTGTCTGCCTCTCTGTCTGTCTGTCTGTCTGCAAGTTTCACAGACAATGACATCTTTGTGTGTGTCTCTGCAGAGGAGTGTTGAGTTTATTAAGTTGTGTGTCTGTTGTGTGTTAAGTCGTGTGTGTCGTGTGTGTGTGTGTGTGTGTGTGTCTCTACAGAGGAGCGTTGAGTGTATTAAGTTGTGTGTCTGTTGTGCGTTTGTGTCTCTACAGAGGAGCGTTGAGTGTATTAAGTTGTGTGTCTGTTGTGCGTTTGTGTCTCTACAGAGGAGCGTTGAGTGTATTAAGTTGTGTGTCTGTTGTGCGTTTGTGTCTCTACAGAGGAGCGTTGAGTGTATTAAGTTGTGTGTCTGTTGTGCGTTTGTGTCTCTACAGAGGAGCGTTGAGTGTATTAAGTTGTGTGTCTGTTGTGCGTTTGTGTCTCTGCAGAGGAGCGTTGAGTGTATTAAGTTGTGTGTCTGTTGTGCGTTTGTGTCTCTACAGAGGAGCGTTGAGTGTATTAAGTTGTGTCTGTTGTGCGTTTGTGTCTCTACAGAGGAGCGTTGAGTGTATTAAGTTGTGTGTCTGTTGTGCGTTTGTGTCTCTACAGAGGAGCGTTGAGTGTATTAAGTTGTGTGTCTGTTGTGCGTTTGTGTCTCTACAGAGGAGCGTTGAGTGTATTAAGTTGTGTGTCTGTTGTGCGTTTGTGTCTCTACAGAGGAGCGTTGAGTGTATTAAGTTGTGTGTCTGTTGTGCGTTTGTGTCTCTACAGAGGAGCGTTGAGTGTATTAAGTTGTGTGTCTGTTGTGCGTTTGTGTCTCTACAGAGGAGCGTTGAGTGTATTAAGTTGTGTGTCTGTTGTGCGTTTGTGTCTCTACAGAGGAGCGTTGAGTGTATTAAGTTGTGTGTCTGTTGTGCGTTTGTGTCTCTACAGAGGAGCGTGCACAGCGGCCTCGGCTGCAGCTGAAGCCTCGGACCGTCTCTGAGCCTCTCAACCAGGTCGCCAACCCAAACTCTGCCATCTTCGGCGGAGCCAAGCCGCGAGAGGAGGTGATCCCCAAAGAAAAGCCTTAAGAGACTGGCGGCCCGAGGGAGGGGGGGGGGGGGGACTTTAACACGGGAAAGGAAAGAGAGAAACGCCAACGGGATGAGCTTAAAACGCCGCGGTTAGCTTTCCTTCCTGACAGACAGACCGGCAGCGAGTACACAATACAATATTATACCGATACATTCATATCCGTTTAAAGAAAGCAACTGAAATATGATTTGACAGTTTTATAACGGAGTTCTTCCAGACGTACGTATTAAAGCTGCAAGTGTGGTCCAGCATTTGCACGATAATCGAGAGGGAGTTAGATTTTTAAGTGCCGTGTGGCACGTGCATTAGGCATGTACTTCCGGTACATCTGTATGCCGATTGCGTGTGATTTGACGCCGTAGCGAGTAGTATGGAACGGTGAAAATCTGCGTAGAGAAATGGCTAGGGGGGGAGAAACCCCGTTCTTCTTTTCCTAATCCCAACCCCGTTCTTCTTTTCCTAATCCTAACCCCGTTCTTCTTTTCCTAATCCCAACCCCGTTCTTCTTTTCCTAACCCCGTTCTTCTTTTCCTAATCCTAACCCCGTTCTTCTTTTCCTAATCCCAACCCCGTTCTTCTTTTCCTAATCCTAACCCCGTTCTTCTTTTCCTAATCCCAACCCCGTTCTTCTTTTCCTAATCCTAACCCCGTTCTTCTTTTCCTAATCCTAACCCCGTTCTTCTTTTCCTAATCCCAACCCGTTCTTCTTTTCCTAATCCTAACCCCGTTCTTCTTTTCCTAATCCCAACCCCGTTCTTCTTTTCCTAATCCTAACCCCGTTCTTCTTTTCCTAATCCCAACCCCGTTCTTCTTTTCCTAATCCCAACCCCGTTCTTCTTTTCC
>CM042316.1:43636302-43643802 GCA_023566125.1 Zingel zingel | reverse complement strand
TACATGGAGTCTGGTGGAAATATGCTGGCTCTATACACGCTAAAAGTCCTGATTATTTACATGGAGTCTGGTGGAAATATGCTGGCTCTATACACGCTAAAAGTCCTGATTATTTACATGGAGTCTGGTGTAGTTTGGTGATGGTGATTTCGGGGCTGTTCCATGTTAAACTAAAAGGATCTTCCTCTTAAACTAAAAGGTCTATCTCTGTAGGGATCCATCCCATAATGTTGTCAGACACTTAGAATATTAATCTGAGCCTGTCAGCAGCAACAACACAACTTTTCGTGGACGTAAATACAGCTTACACAGCTTGTTTCTCGCTTAAAACTACCGATTTCAGAGATTGTTCCCATCAGTCACTTAGACACACAGACACACACACACACACGTGGGTATGGGATCGGTACTCGGTACCGGGAAGGAAGAAACGGTAACGGAACATCTCTAAACTAAACCTGTAACGTTTGCATTCCTGCATCTTCATCTTTGATTGATTGTTCTTTACCCGTCTCAACCGTTAGCGGCCCCAATAACCCAGAACCGCGGTCCGTGGGTGGATGTTTTCAGGTGTGTGTGCATCCCCAGAATGAAATAAGAGGGTTTCAAACCTGCGTTGCTTTGACAACACGTTGGTGTCGCTGATCAACAGCTGACATTTGCTTTACTGTACTATAGGATATAAACAAACAGGCTGTTTCAACTCTTTCTTCCTTTATTTTGGGGGTTATTTTATTTTCCTACACTGTTTATGGCAATAAAAGTTTGATCATCGTACGTGAACTAGAATGTGTTTAATTTCAGGGTTGGGAGGGAGAATAAAGAGTAAAGCTCGCTCTGTTTCTGCCTCTCTGTGTCTCTCTGTGACCCACTTAGTACTGGGAGGAGGGACGGAGGGGAGGAGGAAGGAGGGACGGAGGGGAGGAGGGACGGAGGGGAGGAGGGGAGGAGGGACGGAGGGGAGGGGGAAGGAGGGACGGAGGGGAGGGGGAAGGAGGGACGGAGGGGAGGGACGTGAGGGAGGAGGGACGTAGGGGAGGGGGAAGGAGGGACGGAGGGACGTAGAGGAGGGATGTAGGGGAGGAGGAAGGAGGGACGGAAGGGAGGGGGAAGGAGGGGAGGGGGAAGGAGGGACGGAGGGGAGGGACGTGAGGGAGGGGGAAGGAGGGACGGAGGGACGTAGAGGAGGGATGTAGGGGAGGAGGAAGGAGGGACGGAGGGGAGGGGGAAGGAGGGACGGAGGGGAGGGACGTAGGGAAGGAGGGACGTAGAGGAGGGATGTAGGGGAGGAGGAAGGAGGGACGGAGGGGAGGGGGAAGGAGGGACGGAGGGGAGGGACGTAGGGGAGGGGGAAGGAGGGACGTAGGGGAGGAGGAAGGAGGGGGGAGGAAGGAGGGACGTAGGGGAGGGAAGGAGGGACGTAGGGGAGGGGGATGGAGGGACGTAGGGGAGGGACGGAGGGGAGGGAAGGAGGGACGTAGGGGAGGAGGAAGGAGGGACTTAGGGGAGGAGGAAGGAGGGACTTAGGGGAGGAAGGAGGGACGTAGGTGAGGAGGAAGGAGGGACGTAGAGGAGGAAGGAGGGACGTAGAGGAGGAAGGAGGGACGTAGAGGAGGAAGGAGGGACGTCCACACCATAAGTTACATGCCAAATGTAACCATAAGTTACATATGGCACTCATATCAATCTCTCATATATAGATATAGATATATATATCTATATCTATATATATATATTATATCTATAATATATATATATATAGATATAGATATAGATATATAGATATATATATATATAGAAGTATGAGAGATTGATATGAGTGATATGAGATTGATATGAGTGCCATATGTAACCATAAGTTACATTGATATATATATATATATATATATATATATATATATATATATATATATATATATATATATATATATATATTGATATAATGTAAAGAATTTGTATTTGTCAAGGAAAAAAATTAAAAATTTGGATATTTGAACCCATTTTTCTGTTTTTCCAAATGTCCGTTTGTGTTTAGAAATCTGAACTGATGAGCGTTACACGGACCAACCAGCTATCCTAACCTTAACCACTCGAGGTCAAACGCCTACCCCCCGACCAATCAGCTGCTCCGTAGGGCGGGTCTTGGCGTGGCCATAGTGGGATTTGTTATTTTGCGAACTGGCAGCAACATTGACGTCAGTGCTTGGATTTGATTGGATGAGCTACTTGGTGGGATCGAGCCATTCATTCACCATAAAAGAGCTCCTACTGAGAGACTTGGAGTCACTCTGAGTCCTGGCATCACGTTAGTCTGGAGCTCGTTCAGGCTTCTTTTTTATTATTTATTTTCTTACAGGGACCGTGCTTATTAATAAGCATTTCTGTCAATATGCCAGAGTTAGCCAGAAGGCTATTTCTCATCTGCAGTCCCTAGACTGATGGTTAAAACGTCACCCTAAAAGAAGGTACAATTACACATTTACATAACAATATAACATTTAAAACACATTTGGTAAAAAGTACTATTAAGCTAAAATATACAATAGGAGCACAGCAGACAACAATCAGACAGACATCAGACAAAGACATGAAGACATGCACACACAAGGCAAGAAGCTGTTTCCGCTTTGACCTCTGCTCGCACGCTATAAATCAGGCGCGTGCCGGCAGGATATTAGGTCATGTTGACGTCAGGATGGAGCGCGCCACCTTGGATGCGTCCAGCATATGAGAGCCTTTAGACCTGCTCTGCCTGCACATTCAGTGAAACATCAGAGTAAAGAGATACCTTAGGAAAGGAGGGATTTCATGTTGGGTTTGTGTATTAAAAAAAGAACAGTATTCAAAGGAAATAAGATGTAGACCAGGGGCATCAAACTCAGTTTCCCAGAAGGCCACACTGCAGAATGAGAATCACACCAAGGCCCAGACATGGAGATTGTTGACATGCTTTTATTTTAAGAGAAAAAGTCAAATATTTTGACTGTATTACTGCATGACTCATATACTGCAGTACTTACATTTTGGGCCTCATAAAGCCCCAAAAACTTCGTCAAAAAAGTTCCTCATGCCAGCGACAAATACGTTGAAATACGTTGGAAAAAGGCCGAAAAAAAGTGTCGAAATTGTCTGAAAAAGTGACAAAAATATCGTAAAATTCGCCAAAAACTCCAGAAAAAGTTGCAAGACGTTGAGTAAAGCATCAACAACGTTACAACAACGTTCCTCAAGCTCAGAAACCGCCGGAAAAGGCCTCAAAAATGTCAAACAGCAACAAAATCTTTGGAGGAAGCGCCGAGGGGTCCCGGGAGGACTGCAGCGGGCGGGGACCTAATTAAGATCTTAATATGTTAATTTAAAAATATCAGTCGTGCATAATTCCCTGAACAATTATACTATAATTGTGTGTGTGTGTGTGTGTGTAATGCATAATTCCCTAAAAAAATGATACTATAATAGTAAATTAATGTAGAAATGTATTTTAAACATTTGAAGTAGCATTTCAATGTTTTTTGAGTTGGAAAGTTGTGGAGTGGATCAGCCAGCGCTGTGATGTTCCTCTTCATCCAGACTTCCCCCAACAGAGGCTGTGTGCTGGTCGGGGGCAGAGGGTTAGAGAACCCCTGGTGTAGACCGTAAACCATAAGGCTTAAGCTGGTGAACATGACCTGGAACAGGCCAGGTGAGCGCCATCTGCTGGCTATCCAAGCTCCCAGGATTAATATTTAATATGACGGATGAATGCAACTACCAATGAGCTTAATTCAGCCTATACTGCCTGGGCTCACCGACGGTGCCGGACAGCTGCTTTAAGCCCTGGGAGGGCTACGATTTGAAAAGACTTTTGGAAGATTTTCTATAATTCTATTTCAAAATGTAATTCATTTTATTTTTCATATTAAAGACACATCAACGCAGTAGAATTATCAGTTGTAACATTTAATAATCCTTCAACTTTTGAATGTCCTAATTTACTATATAGGCATACATCAAGGCCTGCTGTTGTTGGTCACACTTTATTTTTGTGATGAAAAAATAATATTGGTGGTGGCCGGGTTGGTCCAGCGGGTAGAGCAGGAGCACATCCACTGAGAGGTCTATGCCTCGACGCAGAGGTCCAGGGTTGGAGTCCGACCTGTGATGATTTCCTGCATGTCTTCCCCCCCCCCCCCCCCCCCCCCCCCCCCTTTCTCAGCCGGCTGTCCCGTCAATTAAAGGCGGAAAAGCCCCAAAAAATAATCTAAATAATCTAAATAATAATATTGGTTATAATTAACTTATATTATCAAGAGTAGTACTCCAGACTAAAGGAAATACGTAAATGAGGTAAGGAGGGAAGGAAGGAAGGAAGGAAGGAAGGAAGGAAGGAAGGAAGGAAGGAAGGAAGGAGGGAAAGATGGAAGGAAGGAGGGAAGGAAGGATGGAAGGATGGAAGGAAGGATGGAAGGAAGGAAGGAGGGAAGGAAGGACGGAAGGAAGGAAGGAAAGGAAGGATGGAAGGAAGGATGGAAGGAAGGAAGGAAGGAAGGAAGGAAGGAGGGAAAGATGGAAGGAAGGAGGGAAGGAAGGATGGAAGGATGGAAGGAAGGATGGAAGGAAGGAAGGAGGGAAGGAAGGAGGGAAGGAAGGAAGGAAAGAAAGGAAGGAAGGACGGAAGGAAGGAAGGAAAGGAAGGATGGAAGGAAGGATGGAAGGAAGGACGGAAGGAAGGAAGGAAAGGAAGGATGGAAGGAAGGAAGGAAGGAAGGAAGGAAGGAAAGGAAGGATGGAAGGAAGGATGGAAGGAAGGAAGGAAGGAAGGAAGGAAGGAAGGAAGGAAGGAAGGAAGGATGGATGGATGGATGGATGGATGGATGGATGGATGGATGGATGGATGGAGTCTGTGTGAGTGTGTGTGTGTGTGTGTGTCTTTGCGCGTGTGTGTGTGTCTTTGCGCGCGCGTGTGTGTGTATGTGTGTGCCCGCCCATGCGTACGTGCGCGCGTGTGTGTGTTTGGTTGTCCTGGCTCTTCCTGGTTCCGTTGCTGTGTTGTTGTCTCGGACTTTAGTCTCTTTTCTGTTTCTTTCTCCGAGTTCAGACCGCCAGGACGTCGCCATGTTGAGAAACTAGCAGCTGGACCTTTCGACCACTAACTAAGTTAGTTAGTGTTAGCTAGCCTCGGTCAGTTAGCCACCTGCTAGCTGTCCGTATTATTACAGGTAAGACGGCTCATTGTGTCGATAATCCCTGTTGTTTAGGCTGTTATCCGAGTTAGTTTAACCCGATCTAACTGTTCCTGCTGTTGTCTTCTCTGTCTGTTTGTGTTTGTTTCACTCGTTAGTTTCTACAAACTTCACTAACTAGCCTAATGTTAGCCTAGCCTTTAGCCTGCTAGCAGGGTACTTTCCAGACTCCACACGCCAGACTCCGTTCACAAATTGTTGAATTTAAGAGAGTCTGACTCAACTGTAAACAGATAGTCCTCACTAAAACGTTAACTTGTGATTATGTACCTAATATCTAGAGACATTCAATCATTCGGCATTAACAGTTAACACAAAACAGTATTTATTTTAATAAAATGTAAACCTGAAACAACGCTGGTTGTTAGTTTTTACTTTCCAGACTCCACACGCCAGACTCCGTTCACAAAATGTTGAATTTAATAAAGTCTGATTCAACTGTAAACAGATAATCCTTACAAAAGGGTTACATTAATATTTTCTACGTTTTATCTAGAGACTTTCAATCATTCGGCATAAACAGTTACGGTGTAACTTTGTCTTAAAATGTAAACCTGACTTTAGGTAAGTAACAAACAACGCTGCCCTGTATGTGTCCTCTATGCCTGATGATTAATTAAATAAGAGTCTTACTTCGTGAAACATGAAGCCGAATTCATCAGAAGATCTTGCTACTATGCACAAGTCTATTTAACTGGGCAATTTACTTTAAATGTGTCTGAAGACAAGAAAGGAACACAAACAGGTCGATTTCTACCAGGTAGTTTTGCGAAGTGAAGCGGTGAAAAGGTATTTAGATTCCTTTTTTAAGAAGTGGTAACAATGTCACAGTGTAAAATAACTTTTAAGTGCAACATCTGCTAAGTTAAATGTAGTCATATATATATATATATATATATATATATATATATATATATATATATATATATATATATATATATATATTTAGTGTGTGTGTTCTTTACTGTCGTGGGACAAGCCTTCATTAACATTTTGATAGATTTGACGGAGTCTGGCTAGCCGTAAAACAGCTGTTCACCCATATACAGAACTTTATATTTTCCATTAATCAGATAGATACACTTGTCCATTCGGCTGACATTTACTACCACAAAATGGATATTCTGATGTCGTATTCCTAAATAACGCCAAGCTGTCTTTGTGACCCAGTTTACGCATTTTATTAGTATCTGACCACCAGAACAGAACCCCAAAATAGCAGATTTTACCATGTGGTTTGGTCTACAGCAATCCGCACACAGGAGAGAAAAACGTCTTCAGATTCTTTAGGTCGGACAATGTAACAACACTACACTGTAAAGAAATACTTCATTTAAGTAATAGGTTGTAACAGTTTCAAAACTGGCTGTGTGTGGAGTATTTAACCCTTGTTACAGTGTGTATTTGTGTGTATTCCAGGTATGTTTGCGTCCTGCTGTAACTGGCTGTGTGTGGAGTATTTAACCCCTGTTACAGTGTGTATTTGTGTGTATTCCAGGTATGTTTGCGTCCTGCTGTAACTGGCTGTGTGTGACGTATTTAACCCTTGTTACAGTGTGTATTTGTGTGTATTCCAGGTATGTTTGCGTCCTGCAGTAACTGGGTGTGTGTGGAGTATTTAACCCTTGTTACAGTGTGTATTTGTGTGTATTCCAGGTATGTTTGCGTCCTGCTGTAACTGGCTGTGTGTGACGTATTTAACCCTTGTTACAGTGTGTATTTGTGTGTATTCCAGGTATGTTTGCGTCCTGCAGTAACTGGGTGTGTGTGGAGTATTTAACCCTCGTTACAGTGTGTATTTGTGTGTATTCCAGGTATGTTTGCGTCCTGCAGTAACTGGCTGTGTGTGGAGTATTTAACCCTCGTTACAGTGTGTATTTGTGTGTATTCCAGGTATGTTTGCGTCCTGCAGTAACTGGCTGTGTGTGGAGTATTTAACCCTCGTTACAGTGTGTATTTGTGTGTATTCCAGGTATGTTTGCGTCCTGCTGTAACTGGCTGTGCATGGACTCAGGTGAGGGTGTGGGACAGTCTGCAGCGGAGAGACGCCATCAGTCCTACACCAACTCAGGCTTCAACAGCCAGCCGTCTCCGTCGGGGTCTCCGTCTGAACCGTCCTGTAAGGCGTGCGGGGGGCGCCTGGACACACCGGCCACCAAGGTAACTCCACCTCCGCCCGCCTGCTGCAGTCTGGAGGGAACGTACAGTTTAGATTAGATTCAACGTTACGGTCATTGTGCAGAGTACAAGTACAAACAACGAAATGCAGTTTGCGTCC
>CM042316.1:43618802-43633802 GCA_023566125.1 Zingel zingel | reverse complement strand
GCCTGTCTGTCTGTCTGCCTGTCTGTCTGTCAGCATGTGTGTGTGGACTGTAAGAAGGATTACTGCAGCCGCTGCTCGGCCCAGCTGGAGCCCCGCCCCCGGCTCTGTCACACCTGCCAGCGTTTCTACGGCAACCTGCTGGAGCGTGCCGAGCTGATGAAGCTGAAGGTGAAGGAGCTCCGGGACTACCTGCACCTGCACGAGGTCTCCACACACCTGTGTAGAGAGAAGGTCTGGACCCACACACACACACACACACACACACACACACACACACACACACACACACACACACACACACACACACACACACACACACACACACACACACCTACCTGTGTAGAGAGAAGGTCTGCACACACACACACACACACACACACACACACACACACACACACACACACACACACACCTGTGTAGAGAGAAGGTCTGGACTCTGCTGTCTCACACTCACACACATCCACTTACAGGACAACATGTTGGGAAGTGTGTGTGTGTGTGTGTGTGTGTGTGTGTGTGTGTGTGTGTGTGTGTGTGTGTGTGTGTGTGTGTGTGTGTGTGTGTGTGTGTGTGTGTGTGTGTGTGTGTGTGTGTGTGTGTGTGTGTGTGTGTGTGTTAGGACATTAGGAAAGGTCCTCCGGTGACCTGAGCTCTGACAGTGTCTGTGTTGTTCAGGAGGAGTTGGTGGAGCTGGTCCTGGGTCAGCAGTCTTCTCCGTCCAGTGACTCCGCCCCCGAGACCCTGACCCCCCCGGACCCCCCCGCTGTGACCCCTCGCATCTTCACCTTGACCCCTGACCCCCCCGCCCCTACCCCAGACCCCCCCGCCCCACCCCCGGACCCCCCCGCCGCCCAGCCTGAAGCCCTGCCCACAGAGACCCTAACCCCACCTGACGATCAGGACGAAGACCAGGTAAACTGTCTGTCTGTCTACCTGTTTGTCTACCTGTCTGTCTGTCTGTCTCTCTCTTCTCTGCCTGTCTGTCTGTCTCTCGCTGTCTCTTCTCTCTCTGTCTGTCTCTCTTTGTCTGTCTCTCTCTCTCTTGTCTCTCTCTGTCTCTCTATCTCTCTCTCTCTCTCTCTCTCTATCTCTCTCTCTCTGTCTCTCTATCTCTCTGTCTCTCTCTCTCTTGTCTCTCTCTCTCTGTCTCTCTATCTCTCTCTCTCTCTCTCTCTCTATCTCTCTCTCTCTGTCTCTCTATCTCTCTGTCTCTCTCTCTCTTGTCTCTCTCTCTCTTGTCTCTCTCTCTCTTGTCTCTGTCTCTCTGTCTGTCTTTGGAAGGAAAAGTCTTAATATATCAGGAAAAAAATACTAATATTTTAGTAAAAAGGGTTAAATGAGTCTTAATATTTCAGTAAATGTCTTTGTGTGTGACGGTCTGTCTCCCTGTCTGTCTGGTCTCAGGTGTCGGACCCCGAGGACGCCCCGGTGTCGGGCCGCCGGGCGTCTCTGTCGGACCTGAGTGGTCTGGAGGACATCGAGGCGCTGAGCGTGCGCCAGCTGAAGGAGATCCTGGCCAGGAACTTTGTCAACTATAAAGGCTGCTGTGAGAAGTGGGAGCTGATGGAGAGAGTGAGACGGCTGTACCAGGACCAGCAGAACCTGAGGGGTCAGTACCAGTCCTGCTGAGAGACACACACACACACACACACACACACACACACACACACACACACACACACACACACACACACACACACACACAGAGAGAGAGTGAGACGGCTGTACCAGGACCAGCAGAACCTGAGGGGTCAGTACCAGTCCTGCTGAGAGACACACACACACACACACACACACACACACACACACACACACACACACACACACACACACACACACACACACACAGAGAGAGAGTGAGACGGCTGTACCAGGACCAGCAGAACCTGAGGGGTCAGTACCAGTCCTGCTGAGAGACACACACACACACACACACACACACACACACACACACAGAGAGAGAGTGAGACGGCTGTACCAGGACCAGCAGAACCTGAGGGGTCAGTACCAGTCCTGCTGAGACACACACACACACACACACACACACACACACACACACACACACACACACACACACACACACACACACACAGAGAGAGTGAGACGGCTGTACCAGGACCAGCAGAACCTGAGGGGTCAGTACCAGTCCTGCTGAGAGACACACACACACACACACACACACACACACACACACACACACACACACACACACACACACACACACACACACAGAGAGAGAGTGAGACGGCTGTACCAGGACCAGCAGAACCTGAGGGGTCAGTACCAGTCCTGCTGAGACACACACACACACACACACACACACACACACACACACACACACACACACACAGAGAGAGTGAGACGGCTGTACCAGGACCAGCAGAACCTGAGGGGTCAGTACCAGTCCTGCTGAGAGACACACACACACACACACACACACACACACACACACACACACACACACACACACAAAGAGAGTGAGACGGCTGTACCAGGACCAGCAGAACCTGAGGGGTCAGTACCAGTCCTGCTGAGAGACACACACACACACACACACACACACACACACACACACACACACACAGACATACAGAGAGAGACACACACACACACACACACACACAGAGACACAGAGAGAGACACACACACAAACACACACAGAGAGAGACACACGCACACACACACACACACACACAGACACACACACAGATACACACACACAGAGAAGACTGAATATGAATATACGTGTATAGTATATATGTGTGTACTGTATATGTATATTTATTGTTGTCTGTTTGTGTTGCAGCCGCCAACGCTGTGAACGCTGCAGGTGAGTTAACGGAACAAACATCCTCCTCACATCTTCAAATGATCCGTGTCCTGACTATTGTCCCTCACGGCCCCCCGTACCTCTCTGTGTCCTGACTATTGTCCCTCACGGCCCCCCGTACCTCTCTGTGTCCTGACTATTGTCCCTCACGGCCCCCCGTACCTCTCTGTGTCCTGACTATTGTCCCTCACGGCCCCCCGTACCTCTCTGTGTCCTGACTATTGTCCCTCACGGCCCCCCGTACCTCTCTGTGTCCTGACTATTGTCCCTCACGGCCCCCCGTACCTCTCTGTGTCCTGACTATTGTCCCTCACGGCCCCCCGTACCTCTCTGTGTCCTGACTATTGTCCCTCACGGCCCCCCGTACCTCTCTGTGTCCTGACTATTGTCCCTCACGGCCCCCCGTACCTCTCTGTGTCCTGACTATTGTCCCTCACGGCCCCCCGTACCTCTCTGTGTCCTGACTATTGTCCCTCACGGCCCCCCGTACCTCTCTGTGTCCTGACTATTGTCCCTCACGGCCCCCCGTACCTCTCTGTGTCCTGACTATTGTCCCTCACGTTCCCCCGTATGTCTCTGTGTCCTGACTATTGTCCCTCACGTTCCCCCGTACGTCTCTGTGTCCTGACTATTGTCCCTCACGTTCCCCCGTATCTCTCTGTGTCCTGACTATTGTCCCTCACGTTCCCCCGTACGTCTCTGTGTCCTGACTATTGTCCCTCACGTTCCCCCGTATCTCTCTGTGTCCTGACTATTGTCCCTCACGTTCCCCCGTGTCTCTCTGTGTCCTGACTATTGTCCCTCACGTTCCCCCGTATGTCTCTGTGTCCTGACTATTGTCCCTCACGTTCCCCCGTATGTCTCTGTGTCCTGACTATTGTCCCTCACGGCCCCCCATACTTCTGTGTCCTGACTATTGTCCCTCACGGCCCCCCGTACCTCTCTGTGTCCTGACTATTGTCCCTCACGGCCCCCCGTACCTCTCTGTGTCCTGACTATTGTCCCTCACGGCCCCCCGTACCTCTCTGTGTCCTGACTATTGTCCCTCACGGCCCCCCGTACCTCTGTGTCCTGACTATTGTCCCTCACGGCCCCCCGTACCTCTCTGTGTCCTGACTATTGTCCCTCACGGCCCCCCGTACCTCTCTGTGTCTCCCCGTAGAGTCCGGTGGCGATGGTACTGCAGCTGTGGAGGAGAACCTGTGTAAGATCTGCATGGACTCCCCCATCGACTGCGTCCTGCTGGAGTGCGGTCACATGATCACCTGCACCAAATGCGGCAAGAGGATGAGCGAGTGTCCCATCTGCCGCCAGTACGTGGTCCGAGCCGTCCACGTCTTTCGTTCCTGAACCCAGGTAAACCACAGCCCAAACACGCTGACTATGCAAACAGCTGCGTCTGATTAGGGCTGCAGCGTACCGGTAGTTTCAGTATCGACTAACCCTGACGGGCACGCACAACGCACGCCGAGCGGACGTTCCAAACTACGCTTCCTCTATAATCTGACACGGTCCAGTTGGCTAGTTAGGACAGGAGACAAACAACTTCTCTCATTTAACTGTCCTGCTGTCCTCAGGGCAAATTTGACCCATTTTCATCAGTCGGTTTGGTTTCTTTCAACCGTGTCTGTGTGTCTGTCTATGTGTGTGTGTGTGTGTGTGTGTGTGTCTGTGTGTGTGTGTCTGTCTGTCTTTGTGTGTGTGTGTGTGTGTGTGTGTGTGTGTGTCTGTCTTTGTGTGTGTGTGTGTGTGTGTGTCTCTGTCTGTCTTTGTGTGTGTGTGTGTCTCTGTGTGTAGCTGTGTGTGTGTCTCTGTGTGTGTGTGTGTCTCTGTGTGTGTGTGTGTCTCTGTGTGTAGCTGTGTGTGTGTGTGTGTCTCTGTGTGTAGCTGTGTGTGTGTGTCTCTGTCTGTCTTTGTGTGTGTGTGTGTGTGTGTGTGTGTGTGTCTGTGTGTGTGTGTGTGTGTGTGTCTGTGTGTGTGTGTCTGTCTGTCTTTGTGTGTGTGTGTGTGTGTGTGTGTGTGTGTGTCTGTCTTTGTGTGTGTGTGTGTGTGTGTGTGTGTGTCTCTGTCTGTCTTTGTGTGTGTGTGTGTCTCTGTGTGTGTGTGTGTGTGTGTGTGTGTGTGTGTGTGTGTGTGTCTGTGTGTGTGTGTGTGTGTGTCTGTGTGTGTGTGTCTGTCTGTCTTTGTGTGTGTGTGTGTGTGTGTGTGTGTGTGTGTGTGTCTGTCTTTGTGTGTGTGTGTGTGTGTGTGTGTGTCTCTGTCTGTCTTTGTGTGTGTGTGTGTCTCTGTGTGTAGCTGTGTGTGTGTGTGTGTGTGTGTGTCTCTGTGTGTGTGTGTGTGTGTGTCTCTGTGTGTAGCTGTGTGTGTGTGTGTGTCTCTGTCTGTCTTTGTGTGTGTGTGTGTGTGTGTGTCTGTGTGTGTGTCTCTGTCTGTCTGTCTGTGTGTGTGTGTGTGTGTGTGTGTGTGTGTGTGTGTGTGTGTGTGTGTGTGTGTGTCTCTCTCTGTGTGTGTGTGTGTGTGTGTGTGTGTGTGTGTGTGTGTGTGTGTGTGTGTGTGTGTGTGTGTGTGTGTGTGTGTGTGTGTGTGTGTGTGTGTGTGTGTTAAGTGATAAAACTGACCAAACATTGGAGGAAGGCGACAAAAGTTTTAATTTAAAATTGGAAGACTTTGGGGCTTAAAATCCTGATAAACCAAAAAAAGTGTCAAAAGTTTTAATTTTCTATCTAGCCGCAGGAGGCTCGGGTCAATGAGTAACACCGGACAGATCGATTGGTGGACTTATCGATTGGTCGACCGGTGGATTGGTCGACTTGTCGATTGGTCGACTTATCGATTGGTCGACCGGTGGATTGGTCGACTTGTCGATTGGTCGACTTGTCGATTGGTCGACTTATCGATTGGTCGACCGGTGGATTGGTCGACTTATCGATTGGTCGACCGGTGGATTGGTCGACTTATCGATTGGTCGACCGGTGGATTGGTCGACTTATCGATTGGTCGACCGGTGGATTGGTCGACCGGTGGATTGGTCGACCGGTGGATTGGTCGACTTATCGATTGGTCGACCGGTGGATTGGTCGACTTATCGATTGGTCGACCGGTGGATTGGTCGACTTATCGATTGGTCGACTTGACGATTGGTCGACCGGTGGATTGGTCGACTTGACGATTGGTCGACCGGTGGATTGGTCGACTTGACGATTGGTCGACTTGACGATTGGTCGACTTGACGATTGGTCGACCGGTGGATTGGTCGACTTATCGATTGGTCGACTTATCGATTGGTCGACTTGACGATTGGTCGACTTGACGATTGGTCGACTTATCGATTGGTCGACCGGTGGATTGGTCGACCGGTGGATTGGTCGACTTATCGATTGGTCGACTTGACGATTGGTCGACCGGTGGATTGGACTGAACATTTGACATTTCATTGGAGATATTAAGTTATTAATCTAGTTTTTCTCCTGCAGGGCCGAAACAAACCTCCTGAAGGGACCTTCTTGGACAGAGATGCTTTTATTTTGTTAACCCTATTTTTCTAGTGTAAATAAGAAGAAGAATGTAAGAAGTGACCTTATGTGAAGCTGCTGCTTGAACACTGAATGTACAGCAGCTGAGTCACGCCTCTGATGGGCCAACTTTAACCTTTAAACTCATGGAGCAGGAACCCGTCTGTGCCTTCATCCGCTCGCCGCTCGCTGCTGCCTCCGTCTGTCCCGCTCTGCGTGAAGACCATCTACCAAAGAAAACATCCCGACGAGGGTCCAACATCAGTCGTCTTTACAGTAACTTCCTGTGAAACACAGACTGTCTTACTTCAGCCTGTACTTTGTTTACAGTCTGCGGTGAGTTCACACTTACAAAAAAAATAACTCAAAAAAAGGTGATAGTTAAAACCTCTAAACCCACTTCAGCCTTTCTTCTACTTCAGCTTCAGCCCAGCAGCCAATCAGAGACCTCAGCATGTTGATTCATCAGCAGGATAATAGCCTTTTGACCTCCGCTTGAACTAAGTCCCGCCCCCCCAGCCTCAGGGGATTGGTGCTCCTCGCGTCAATCACGGCGCTAACTTTCAGGGCGTGCAGCATCTGAACGCTGCTGTTTCTCTTCAGATCCTCCATGTCACTAACTCTTAATCACTGAATACACCAGCCGATCAATGTCTAGTACTTCCATTTACACGCCAGTAGTTTCCTGGGAAGACTGTCACTACCCGATGTGAGTCACGCATGCGTCACTTTGTGACAAGTAGCCTCCAAGATGCTAACGAGAGACTTCTGTAATGTCTGAAGTAGCCTCCAAGATGCTAACGAGAGACTTCTGTAATGTCTGAAGTAGCCTCCAAGATGCTAACGAGAGACTTCTGTAATGTCTGAAGTAGCCTCCAAGATGCTAACGAGAGACTTCTGTAATGTCTGAAGTAGCCTCCAAGATGCTAACGAGAGACTTCTGTAATGTCAAGACAGTAAAAATGGACCTACATAACGAAGTTGGTTCACTGCTGGCTACAAGTTAGCAATCGAACACAACAAAGGCTGTCATTTGAATGGCGTTTTGAGCTAACGTTAGCAATCGAACACAACACAGGCTGTCATTTGAATGGCGTTTTGAGCTAACGTTAGCAATCGAACACAATGAAGGCTGTCACTTGAATGGCGTTTTGAGCTAACGTTAGCAATCGAACACAACACAGGCTGTCACTTGAATGGCGTTTTGAGCTAACGTTAGCAATCGAACACAACACAGGCTGTCATTTGAATGGCGTTTTGAGCTAACGTTAGCAATCGAACACAATGAAGGCTGTCACTTGAATGGCGTTTTGAGCTAACGTTAGCAATCGAACACAACACAGGCTGTCACTTGAATGGCGTTTTGAGCTAACGTTAGCAATCGAACACAACACAGGCTGTCATTTGAATGGCGTTTTGAGCTAACGTTAGCAATCGAACACAACACAGGCTGTCACTTGAATGGCGTTTTAAGCTAACGTTAGCAATCGAACACAACACAGGCTGTCACTTGAATGGCGTTTTGAGCTAACGTTAGCAATCGAACACAACACAGGCTGTCATTTGAATGGCGTTTTGAGCTAACGTTAGCAATCGAACACAACAAAGGCTGTCACTTGAGTGGCGTTTTGAGCTAACGTTAGCAATCAAACACAACAAAGGCTGTCACTTGAGTGGCGTTTTGAGCTAACGTTAGCAATCAAACACAACAAAGGCTGTCACTTGAGTGGCGTTTTGAGCTAACGTTAGCAATATGCCGTAAACCATTTAAATCTGAGCATGTGCAACTCACATCTGCACTTGACTCACATCGGGTAGTGACAGCGCCCTGAACCTCAATTTAACACGTGCTTGATGTCTAGGGTTGGGTACAGAGGAAACCCGGTGCTAACACGGCACCGGTGCCTTAACAACCGGTATCTACCGGGCCGAATAGTAACGCGGATTTCGGTGCTACTGAAATACCAGCACTGTCCTCTGATGCTCTGAAACGGACGTTAGAGGGAACAGAAGCATCGCTGCACGTGATGCTAGTTAACATAATGCACCTGGCAGCAGCTAACGTTAGCCTAGCGTTAGCTAGCAGCTGGATTAAACACGGTTAAAATGCTGACCGCTAACGTTAAACGGTGTAACGTGTGTCTGTATTTCACTGTAGAGGATTCCAACAGCGAGACGTAACAGTCTGCAGCTGCTGCTGTCGGAAGAACACACGGTGCGTTCACTTGAAACTCGCCAGCCTCATGGTGCCTTCAAAGTTATTGTAAAATACCCTTCTGACATCCAGTGGTTGTTTTTGTTGTTCAATAGTAATTCACGGGTGAAATAAGTTATTACATTTTTAATAAATAATTAAAAGCCCTTCTTAACCTCGTGTCCTCCCGGCTAAAGAAATGTTAGCGCTATTTTCAAAAAAAATTAGCATTTTTTTTTCCAGCTTCCGACACTTTTTTTTGTTTGTTTTTGTTTTGTCGCTTTCTTTCAACGTTTTATTTCAACGTTTTTGACGCTTTTTTTTATGTTTTTGACTCTTTTTTTTGACGCTTTTTTATGTTTTTGACGCTTTTTTGACGCTTTTTTGACTTTTTTTTTTATGTTTTTGACTTTTTTTTATGTTTTTGACGCTTTTTTGATGTTTTTGACGCTTTTTTGTCGCTTTGTTTGACTGATTGTCACTTGTAATTTTTTGACATTTTTGTTACGGTTACGTTTGAAGCTCCCCCCCCCCCCCCCCCCCCTCTAGTTTGTGCTATAAAATTGACTAAAACAACCCAAATTCAATGAAAGTGGTGAACTGATCCTTCATTTGACTTGAGAAGAGCGTTTATAGAACCATCCATGTTCATTTTAGGCAAATTTGGTTTAAAAAGAACCCAAATTTCTGATATAGTCACTTTTTGAACACAGGAGAGTTGATGTTGCCGACTGTCGTTTTTTGCTCCTTTTTTCTTTTTTAAAGTATCGGTTCAGGGACCGTTTAGGCACCTGTACCGTTTTTAAAGATAATTTTTGGGGCTTTTCCGCCTTTATTTTGACAGGACAGCTAGGTGAGAAAGGGGGGAGAGAGAGAAATCCTCACAGGTCGGACTCGAACCCCGGACCTCTGCGTCGAGGCATAAGCCTCTCAGTATATGTGCGCCTGCTCTACCCGCTGGACCAACCCGGCCACACCGGCACCATTATAAAAGGATCGTTTTAGCACCGGTATCTGAAAAACCCAAACACTACCCAACCCTAATGATGTCATTTAAAAAAAGTCGGAATTCTTTTTTTTTTTTTAAGTCGGGATATCAACAACAACAACTATTATTATTCAAAGGTCTCATATTCTGCTCCTTTTTTCAGGTTCCTTCCTGTATTATCGTGTAATTTGTAAAAACCTATTATTTCGAACTCCTCCTGGGGTTTTCTCGCGATCGGCCTGAACGTGTGTGTGTGTGTGTGTGTGTGTGTGTGTGTGTGTGTGTGTGTGTGTGTGTGTGTGTGTGTGTGTGTGTGTGTGTGTGTGTGTGTGTGTGTGTGTGTGTGTGTGTGTGTGTGTGTGTGTGTGTGTGTGTGTGTGTGTGTGTGTGTGTGTGTGTGTGTGTGTGTGTGTTAATATTATGATTATTTTCATAGCTAACAACTAAAAAAACGCAAACTTTTGCCTATCTTGGCCAAGTTAAATTCTATCAACACGAAACTTAATCTGCTTGTTTGTTCTGACGCTCTGAGACTGTGGACCAAATTTGGCGAAGACTGTCCATTAGGGGGCGCTCCAAATATGAAAAGTTTAGGAACGGGTCATCCGATTTTTACAGAACTTGGAGGGTACCATCTAGGGCCACTCCTGAAGCCACGCTTACAGCTGGGTGCTGATTGGTCAAAAGGGACATCGCCTATTACGCCCCAAAACAATGGATGCATATAATGAATGTAAATGGTAAATTTCTATTTTGTGTTTCTAGTAAACATGTTTACCTGCTTAAATGTTCCAAAAAACTTTATTTTTCTTATACTGTCTGTCTGAGTATACCTGTATCTAACGGGTTTTTTTTCCGTGGCGTGTTATCTGTGCGCATTTTGAGCTATCCACGTGTATGTCTACGCTGTATACAGCGGATGTAAACATACACGCCATTTGCCGTGTTATTGCCACTCCCTATGCAGATTTTCGCCCGTTCATACTACTCCCTACAGCGTCAATTCACGCGCTATTGCAAGGTAATGTCAATGGAGGCCAAACAGCGTTGATAAACACGCTAAAAAGCGAGTATGTGTCTTCATAACACGCCAATAATGGCATACGAATTGGCGTGTCAGACATACACCACTTCATGACATCAGTCTGCATAAATTACATTATAGACATTTGATATTGTGGAGTACGCTGTTTGCTGACACTAATCACTCCTCATGCAGCAGACTAACTGCCACCAGGGGGCAGCAGAGGCAGCAAACACCCAGCGCTGGACCTAAAGAAATGTTAAAAATGATGAACTATCATGGACCCAGGGCCGTGACTTCCTAGGAGGTCATTTCCTCTTTTTTTCCCCCAGGTCTTTAAGGGTTTAAGGGACCTTTTTGGGATTATATATTCTTTAGTTATAAAGGTTGTGGTTTTTTTAATGATTCTCGTGTTTTTAGACTCCGCTTTGTAAGTAAATTTAAGGAAATAAAGGAAACAAATTGTAACGCTCAGTGATCTCCTGATAACTTCCTTTTTTGAAGTTTCCTGGAAATAACTGCAGTCTGGAATTATAAAGGCTTGTGTAATGTACTGGACCTCCATCTTCTCGTCTGACTCTGGAATAGACGGAGAACAAGATACTTCACTAAATGTTGGACCTTTTTAATATCAGGTTTTATAGAAAGAACCGAGGCCCCAGGACGCTTCCCTGAGGAACTCCTCATTATTAAAGACAGAGAACAGGATGATGTATTAATCTCTACCAGCAGACTGTCTGTGTGTTGTAAAGGCTCCGATGCACCAGCCCGATAATCCGCCGTCGGTCCGTCTGGCGAGGTCGGTGACTGATCTTAAATGTCATTCATAATGGTCTTAAAAAGTCTGACGGCCCGGACACACCGAGCCGATAATCGGCCGTCTGACAGTCTGGCGAGGTCGGTGACTCGAGTCTGTTCGGTGTGCTCCGTCCCGTTGTCCGTCCGAGGGGCCGTCGGCCTTCATTTGGGCCGATTTGACATGTATAATCGGGGGGGCGGGCACTGCCGGCAGTCGGACTCAATGAGCCATCTGATTGGTGGAGAGCTAACCAGGAAACGGGGAACGGGATGAGCGTGACTAGAGTCTCTCAAAATCTGATGAAGATATGTTAACCTGACCTTTGTTGATCTGAAATGAAGACAGATTCAGCGACTGCACGGCCTATTCCTCTCTTAACATGTTCTCAGGAACACGTTACGGTGAACTATTTTAGGACAATATGAGATCGGATTCTGAACGAGCCACCGTTACGGATCAGCTGGAGCAGCCAGACCCACGTGACACATTCGTCATTTCCAGTTTTAATTTTTTTGGGCGACAATACAGATTAGCGCCGCCTGCTGTTATGGAGACGTATTACGTCTCGCGCACGGGCAGAACGTACGCTCAAGTCGGCGTCTCTTCGGTGTGTTCTGAGGAACTTTTTGGACTAACTCGTGGAGCCGAATGATCAGTCCGACTGGCTTATCTGCCGACGGTCGGCCGTCTGGTTGGTGTGTCAGGGCCTATAAATAGACTCCATCAGTTAAACTCTTTGGTTTGAAGTTGACTTTGTGTCTTGTTGTAACTCTGATTGCACTAATCTGTTGATGCTGAAACATTTTGATTTGTTTTGGTCGAAGAAGAAAGAGGTTTTGTTCTTGTGAGATCATTAAGGTTGATTTTTTTTTTTTTTAGATAATATTGTTGTGAATATGTTAGATTTGTTTAGTTTTTTTGTGAATTGATGGTTGGTATTTACAGCAGTTCTGGGATCACATGCTCATCCTGCTAAATTTAGCTGTAGTTCATTTTGGTTTTGCGGCACTTTGATTCCTCTGCTACAATTTCAACAAATAACGTCATAATCCCAACACTGTGAGAGTTTTATATGACTCAACTGCTCTTGTTCTCTTCTTCAGGCAGTGGTGTAGGCCACGTAATACGCTGGTATACGCAGTACACCCACTAAGAAAAGAATATTTTTTATTATTTTTTATGTATAATAAAATATATATTTTAAAAATATATTTTAAATATATATTTTATAAAATATTTTATAAAATAAAATATATATATATATATTTTATATTTTATATATATATAAAATATATATATATTTTAAAATATATATATATATATATTTTTATATATATAAATATATATATATATATAATTAAAGACAGTTTATATCAGATTTTATAGAAACAACCGAGGCCCCAGGATGCTTCCCTGAGGAACTCCACATTAAAGAAAGCAAACAGGATTATTTATACTTTTTTTTTTTTTTAAAGAAAAGTGGTACAGTATACCTCCTACAATACATTACACTACACCACTGTCTTCAAGTATCTGTTAGCATTGTTAGAGACCAACTCAGCTGAAAGCTAACACGCTAGCATCCCGTGTACACGAATCAATAGATTAAATAACGTGACCATTTCACGAACTGCCGTGATACTGCGTTGAACTCAAAAAGGCCCGCGGGCCGAACCTGGCCCTTTGCAGGTTTTCATCCGGCCCACATACCAACTTAGGTTCACAATAAATGTAATCTAGTTGTGCGCTAAACCTGAAAAGACAGGAAACTGATTTTCAAACTGTAATTACGCCAAACTCAAAGCAGAATTTGGTAGATTTGCCGACTTTGACACTCCGAAATTCCCCCAGAAGCAGAGAGTTATAATATTTAGGCTGTGAAACCGGTTTCTGTGAGTCGCCTGCTTTTAAAAACGTAATCTTTGTTTAGCTTGATTTGCTAAGGAACCTTTTTGCTGACTTCTGTAGGGCTGTAATGTCAACAAAAATGTGACAAATGTGTCGGAGAAAGCAAAAGAAATTACGAAAAATGTGACAAAAAGCGACATTCAGTAATACAGTCAAAGATATTTGACTCCTGTCTCAATAGAAACATGCCCGGCCTGGATGTGACTTCGTTCCCCGGGTGGCCCTTAGTGACAAACGCTAACGCTGAATGACCAGTTCTGTCTGAACTCCTGCCTTTAATACCAGATCAGACACGTTGTGATGTTCTCTAAATGATGTATTGTACACTTGAACAGATAAAGATTAAGCTTTAGTTTTCTGAGTGAATTTTGCTGAATAGTTTGGTAATAAAACTGATTTTCTTCCAGTTGTGTGTTCGGTCTTTTCCTAACGTGACTTTGACATGTCGTCTGTTTTTCAGATTTATATGATGAAAGGAATTCATTAATTCCCGCACCTTCTTATATCGGACTTAACTTGTGTTGTCTTCGGGTCAAATTGACCCGTTTTTAAATGTTTCTTTAATATCAGAAAATATGGGACGTAGAAATAAGCGCTGAAAATGTGCAGAAGAAAAAGCGAAAACAAACTGAAAAAAGGCGCCAAAAACGTTGAAAACGTTTTGTTTTCTTCAAGGTTGAAGGGAAGACAACACGAGGGTTAGGGTTACCAGAGCACAAGGGTCAATCTGAGACGAAGAGTTCAGTTAAGCAGCGTTTACGGAGTCCAGCATGAGGCCGGCTGCACGCTGGCTGCACGGCGCGAGCGTGTCAGCTGTGTGGCGTGTCAGTTTATATTTCGGCTCCCATGGTAACAGGTTAGAGCGTGCACACTGCCTGCGTGACACGCACGTCTCGGGCACGGCTCGAGCAGAAAACGCGTGCATGCTAGAAATAGGACCGACGCCTGTTTTTCTCGTGACACGCAAGCGTGTTGGAAGCGTTTCCAGACAACATAGAATATGAAAAGATGTCATTTTGACACGAATACATCCAGACAAGGCTAGCAGCGCCGCGTCAGACACCTTTCTGGTGTGCGAAGACCATTGACATATATGGTCAATGGTCCATGTATGTATATAGAAATCAATAAATGTGGATTTAAAAAAAAAGATTATATATATATATATATATATACTGGACCAGCAGGTCCCGTGTCTCTGGACGGAGACCAGTGAAGTCTCTTTTCCGGTGATGGCTGAGCGTTACTGAGCAGCCTCCAACTGAGCTTGAAGACGTAGATGTGACGTGAGCAACCTGTCTGAAAGTTGGAAGTCTTCTGGTAGCTGTGCCAAGAGAAATCTCAATCATTCCCAATCTAGCAGAGACGGAGAGCGTAGGTATATGTAAGGAGATAACATAGGCACAGGCTAATTACTGATCACTAACATGATAGTTAACATTAGTAATTACACTTAAACAGCTAATGGAAGTCCAAACTGCCTGAGAGCTTCTCCTGGACTATACGGTAATTCCTCTACTATGAGACAGTAAGTCTCGTGGTTATGACCCAATCGTTAGCCTATTTTTATAACAACGTCTGCTACGGAGCCATAACGTGAGCTACAAGGTAATGGAGCCTTTTATACATTGTCGTGTTTCTTTAGAAATAAACAACGGACAAATAGAGTCTTTAAACGCTTCAGATGTAAAGTTATTCTCTGTCAAAGTGACGTCAGAATGAATGGCAGTCAATGGGATGCTAAC